>CM021100.1:487927848-488326759 GCA_007115665.2 Sequoiadendron giganteum | reverse complement strand
TTAAATTTGAGTTTTAGGAATCTTGAATATTAATATAGAGATGGTTGTAATAGACTTTCCCAAAGATAAAATCCATAATCTTTGAAATAATAGCACCCAAAGAAAGTGGGGTTGTATTTGTTCCTTTCAAAACAAGTAAATAGGAAAATCAATGCTTTAGTGAAGTAAAAAACATGGGTTTCTAAATTTTCCAAGAAAAGCAACATTATTTAGATTATTTGAAATATGCGTTGACTATGAATTTTAAGTTTTTTTATTTAAATAAATTAATAATTTTACAAATATAATTTAGTTTAATTAAATATAGTCAATCATGAGGACAAGTTCAAAGTGTCTGTCTCTTCAACTAATTTTTTTATAAAGTCTATCATGTAGAAAATATTATACTATTTTCTTGTTTTCCTTTATTAATATCATGATAACAGATATTTTATAAATTTAGTATATTAAAAATAGAATAATATATATATGAGATATATAAATGAATTAAAATTAGAAACTAAGGATTTTATGTGACTAAATTACTTAGTTTTCTTCTTATTTTTTTCGTAAAATAGATGTAAAATAATATTTAAATAGTACTTTAAAATTTGTATATTAGCTCTACATGCTATTTTCTTAATATTAGTCTTTCTTTTTTTTTTAAATTCTTATACAAATAGTTATTAGTTTTAAAATATGAATATATATACTTTTATCCTTTATTAATTTATTTTTTAAACCAATTTTTTTTAAAGAAAATTAAATCTCTTTAAGTCATTTTTTGCAACTTTTCCTCCCTCACTTGAATTGTAAACCACTTTTTCTGGTTTACCCAATAGTTGTTCTAGTACCCATATCTACAAATCAATAAATAATAGCCATAAGAAGAGATATTTCACAATATACTTAGTTTTCTTCTTATTTTTTTCTTAAAATAGATGTAAAATAATATTTAAATAATACTTTAAAATTAGTATATTAGCTCTAAATACTATTTTCTTAATATTAGACTCTTTTTTTTTTTAAAAATTCTTATGCAAATAGTTATTAGTTTTAAATTACGATGTCACTAAAGTTAAAGTTTAAATAGTTAAAGTTTATTCATTATAATATCACTAAAAAATCATATTATTTTTTTAATTTTAAAATTTGCAAACAAAGTAGCTAATGTAATGCCCAAGATATGCACATATAAATAATATAATTATTTAAAATATTATAGTTATTGGGGGAAGCACGAAGCGAGGGAGAGAGAGAGAGGGGACATAAAGAGAGAGAGAGAGAGAGAGAGAGAGAGAGAGAGAGAGAGAGGGAATGAGTTGATGAAGAATTATCTAGGTAGTGTGGGAGGTATAGAGGGACTGAGAGAGATTTGTCTAGGTAGGGTGGGTCTTGCATCTTAATAGAGGGAATATGAGAGAAACATAGGGTGGTGGGAATGAGGTAGAGAGGGATAGAGGGATGAAGGGAGAATTATTTAGGTAGTGTAAGAGGAATAGAGGGACTGAGATAGATTTGTCTAGGTAGGATGGGTCTTGCATCTTAATAGAGGGACTAAGAGTCGGGAAAGAGGGAGGGAGGGAGAGAGAGAAAGAGATAGAGAGAGAGAGAGAGAGAGAGAGAGAGAGAGAGAGAGAGTATCTTCTTGAATTTGTCAAAGATAAAAGGTCTCTTTTTGAAAAAAATTAATAGACTCACAAGAAAAAAATATAAGTTAATCTCCATGGATGTTAATTTCCTCCAACAACCTCTTTTTCTATGTCAACCTCTTTATCCATGTAATTCTTATCTTTTCACATCTCATTTAATTTCCACCCTTGATTGATAATTTTATAATTTAATCTCAACTCTCCATCCTTAACCAAGCCCTATCTTTGCCCTAATTTTTCCCTAACCCTATTTCATTGCTTCTCAAGCAATCTTGACAATTGATTTTCATGTCATATTGGCTTTTAATCCTATCCCTTCATTCAAATTTTGTTTTCTATAAAATAGACGTATCATTGTCATTTTATCTTCAAGAAATTTTAATTCCAACACATGCTACTCAAGAAAACAAGTACAATCTTCAATATTTTTCTATCACTATCACTAGGCTTATTGTTGCATACTCAAAATTTGAGGGAAATCAAGAATATAAAGCAAGATAGAGAAGGAAAATGGAGGTTAATCAACCATGGCATAGGAATATGGGTAATATTTCTTCATTATTTTATGTTTCTATGTTTATTTGTGCTTCATTGTTAGTTTAGGGATCTAGGGTTTGAGTTTTATTGATTCATGTCTTTCACCTTAATTTTTGCCTATTCTACATTGGTGAACCCAACATGAGCTAGCCAAATTTGAAAGAATTTTGGAGTTTCAAGTCCGCAACGCATCTATAAGGCCGAATGATTTATTTATGAGACAATGTGATGCATTTGTGGTACAACACAATGCATGCAATATATTTTGTGATGTATTTATGAAGACAAAAAACGATATTCATATCACCAAGAGGAGTATTTGCTTAACTATATAGAAAATCATTTTATTAATCTATTTTCACATTTTTTTATCATTTCTCAGCTTTTTAGTTTTAGGATAATTGCATTATTTCTATTTCAGGATTTTCTAAACTTTGCTAGATTTGAAGTATTTTTGCAGCTTTTAGGTTGTTCACCGTATATGTTTCAATTGTGAGTGAGTCACAATCACTTTTTGGTTTCTCGCAATCGCTCTTTAGTTCATGAAAGTCACTATCTAGTCTGTTCCATACGCTTTCCATTTTTTTGTAGTCACGGTTTTATTAGCTACATCTATTCTAGAATAGTGGGTCGCATCTGTGACATTTTTAGCTGCATTTGCCTATTATTATTAATTAGGGTTTTAATTAGTAGTTTTTTATGTTATGATTTTCTATTTGGTAGATTAGAGGTTTTTGTGTTATGATTTTCTAGAGGTAGATTAGATTTTTAAGTAGGAACATTTTTATTTGGGAATTAAAAAAAAGCAGGTGTCTTTTATTTATAACATTTTTAATTTGGGATTAAAAAGAATAATATTTTTTTTTATATTGTAATTTTTTTTGTGTTTGAAGGTGTGTATTCTCTTCAATCATAGGTTATATGATCTTGGGAATAAAAAATACTTCTCAAATCTTTCATTTTCACATGACACATTTTGTTTTCCAAAGGTTAATGAATATTTGCTAGTGTGAGAAAATACATGTGTATTATCTCTCCTCACATTTTTATATGATCTTGGAGATCAAAATCATTGTATTTGTATCACTTTTTTATACTCCTTTAGAAGGGTCTACTATTGAGACACATCCTAACAAAGAACTCATTGGCGACCCAAAGCGGTTTTTCCCTCGGGCCGCTATATAAAAGGGTAGAATGAAACTCAAGTACAATCTAATGTTAGCCTTTGTGATGCAGTGCCAATCCAAAAGGGGAAGTACCCACATGGTATTCTAAGTACCCAAGTAGGGTTGGTTAAAGCCTTAAGTGACTTGTTGGAAACTTGCGAGGTGTCAAGTCCCCAAGCAATGACTAGAAGAAAATTAGTTAGAGGCCCACCCATATTGATTGAGTTATTTATTGGTTTCATTTTGAGTGCAAAGGTGTAGTATCACAACTTGAAGTTACTCACCATATGGCTCCCTTGAGATGAGACAAAAATCCCTCGCTTGGCATAAGCTACTTGTTTACTTGTAGCTTTTCAATGAGAAGGTGATTTGGTCATCCTTCCAGTCTTGGAGGCCCCTATCCATCCTCTCTTGTAAATACAATATTGCATACACCCCCGAAAAGTGTCCCTCCACTTGTGTTGAAGGAGATTCTAATTTTTGGGCGTATGATTTGTTGCCATTAGCCATTGACCTTACAAATAGGAAGTGTTTTATGTGTGTGAAGTATTTTAAAATTGTGATTAGACATGTGTAAATTGGGGTGAATTATTAAGAATAGGATTCCATTTAATTTCAATCCTAAACATATTTCATGTATGTCCTAAGTCCTTCAAAAGAGTTTCCCAACACTAGGATTAGAAAGATATTAAATTCAAATGAAATGAACATGTAAATTGACATTTTTAATTATTCCTAAATAATAGGAACATGTGGTGGCATCCAAGATGAGTTCCTAAATAATAGGAGCACATGGGACACCCACATGGAAGGTGGAACCCACCTTGTTTTAGTTAATCGTTTGGAAGATTGATAACACTTCAGTAATGCATATCTAGGTTCATAAAAAATAAGGATTTATATTTAGAAGAGTGAAGTGGCACTATCAGTCTAGTATAAGTTCAATATAAGTTTAGTTTAGTTTAGTTTAGTTTAATTCAATTCAATTCAATTCAATTCAATTTAATTTAATTCAATTCAATTCAATTCAACTCAATTCAATTCAATTCAATTAAATTCATTTTAATTTAGTTAAACTCAATTATGGTTCAATTATCTTTAGGGGCATGTAGTTATTTTCAGTTGTATACTAGTTGACTTCACTAATGAATTTAGTTGCATGATAGATAATAGGTGGATACTTTCAATTAGGTTGTGATGATCAATCATGCATATTTTTTTCATAAATTGGTGGATTGATATGATTCACTTAAGAGAGATTGACTTGGGTCCACCTTGGGCACCCAAGTTGGGATCTTTCAGTTAGACCTTTTACATGAGAATAAATTTACAAGGCTTAGTTAAGTGGGCCCATTCTTGGGTGACAACTTTGAGGTGGAGTTTACAGGATATCTTCTTGACCAAAGTTCAGTTAAGTGTTCAGTTTGAGGCACCAACTTTTAGGAACACTTTTGTTTGTCTTGTGTTTACATGGATGAACTCTACTTTCCAAATCTAGGTGTAGCTTTTTGAGAGGATATTTATTCTCTTGTAATTGCCAACTCTTATGAGTTTACAAAGCTCATGATTTCCTATTTATTGCAGCAAGTGCAGAATATTATTGTAAGGTTAAATAATATAAGCACTTATATGTTGTGTCACTTCTATGCTTTGTCATTCTTCTACAATCTTGCGTCTATTTCTATAAATGATAAAATTTATCGAGACAGATTAATCATACACAAATAATTCTGACAAACAATACTTAATTATATTTATAGTCACATATTTTAAAAAGTTTTAAGCTACAAATTTACCTTCATTTTCAACATGAATAAACCTTGAACATACACATAACACTCAAAAAAAAAAATTCACTCAATAGCTAAGACTTGTTTTCAAATTGTTTATTGTGTTTTAAATCACATTTCACAAAAACCCAAGAAAAAAAATCAATCCAAAACATTCAAACTAGGGATAAACACACTATTCACCGCATCTTCCGAACTGTAAACTGCAATAAAAAAAATAGAGCACCACTTTTTTTGAAACTTATGCACCACATATGCAAGACAATAAAACATATTTGATAGACCATGAACCACATTTCCTAGTTGATATAAAATTCTAGTGTGGTCTTATTTTGGATCAAATCCTGATTGTAATAATCTTGTTAGATAACAAAATTTATCATTTTAGATCATTCATTTCATTCCATTTCATTAAGGTTACCATTTCATTAGTTGCATACACCTTAATTCAAACCTTGAGGCACTCATTAGTTGCATACACTTTTGTAGAATCTAGACTAGGAGGCTTATTAGACTTTTGATTAGATCAATTTGACAAATTTAGGTTATCTTGACCTTGTCACTTTATCAATCAATCTTTTTCATTTGAGTTGGTCCTTTAAAGTCATGAGTCTAGTTTGGCATCCACTTTTTCAATCATCATCACTTTAGTCTTTGTCCTTTTTAAGTTCTTGATAATTAGATTTGGTACTTTGGACTGTCTTAGTTTGTTTAGTAGTATATTCTTAGGTCCATAAAAGTGCTTAGTCTTCACATCATAACTTTGGTCATTGTAGGATGGTGAAATCTTATACGTGAATTGTATAGATTCAACCATCCTCATAGAATAATATGAATCATTATCTCTAAACCATGATAATAAAAACTAAGCCAAATATACATTAGAGAAAATGAAATACAACCTATTCTATGTTGGATTGGTGCCCTCCATGAGAATGTGAGAGAGCCCTTTCCCAATCCCTTTCCAAGCCAATAGACAATGAGTTGCCATGAGCTCAAGTTGCCTATAGTGTAGATGCATTCAAAAATGTGTTGTAGAAATGAGAGAAAATGCCTTGCATTTATAGGAAAAGTTAATAGAAGAGAGGCCAAAATTAGGCAATGTGGGACTAAATCCCATCCAATAGGATAGAGACACTTGTCATAATGGGATTGGCCAAAGCTTGTGCAAGTTTTGGTCAATGTGCCCATTCAAATTTGAAAAATGTCAATAAATGCATGTTGTTGAGGGTTTTGGGGGGAATAATCTTTGTCCAAAAAAGTCAAAGATGAGAGTTATTGAGGGAAAATAACTCTTTTTAATAAATCAATAAATTGATTTATTGATGCAAGTGGGTGGGTTAGTTAGGAGTTTAGATTTGACTCTAGTTGAGTCAAAAGCTAGAGAATGCTAATCATGATTTAGAAGTCAATTAATTTAGATTAATTAACTTAGGGGATTTTAGGGATTTGATATTTGATTTTAAATCAGTTTGATTTATTAAATCAAATAAGAAGAACCTTAGGAACTTAATTAAATAATTTGATTTATTTAATTAAGCTTGATGAACCTTAGGATTAAATCAATAAATTTCTTTAATTGATTAGTAGAAGAAACAAATGCATGATGTGAGTTACAGTGGAATGCATAATGTTATTTTTGGATGTCTACATTTTGCCCCTCTTTGAAGCAATGTACTTGTTGCATTGGTTCAAAGAATGATGTTGCCGACATCGAAATTAAAAATTCTTTGGTTTTTTCGGATGCCCCAGTGGAAAATAAGTACGTTAGTACATAGCCCCCTCGAGAGATTGAGCGAAAAGATACAATTTGAGGTGGATCTCACGACAAAGAGGTTCAAAATGGATGTATGCATGGTTAGACTATATGATAATGATGATGTAGATGAGATGTTCGGAAGATGCTTAGAATAACAAATTTATATTATCGTAAACAACTTTAAATGATTATGCACTGCATGTGAGATAGATGAGATGGATGATGTTGTCCTGATATGATGGTATGACATGATTATGTAGAATGAGAATACGGATGCAAGATGGATGCATTGTTAGCGTGAAAGAAGATAGAAGAATGAGAGGGATGAACCCTTAAATTCAAGAAGATGAAGAAGTCCAACAAGTCTCCTAGTCATCGAGACTTTATTGGATATGACGATGAATGATGATGATGTGTTGCTTATCTAGGGATGGGAAAAGAGCATACCTTTCTTTATGTTTGATAACACACGTAGGTGCGATGCATCAAGGTATTAAGAACTAGGATGGCGTTGCACCTAGTGTGATGGACTTTGACTTGACAATCAGATAGGAGTACTCTTGTTCACACTTGACAAACATAACCTTATTCGGAATGCAGTTCAGATATTCTAGACATCTCGGGCCAAAACATAAAAAGGAAATCCTTCTTATGTGGTCAACAAGATACCTAAAACATCCTTCCTACAAACAAAACAAAGTATGCATGACGAAGTTATTTTACAAGAATATCCAACAAGCACAATAGATAAAAAGATAATGATCGTTGCCCCATTCCTTTCTCTCTAAACCTGCTTTGTTTAGGCATCATCAAGAGGTCCTTGGAATGACCGCAAAATAAGATAAGTCAAAAAGACCAAAATAAAGTAAACAAACAAGCAAATGTTCTTCGTATCGCTAGCCAAGACTAAACTACTGTGGGGTACCTGATGCTTATGTCCATCGCAGGAAAGCTTCATCCTAGGACATGTAGTGATCAGGGTTTTGGTGAGACTGATTGGGTGATAGGCTATTGATACTCCGAGTTGACCAACTTGCTGACTTACTGACTTAGACTTAAGACTCTGATGATAAGGCGTTCACTTTAGAACCTGCTAAACTTGCTTCTGACTAACTCACCAAAGGGTGAAAGCGACGATGATTTATTATGAGTGATGACAATCACGGGTGAAAGCGAGATGAAATGGATGCACCATTTTGGTTTTTTTTTTTAGATATTTTGAGGCTGTTTTTTGGAATTTTGAGATGTTTTAAAAATGTTTTTGGTATTTTCAAGATTTTACAATGCACAGACTAACTTAAAGACCTATCCTAGGGGTCTTGGGAGCTGATCCATAGATTAGCCTTGCCTACATTATATACGCAGAGACCACGTAGTTCGACTGGTGGTGGACTGACTTGATGATAATATGGACAAGCAGATTGCCATTTTATTGCCTAAAGGACTGACTTAAGATGTAGACTAGATGGGCAAACGGATTGCCAATGCAACGGACGCCTACAGGACTGACCCAACCATCTCGGGGGATGATCAAAGATCAGCCTTGCCTACGTTCAAGCTCAGAGACGACGTAGTTTGACAAGGTAGAAAAAATTGACAAGACTTAATGATGAAATTTTTGAAGATTTTCTGATATTTTGACATGTTTTTGGATTTTTGATGATTTTTCTAGATGTTTTTGAAATTTTTGATGGATTTTTTGAATGTTTTTGGTTTTTTGAATGATTTTTCTGAATGTTTTTGGAATTTTTGATGAATTTTGAAAAAGATCACGAGAATATACACAAATCCGATCCGATGTTGCGAGAATGTGCCCCCAGTGTGGTGCGATAGACTGCTTCGATAAAGGCAGGATAGAATGACCTTTCAAATGCCAAGTAGTTCCAATGGTGGAATATAGTACAGATACCAACGCAGGCTATGGTATGGATGCGAGCGGATAAGTGGAATGTAATGGAGTGGATGAGTTGTGCAGATCCTGATAGATGGGGAAGGTACTTTATTTACACTTGATGCCTGTTTGCCAGGTTTTCACCAAGGTACTTGCCCAAAGCGCCACCGAAGTGGTTTTCACTAGAGGATGATTTTTCTTTTTACTATTTTCAATCCTTTTTTGATTTTTTTGGAAGTTTTTTTTATCTTTTGATTTTTTTTGTTGTCACCAAGATGCCTGTTTGCCAGGTTTTCATCGTGGTAACCATTTTTTCAGGACTTTTTTTGATTGTTTTTGTATTTTCTGGTTCTATACCTTGCAATGTTTAGGCATAAAACTTTTTGAGATGAGAGCTATTCAGAGGCTCCTATAGAGGCTCGCCTTCTGGTGTTGCTAGTTGATATGCCCCTGATGTGTAACTTGCAGTGATGATGAAAGGTCCCAGCCAGTTGGGCTCAAACTTTCCCTTTGTATCTGGATTTGGCACGTTCTTTTGGTTTTCTTTCAGCACGAAGTCACCAACTTGGAAAGTGCGTTGTCTGATCTTCTTGTTGTAGCTCCTTTTTAGGCGATTCTGGTACACTTGTAGATGATTAAGGGCATCCATGCGCCTTTCATCTAGTAATTCCAGCTCATTGAGTCTTGTGACCCTATATTCCTCATTTGTGATAAGGTTTTGTAGTGATATCCTTAGTGATGGGAGCTCGATCTCAATGGGGAGTATGGCCTCTGATCCGTAGACCAGAGAGAATGGGGTGGCGCCTGTTGGCGTGTGGATGCTGGTGCGGTAGGCCCATAAGGCGGGACTTAACTGTAGATGCCAGTCATGACTAGAGTCACTGACTGTTTTCTTGAGGATTTTTAAAATGGTTTTATTTGTAGCTTCTGCTTGGCCATTGCCTTGTGGATAATATGGAGTGGAAAAGTGATGCTTGATTTTGAATTTTTCACACAAGTCACAGACATCCTGATTCTTGAAGGGCATCCCATTATCAGAGATAATGGATTGGGGGACACCGTACCGACAAATGAGGTAATTCAGGATAAACTTGGATATCTACTTTCCGGTGATGTAGGTCATGGGAATTGCTTCGACCCACTTAGTGAAGTATTCGGTGGCGGTGATAATGAATTTATGGCCATTGGATGAGGTGGATGATATTTTACCAATGAGATCAAGCCCCCATTGTGAAAAGGGCCAAGGTGTAACAATAGGATGCAGTTCTTGAGCTGGTGCATGAATAAGATCTCCATGCTGTTGGCATTGCAAGCATTTTCTGACAAAATTGTGTGCCTCTTTTTCCATCGTCGGCCAGTAGTACCCTGTTCTTAGCAAATTTTTAGCCAAGGTCATACCACTTGAGTGTGACCCACACGTGCCATTATGTACCTCGGTTAGAGTAGTCAGGGCTTCCTCGGGTTTTAAACAACGTAACAGGGTTCCATCGGTACTCCTATGGAAGAGGGTCTCTCCTAGGATGACGAATCGTGAAGTCCTTTTGATGAAAGTGCGTTTTAGGTTCGGGGTGATGTCAGTGGGGAGGAATCCTAACTTTAGGTAGGTGTATATATCATGATACCAAAGATCACTGGGACCAATGAGTTCAGATGCGTATTTTGACTCTGGTACCTCGAATGTGGGTATGAGAAGCTGCTCTATAAGGAATTCATGTTTCGAGACGTTATGAGGGATGTCGAGTAAGGATCCAATTGTCGCCATTGCATCAGCCGCTCTGTTGTTTGTCCTTGGTATCTGCTCAAAGGTAATGTCGATGAAAGATTCCTTGAGGCTTTCTACCACCTTCTTGTATGGTGTGAACTTATCATCCTTGGTTTGGTATTCGTCATTGACTTGGTTGATGATAAGTTGCGAGTCGCCATAGACTTTTAGTGCCATGATTCGCCATTGTGCTGCAATCTTGAGTCCTATGGTCAAAGCTTCATATTCTGCTATATTGTTTGTACAAGGGTATGCCAGCTTGTATGATCTAGGTATGCAGTCTCCTTGCGGTGTGATGAAAAACACACCAGCTCCTAACCCATGTTGTGTGTGAGAGCCATCAAAGTATAGCTTCCAGTGGTCTGTTGCATCAAGGTTAAAAAGAGACTCATCTGGGAATTCTGATATGAGTGGATTATCTATGTAGAGGGGAGCTTCTGCCAGCTGATCCACAATGACTTGTCCTTTTATGGCTTTTCATTCTACATACTCGATATCATGTTCAGATAATATCATTACCCACTTAGCCATTCTACCTGTAAGCGCTGCTTTTGACAATAGGTACTTTAGAGGGTCTATTTTGGCAATCAACTTGATTTGGTGCACTAGCATGTAGTGTCTAAATTTCTAAGGCGCAAATACCAATGCTAGGCAAGCTTTCTCTATTGATGTGTAATTGAGCTCATGTCCCACCATTGTTCTGCTGATGTAGTATATAGCCCGCTCGGTTCCCTTTTCATCATGTTGGGCTAAAAGGGCCCCCAGGGCAGCTGTTGTTGCGGAGATATATAGGATTAATGATTTCCCCACAATTGGTGGCATCAATACAGGTGGTGTAAGTAGATATTCTTTTATTTTGTTGAATGCTTGCTCGCATTTATCATCCCATCTGAAAGCTACTCCCTTGTGAAGTAGGTGTGAATAGGTAATCTATTTATCTACCAAATATGCTATGAATCTTCGGATGGACTGGAGTCTTCCTTGCAATCCTCTTAGTTGTTTCAACGTTCTTGGTGGTTTCATTTCAAGGATTGCTTTTACCTTTCTAGGGTCTACCTCTATCCCTCTCATTGAAACTATGTATCCTAGCAGCTTCCCTGATTGTACCCCAAAGACACACTTCTTCAGGTTGAGTCTAACCTTATATTGTTCGAGCCTATCAAAGATAGCACTTAGAGTTGCTATATGGTCTTGTCTCTTCTTTGATTTAGCAAGTATGTCATCTACACAATCTTCGACTGTTTTATGGATCATGTCGTGGAAGATTAATGTCATGGCTCTTTGGTAGGTAGATCCTGCATTCTTCAACCCAAATGGCATTGCATTCCAGCAGTAGGTGCCCCAAGGACATGTGAATGTTGTCTTGTGTTGGTCTTCTTTTGTGATCAATATCTGGTTGTACCCCGAGAAACCATCCATTAGGGACAGCATCTCATGTCTGGCCGTCATATCCACTATCATGTCAATGTTGGGTAGTGGAAAGTCATCCTTGGGACATACTTTGTTTAGGTCTCTGAAATCAGTGCAGATGTGGATGCCCCCTTTCAGTTTTGAGACTGGTACGAGGTTAGATACCCATTCTGGATAGTCAATCGGGTGTATGAAGCCAACATCCAGAAGTTTCTGTAGCTCAATCTTTACAAGCAATGCTATTTGTGGGTGCATCTTCCTTAGCTTCTGTCTGACTGGTTTTGCTCCGGGGTGAATGGCCAAATGATGCACTACTACTTCAGAATCCAGGCCTGGCATGTCTGCATAGGTCCACACAAAATTTACCTTTCTCTCCTTTAGGAATGCTGCCAATAGTTTTTGTTCTTCTTCTAGGAGGGATTCTGCATAGAAGGTAATTTGTGGTTCTGATTTTGTTCCTAAGTTGACCGGGTTGCACTGTTCTGCCAATACTGTTGACTTCTCCTGGTGTAGAGCAGTAGGGGGAATATTGAATCCTTCATCCTCTGGCGCCTCAGAGAGGTTTTCACCATTGGATGCATCCTTTATTTTTACTATTTTATGGTTAGAGAGTGCCACAGTGTGGTTTTCACTCAATAACTCTCAGCTTATTCTCGATCTTTTTCTTTTGCGACTGAAGGACTCAATCGTCTCCCCATAGTATGCTTGTGTGTCTAGAGTGATATCAAATCCTACCTTGTGATCTCCACATGGAACAGTATCCCTTAGTCGCATGAATTCGGAGAGAGCCTCATCGTTTTCGAATGAGTCTAGAATCGGTGGTCCCCGTTGGTCGTGATCGATGAGTTGGGGGTATACTAAGTGGATTTGGTGGGTTTGTTGGATTGGCTCAGCAGGTGAGACACTAATCATCAATAAGGTGGAATCTTCAAAGAGCCCAGGTAAGCCACCTATGGTGTCATCGTCGTCACTGCTACTACAAACATCAGTTATGTCAAATGTGAAGTTATCGAGAGGTAGGCCTATGGATATGGGTAATCTAAGGTCAGTTACTGAGACCCGAGGAGAGGACCTGACTGCCCTATTAGGAACACTTCTGCCACGCATAGTTATACTCGGAGGGGTACAGCCGAGGCCAAGGTTTTACGTTCTTCTTTCTGCAATGATGGGCTCCAACCGTCCATCACTATTTCTTCCTAGGCTTTCATTCCTGTTATAGCCCATGCCGAACATCATTTGTAACCCTTTGTTTGTTTCCTCCATGGGTAGGGTGGGAGTGGGTCTTTCATCTTGGTACAGAGTGTTTGTGATGTCCTCCTCATCCACATTTTCCTGACTGAGATCCCCCCAACTGTGGAATCCAGAGGGTTCTGTTCTAGTGCGGATAGGTGTTTGAGTCAATTGTGGTTGCCCATGTGATCTAGGAGATTGTGGTAACTCTCCTACAACAAAAGCATTTCTCTTCATTCTATAATCACCACATCCATTGTCCTGTATCATGTTCTTGATCTCGGATATGTCGGGGATGGCGGGTGTCTCTGTCGCAGAAGTGGAGGCGAGATTAGCTGGGTCTATGTATGAAGTGGATGGTCCTTCATCATTTTTAGGTACTTGAGGGATCTTGTAAAACTTGGCTTCCAAGTTTTTGCAATAGGTGAAGGGTTCAGAATCCCCATATATGGTAACCTCCTCCTTTTGATATGAGAACTTAATGCACTGATGATAGGTTGAGGCCACTGCCTTCATTCCGTGTATCCATGGGCATCCCAGGAGGATGTTGTATGGCAAATCAAGGTCAAGAACTTGACAAGTTGTTTCCATGGTTGCTGGCCCCACTTGGATGGGGATCTTGATAGTGCCCTGAGACACTCTTTCTTGGTCATCATATGCTCTTATGGTGATACTTTTGTTTTTATTGATGGAATCCTCGGCGAATCCCAATTTCTTTATAAGTTTCAGAGAACAAATATTAAGACCTGCACCACCATCTACCAGGACTCACTTGACTTTCTTTTTATGAACTACGATTTGGAGGTGAAGTGCTCGGTTATGAGATGGCTGCGGGGGGAAATCTTGGTCCAAAAATGTGATGAGATTCAGGGTAACGATGTTACCTACCATAGCCTGAAATTGCTCTGTGTCAAGGGTAGCAGCGACGGTAGAGGTAGCTAGTGCTTCATCCAGGATCTGTCGATGAGCGGCGGAGATTTTTAGTAACTCCATGATGGATATTTGTGCGAGTGTTCTCTTCAGTTGGTCAATTACAATGTAATCATAGGGAATGGCCTTTGTGTTGGTAATGGGGGTCTTAGCAGGTGCCCCGACAATGGTAACTTTTCCACCTCGTGTGGTGACTCCACAGTCATTGTTGGTTCCCTTGATATTTATGATAGTGACCAACTCGTTGATACATCCGACTATCTCCTTGTATACTAGATTGGCACTAGCATACTTTTGTTTACCCTTATTATTCCCTTGGTTATTTCCCTGATTATGATTCGGCATTGGATTCGTGTAGATTTTTAGGTCTTGGTTTTCGGCCGACTGCTCGATGTTGATGACCTTATCCTCGATGAGGTCTTGGATGATATTTTTGAGTCTCATGCAGTTGGCGGTAGTGTGTCCTTTAACTTTGTGGAAGTCACACAGGAGATTCTCGTTGTACCACGGCAGTTTGGTCATGGGCTCTGTGTATTGTTCGGAGTTAGAAATTTTGATTAGGTTTTCTTTGACCAATTTCTTCATGACAGACTCAATCGATTCACCAAGGGCTGTGAACTTCCTCTTGGGGGGAAACTTGTTGCGGGGAGGTGGTCCTCCTTGATTACCCACATTGTTGACTTGGCTTGTGGAAGGTGGTTGTGACTGTGCTACTACCGCATTAGCCTGCACATTGTTGTGGTTATGAGTTTGCGGATGATGATGATTTTGGGTATTTTGCTTAGGAGCACTGATGACTACCTTAGCATCAACCACACCATCGTTCGTGATAGTTTTGTTCCTCGACCATGTTCGAGGTTTATCATTGTAGTTGTTGGACGGACGGTTATCCTGCGGTGGAGTGAATGTAGGTGCGCCTCCTCACGCAGTAAGGGCTCTTTCGATGTTAAGCGCCTTTGGAATTAGTTGATCATAAGATGTGATGCAGTGCATTTTTAGGTAGAACGCTAGGTTTTCATCTAAGTTGGCTATGATGGTGCAAACTTGTTGTTCCTCTGGCATGGCCCACTTGCTCTGATTGGCCTTGGATCGTCATCTTTGCAAGAAGGATACAAATAACTCTCCTCTTCTTTGTTTGAGTGCAGATAGTTCTTCTAAACTGACATCTGCACCCATATTAAAAGCGTAATTTTTAAGGAAAGCCTCCACAATTTTATCGAATGTTTTAATGCCCGCGGGTAGGCGAGAAAACCATTCCATAGCTAGACCAGTCAGGCTTCGGGGGAAGAGCCGCATTAGATACGTGTCATCATATGCAACTTCCATGCAGTGCACCTGAAATTCCCTAACGTGGTTTTCAGGGTTGCCCATTCCATTGTACTTATCAAATTTGGTTATCTTGAATCCCTTTGGAAATGGTACCATGGTGAGACTTCTATCGAACGGATAAGGGCACAAGTTGCCTGGTGTCCTTGTGGTTTTTCCTGCTTGCAAGTCCAACACCTACTGCGAAAGCAATTTGATCTGTGTTGCGACATCCTTGCTTGGGTCGAGGGGTGGGATGAATGAGTGGTGAGGTGTTGGAGGTGTTTGATGGGTGGGGAGCGTACTGGTCGGCGTTTGCTGCGAGCTTGGTTGTGCGTTTAGGGCTTGTTGGTAAGCTTGCATTTGTGCCAACAACGCTTGTTGTTGATCTTGCTGTTGGTCCATCTGCTGTTGTTCCCATGAAGCCTGTTGTTGGTCAAGTTGTTGCTGAGCTAGTAACGCTTGTTGTTGGTCTAGCTGCTGTTTTGCCAACAATGCTTATTGTTGGTCGAGCTGCTGTTGTGCCAATAAAGCTTGTTGTTTAGCTTGGTGTTGTGCCTGAAAGTCTTGCAGGGCTTGGTGGTAGGCTTGCAGGTGGATTGCTTGCAATTGCGCTTGGTATTGAGCTTGTGTCTTTTGTTGGGCTTGAGATTGAGCTTGTGCTTGCACTTGTGCTTATGCTTGTGCGGCTTGTGCTTGAGCTTGAACTTGTGCTTGTGCTCACGCTTGTGTGGCTTGTGCTTGAGCTTGAGTTTGTGCTTACACTTGTGTGGCTTGTGCTTGAGCTTGAGCTTGTGCTTGTGCTTGTGCTTGTGCTTGTGTGGTTTGTGCTTGTGCGGCTTGTTGTTTTTGGAGTGCCTTTTGGCGGGCAGCTTGTTGTGCATTTTGCAACATGATGGAGAATGAATTGGTCGTGTTGTGCTTTGGCGGTGGGATTGGTGGTGGAGCAGGAATCATGCCAACTGTCATGGCGGGTGGAGGGATTGTGGTTGTGACTGTGATTTGGGTTGTGGGTGGGGTGGTTGAGACAATTGGTTCTTGATGAGGCATGCTTTGGGAGACTTGAGGACCAATAGATGCATTAACCGTGGTGACATGAATGGTTGCGATTTGTTGTGAGGATATGGGCAAAAGAAGCGGGTTCAAAGTGGTGGTCAGATTGCTTGGATTAGCAAAAATTTTGATGGTTAAAGGTGGAAGACCTATTCCAGGAGGCGATGTAGATGTGAAAGGAAGCGGGGGAAGGGATGATGCACCACTTTGGAAAGAGAAAGGATTGATAGCTTCTATTGTTCTAAGAAAACCAACTTCCTCATGCGGTGGGGGAGTTGGTATGTTCAATTGATAAGCTGGTGTGGCATGAAATAAGGATGAACCAGCGGGATTATGAAATGTGAGTGGGATGTAAGGGTGAAATGAGTTTTCCAGAATAAATGTAGGGGTGATGATTGCTTCTTCATTAGTCACAAGGCGGTGTTCTTGCAATTCTTGGAACATGGCACTCCCCTTGTTCACAATCGGGGAGGTTGGTGTGATGATTGAGGTGATGCAAGGTACTTCTTGATTGATGTTTGACAACGGGGATGCAACTGCACTAGTGCTTGTGTTAAGGTTGGGAGGGGGCATGTCCCCTCCTCTTTCTATTGAATTTATGCATTTGAACATAGCACTAACAATTTTATGGTTCTTAGGATTTTGAATCATTTCCATGATTTCCTCTTGTGTCATCCCTATGTCTTCATTTATGTCATCCTCTTGATGACTCTCCTCTTGAAGATTTTGTGATGATAAGGGAGAGTTTCTTGGGGGATTGCTTGATCCTGCTAGGTTCACTTCGATATTTAGATGACTCATGTCCATAGAAGTTGATATGTCTCTCATATTCTCCATGTCCTTCTTGTGTTGAGATCTTGTTTGGACCATAAAAATAGGGATTTGTTCGATCCTAATCCTTTAAGTCTAAAAAGAGAAGAACTAGGGTAGCTCAAAGATCAAAGATGGTGATGATGATGATGGGTTAAAACGGATGAGATGAGTGAATGAAACCTTTGGAAAACTTTTTGAATGTATGTGCTAAACTTTGAAAGGGCTTTTGATTTGATTTGAATGTGATAATTTGACTAGATGTGTTAAGTCAAACAAGATTGGTTGTGAAGTTGTTTTCCCTAGGAAGTTGTGTTATCCTAAGGGAACTTGCACAAAAATGGATGAATTGACAAAGTGTGTTATGCCAATGTTTTGGAGAACTAATAGACTTTAAGAAGTTGTGTTATCTCAAAGAAAATTTGTTCAATGATCTGAGACTATGTTGGCTAAGTGTGTTAAGCCAAGATATGATGATGTTGATTTAGCCCTCTAAGTTTAGTGTGATGTTTGATTCTAGAGTTTTCAAAAAGGTTTGATGATGAAATGAGACTTTGATTTGATGGATGAATGAATGGGAATGACAAATTTGATCTTGAACCTTAACCTAGATGTGACTCTCTTTCTACAAAACCTTGGTGTTGAAGAACACGCTTGACTTCCTATGGGAGAAATGCAAACCTTTGAAACAATTCAGGATTTTGTTGACAATAAAATGCATATAATGCTGGATTGTTCCTTGAGGCTTTTCTGTAAAAGTTATAAACCAATCTTTCCCTAAATTCGAAAAGTCTCTCAAGACGCTCCTCACGAGCTTTTAGACTAAGCTTCTTGAACTTTGGTTTTGGGATTTTGATCTTGCGGGAAATCATGTTAGACAACACATGTGTAATCCAATTTGTCTCTTTATCTTGGTTAAATGAGGTTCTTTTTATCCAAGACACTTGCTTGCTTAGGTTTTCAAACTATATGTCTAGTGTCCCAATCTCTTTCTCATCCCACAATGTCCTTTGTGTGGAAATCGAGGAAAATAGGGCAAAAGTTCCTTATGTTTATCCTTATTGGAAACAAATGATGATAGAATTTGCACACTTATAAACCTCTAGGAATCTGATTCCTAGGGAAAGCAAGAGTGGGCAAGTTCGTCAATAGGTATTTGTTCCCCACAAGGTGTTTGAAATTTCAAGGTTTTTGTGTATGTTTGTTTTCCAAATGTTTTCAAGATCAAGCAATGTGTTTTTCCAAGCACTTTCACACTCCTAGGTTGATGAGACAATACCTTGTTGGGTTCCCACTTGGATAAATCCAGCTGCGCATATCTTGTGCGAATGGCTAAATGCTTGACCACACTGGCTCCCCTCCACGACACTCACTTATTCGGGTCAGCCAAGCATTAGTACCCATGAATCTCCCATGGCATACTTTCCATTTCCACAACAAGACCGCATGTTATGTGGGGTGGCTTCAGAGGACATGACCTCTTGCACCAACAAGATAGATAAGGTTTTGGCCAATTTCTAAACAAGGGTTCTAATTCGAGCATTCCGTTCATGGGGGATTATCCAACGTCGGCGAGAGTCCATTGCTGTCCATCTCGTCGGAATAATCCTCGTGATATTGGCCTTTGTTCCAATATCCACACTTATATCTTGGGTGGAAGTCGCTTGGCTTTAGCGTGTTCCCGGTTGGGTCGTTCCCTTGGGTGATTACTTTTTCCCACAAGGCAAGCCCTCTAAGTTAAACAATAGCGAGCTAACATATCCCGTCGTTCACACAACCTTCGTTGAAAAACAAAGGGGAGAACCTCCGCAATATATCATGCTCACACTCACATGTTTTGTTCAATTTTAAAATGCCCAAATTGAAGTGTGGAGGCAATCTTTTATGCAACTTAGGGTCACCAAAAAGACTTTTGATTCTCAAGATCGCCGTGAAGTGCAAGAGAAGCGCATACGCCTTTTTAAATGACACTACTTTGCAAAAAAGTTTACAAAACACAAAGTACACATGTTCAATTTTAAATTCCTCAAAGCAATTATGAGTTCGTTTTAAAAGCACCAATTGAAATGTGAAGTTGCCTTGTTCAATTTTAATCCCAAATTGAAATCTAGTAAGTGTCTAAGGTTCAATTTTAACCAACTTTGAAAAGATCAAGCCATTGATTGATTTTAAGCCCAAATTGAAAGGTGAGTTAGCTAGAAACAAAAAAAAAAAGGGTAGTAAATGGAAGCTCTAAGATTGTCAAATCAAGCATTAAAAAATGCTATTTTCCAAGTTTTGTTCTCAAAAATCTTCAATTCCACTCTTTTCGCCTTCACTTTAGCTTCAACCTTCAACTTCAATCTTGATGTCAACCTTGCTCCTTCGTTCAAATCAGGTACTTGTCTTCAAATATCCACCTTGATTTCAACCTGTAAACAATATAAAGTTATCACAATTGAAATAGTATATGTGAGGGAATATTAAAACACCCAACATTATCACACTATGAAAACTTATCCCTGTTATGTCAAGTATCTGCAAAACAAAGTGGTTAGAGCATTAAAAGTTAATCGATACATAATGCTAAATGAATGATGATCGCAAAAGTTGAGCTTTGTTTTGAAATAAATGATCTGTTTGAAGGCTGTTTGTTAGGAAGCAAATCAGAATTAACAACTTAGCCAACACCGAAATAAAAATTCAAATTAACTAGCCATGTACATCCCTTCCATGGGTCAAACTGTTGAAAATATTATTGCCTGGTTGCTAGATAGGTAGTAAATGGTGATATGACTGTGAGAAAGACTCATACGTACTCAATACTTAAGAATGATTGACAGTCTAAAGATAATCAATGTTTGAGTATTTTTTTTTGAATTGTAGTTTCCCTCAGATTTCTGGAAATTGTATAGACAAGACGTGAAGTTATTTTGACAGATACTTTGTGTATTAATAGGTCTGTGCCGAATCCATTCATGTACAAATAAAGATATTAAAGAGTACCAAAATCTAGTTGAGGAGACACAAACAGATCTGGTTACGCCCAATGTATTAAATGAACTGCCAAACAAATGAATGAACTTTGACACGCAAGTTGAGGTTAGATACCGGGTGAATGAATGATTTCAAATGGATGATGATTATTATAAATCATGGATAGTGATAGTGATCTCGTTTGAAAATAGTCACTTCTCCAAATACCGCGACCTTAGTGGCAGATTAAACATGAAGAAAATAGTTTGAACAGGCCTCTAAACAGAGTATGACAAGTCGCTTTGACAGCTATTTTGACTGATGAGCTTCTTGTTGTTTTGAATATATGGGAGGTTACCTTCGATAGTGGTCATAGTTAACGAACCAGGTCCATCATAATGTTTGTATCTAACTCACTTATCTGCAAAAATTGTATATGAACGAAAGCACTTGCATATATTCACAGTCCTCAAGGAGCAGCGTTTATTATGTCCAGAGATGTACCTGGAGGTCGACAGCGACGTCTATCAAGATGTCAGTTCACGCAATAACCAGAGGAACTATGATATTCTTTAAAAAGATGTTAGGCCTACTCATCTGGGCCCATTTAATTGGATACTACTTGCTTATTAAATCACGTTACCTCAAAGTTACACTGTGCATCACAAGATCTCTCAACAATTAGTATGATCGTTGTGCATCACCAGATTTCTCAACAATTAGTATGATCATTGAATGGTCGAAAGGAAAGACCGAATGCTATTAGTAATTTACCAAAGAAATTTCATCAAACCAACAAATGTTATAGTTACTATTACGTGGTAAAAGTGATTCCCTAACCAGACCAGCAATCACAAAAATTTTCTTTTTATCTATGCATTTAACATTGTATACATCTTTTCCTTACTGGTAAGTAAAGCTTTTAAGTAACAGAATCAAATACTTGGCAGGTGTATCTAATGGATTTAAGAAAAGAGATCTATCTCCAGAAACATGTAGTTGTTACATTCAGTTGGTATCAAGAGTAAATAATTCCCAAAGCTAGAAGTTAACAACAAGTAAAGACTTGATTGCATGCCCTTATTTTTGGCTTGTGTTTTGATCGATTCAATCTCTAAAAACACAGTTCAAAGTTGTTCGTAGAACTTTTGAAGTTTATAACATAGTTAACATCTATATGGGCTTTAGATCTCATGAGAAAATACCTTGAGAAATGTTTCTAAACAGAATCACATCGAAGTCTTTGTGAATAGCATTGAAATATTCAAAGAAGTCCCAAAATTTCACTCCCCCCCCTTTTTTTTGTTTGTTTTTTTTTTTTTTTAGTCATACTGGATGGCGAACATCAAAAATAGAGAAGTATCTATGAAATCATAAAAGGAAAGAGTTTCCTTACGTGGAGTCATGATCAAGAAATCTGGAAAACAACAACTCTTTCAATCATGGAAATCTAAATCTTTTTCCTAGCTTAAACAACCAATTTTCCAATCAAATGCATGATGGAAAAGAACAGAAAATAGTGACTTCGAATCGGAATATGAAACTGAAAATCCAAAAAAAATTCTTGACTATTAACCATGTGATTGTTGTTGTAACTCCAAAACTTCAAAATTTCTTTTGAGAGCCTAGAAGCTTAAATCTTAAAATCTGAAATAACTATTATAGCCTTAGATCCAAAACTTAGATCAGCATTGAAAATGGAAATAAGGTGCCCTCCTTCTAGCGCCATTTGTAGGATGGTGAAATCTTATACATGAATTGTATAGATTCATCCATCCTCATAGAATAATATGAATCATTATCTCTAAACCATGATAATAAAAACTAAGCCAGATATACATTAGAGAAAATGAAATACAACCTATTCTATGTTGGATTGGTGCCCTCCATGAGAATGTGAGAGAGCCCTTTCCCAATCCCTTTCCAAGCCAATAGACAATGAGTTGCTATGAGCTCAAGTTGCCTATAGTGTAGATGCATTCAAAAATGTGTTGTAGAAATGAGAGAAGATGGCTTGCATTTATAGGAAAAGTTGATAGAAGAGAGGCCAAAATTAGGCAATGTGGGACTAAATCCCATCCAATAGGATAGAGACACTTGTCATAATGGGATTGGTCAAAGCTTGTGCAAGTTTTGGCCAATGTGCCCATTCAAATTTGAAAAATGTCAATAAATGCATGTTGTTGAGGGTTTTTGGGGGGAATAATCTTTGTCCAAAAAAGTCAAAGATGAGAGTTATTGAGGGAAAATAACTCTTTTTAATAAATCAATAAATTGATTTATTGATGCAAGTGGGTGGGTTAGTTAGGAGTTTAGATTTGACTCTAGTTGAGTCAAAAGCTAGAGAATGCTAATCATGATTTAGAAGTCAATTAATTTAGATTAATTAACTTAGGGGATTTTAGGGATTTGATATTTGATTTTAAATCAGTTTGATTTATCAAATCAAATAAGAAGAACCTTAGGAACTTAATTAAATAATTTGAATTATTTAATTAAGCTTGATGAACCTTAGGATTAAATCAATAAATTGCTTTAATTGATAAGTAGAAGAAACGAATGCATAATGTTATTTTTGGATGTCTACAATCATACCATAACCTTCATCATAAAATCACATTTGCATACTTTAATCTTAGTCACACCATAGATTTTGGACCATAGTGACATTACCACATCTCAGCTTCATTTATTGTCACTTTGTAGCTTAATCTTGGCCATAAGTGCATCGTCATTTGGAATTTATTATACATTGGAAAACCCAAAAAACATAGCATATTTGCATACTTAATCCTAGTCCCACCATTTCAATGATTAGACTTCATATACCATTCATCAAATTTGCAATTCTTATTTGTTCGAAACGAGATTATAAATGAAAAGAAAAGAAATGGACTATACCAATGAAGACCCCTTTTTTAGTCCTAGTAGCAACATGAAGTTTAGGTCTTCATCCATGAGACACCTATGGCATGATCATCATTTCAAATCCTTTAGAAATTTTCACAATAAAAGACATCCAAATACCTCTAACTAAAGAAGAGATTGAGGCAACAACTCAAGATCGTAATGTGGCATGGTTTGCAGATGAGATGGTAGCAAAAGGAACACAATGATTCCTACAAAAATTGTTACAAAGTGGAGTTAAAAAACCTCATGGTTTTGATGTTAACACACTAGTTGAAACATCAATCAATTAGACTATACAAAACCAAGGGCACATTGCATCTATTCCTAATAAAACTATCCCACAAATACATACTACCATTCCATTAGGAGGGACATCACAAAGTACCACAATGGGCAATGTGGCTCCACTATTTGGAAAAAAAGGCTCACAAGCTATGACACAAACCCCTAGTACAATATTTAAGCCATTTGGCACATCATATAATTCTATGGGTGCTTCATCGTCCAATCCCCTTTCAATGGGTAAAAACAAGTCAAACAACAAAATTTGAAAGGTTTACATTAGTGGACCTAAGCCATAGACAAACACCACACCAAATACCAATTTGAAATTAAAAACTAATACATCATCACAAGGTCCTTTTACAAGTATTCTCTTATAGAACAACACACAAGGGAATGTTTTCAAGAATATGGTACCCAAAATCCACATTGTCAAACAAGTTCAAGCCCACTACAAATGCAATTTAATACGAATCCTCCACACATTAACCATATTCAAATTTTGATAGCGTACATACCAAATCAAATTATGTCCTTCACTCATAACATTCAAAACCAAAACCCGACACACACATTTGGGACCAACACCAGTTCATCAGCCCAAAATATTGGATTGCAAGACTCAAACATGGGACCATATCATAATGCAGTTGCAAACACAATGGACACAATATTGACTCAATTTGATGTCCTGACAAATCAAATTCTTACACTACAAAGTCAAGTCGACATCATGCAAATACCAACAAAAAAAGCTTATTCAACATGAGAGTTATGTCCATACCATTTTGACAAGAGCATATACATGCCTCCATTTCCTCACAATTATGTTACTCCAAATTTTACCGAGTATGCAGGAAAGGGGAGCCCAATTTAACATGGCCTACATAGACATCGCATGTGAATATACACACCTCATGAGATTATTCCCAAGGAGTCTCACAAGACAAACACTCAAATGGTTTTCCCACTTACTTACAAGCATAAGAACATAGGATGAACTAGCCAATAAATTTGTGACACATTTTTCTTATAACATTTAAATTCAGTGACCATAGCCACATCAAGTGTCATACAAAACAAGAGAAAGATGAGTCATTTATATCATTTTTTCAAAGATGGAGAATTTTGGCTAGTTGATGTCCTTTTGAGATACTTGAGAAACAAAGGGTTTTCATATTCATTAAAAACTTGGTCACAAAACTAAAATACCAATTGCAAGTCCATTATTACACTATATTCAATAAAATTGTGGAGAAACGCATTACCCTGAAAAATAAATTGACTGTAAAAGGGGAACTTAAAACTCTCAACAAAAAATAGAACACCCAAAGTTCCTCAAATGACAAAAAAAAGCATCGCGCTCACAATACAAATTATGGAGTTTTAGACACAAGGGAAATACACCAAATCCATCCCACAA
This sequence comes from Sequoiadendron giganteum, assembly GCA_007115665.2. NCBI lineage: Eukaryota > Viridiplantae > Streptophyta > Pinopsida > Cupressales > Cupressaceae > Sequoiadendron > Sequoiadendron giganteum. The sequence goes on along the minus strand of CM021100.1, from coordinate 488,301,915 downwards.
TCACCCTTAAAGGACCTAATGCATCAAATTATTCACCACATGTCCTTGAGAAAACAACAAACACCATCCAAAACAAACAAGGACATGCACCTCAAATAAATTTCCCACCAAGATGAAAATACACTCCCTTATGGGAACCAATTGACTCTATCTTGAAAAAAATTTTGTACTCTAAGGTCCCCTAACTTCATAAGGTAAAGCATTATGATACAGGTCAGTTTAAACCATCATGGTGGGATGATAATGCCTTCTGTGACTATCACCATTCTAAAGGACATAAAACTTTGTCATATCAAAAACTTAAGAACATAATCCAAGACCTCGTTGAAAATGACACCATAGAGGTAAAAAACCAACAATTAGCCACGTTTCAGAGAGCCATGGATATGGCATTTCAAAGTTTAATCAATAAAATTGTGCTGATCTATCTGGATGATGTTACGGTATTCTCAAAGAATGTTGAGAAACATCTTTCACATCTAAAACAAGTGTTTGAGAAATGTAGGGAGTTTGGAATATCCTTGAATCAAAAAAAGAGTTAAAGCTATACTTGAACTGTCATTATCCAATCATAAGAAAGGGTTGTAGAGATTTTTAGGTAGAATCAATTTTATAAGAGGGTTTATTCCTGATGTTGTGAATTTATTACAGCCATTGACTCCCATGTTTAAGAAAAATACAGTTGTCAGTTGGACCAGAGAAGCCAAAAATAGCTTTGAAGCAATTAAGGAGGCCTTAGCATCAGCCCCAACATTGGTAAATCTAGATTTCTCTAAATACTTTACTCTATATGCTTTTGGTAGCATTATTTTTATTTCGACCATGCTAGTTTAGAAGAACAATGATAATCTAGAGCAGCCAATTGCCTTCTTTAGTCAAGGCCTTGCTGATTATGAACAAAACTATACATTTGTAGAAAAACATATTCTTGCTATCATAAGAAGCTTGAAGAAATTCAAGCCTTTAATCTCTAACAATAAGATTCATATTATGGCTACACACCCAAGGATTAAGGAGTTTTTGTTGAGCAGAGATCTAAATGAGAAAAGGGTTGGGTGGATCATGCAAGTGATGGAATACGATGTAGATATCAAGATTACCAAACTTGTTAGAGGAAAGGGTCTCTATGAGCAACTTGTTGCAGGGTCTAGGAATGAAAAAGAATTAGAAACAGATGTTTTAGCTAATATTGGCGAGCCTCAGAATGTTCGAGATGATACACCTGTGTTGGTTACAAGTTGGGTTCAAGATATGACCCATTTTTTACAAACTGGTCACTGTCCTTCAGGTTTAGATAAAGCTAAATGAAGATACTTTAGATTATAGTCCATTCCATATGTGCTGGTGGATAATATTCTTTTCAAAAAGGATCTTAACGGTGTACTATTGAGATGTATTAATATTGATCAAACAAAAAGAGTGCTTCATGAGTTTCATGATGGAGTTGTAGGAGGTATTTTTTCTCCTAGGAAGATTTCTTGGAAGATAATGAGAGTTGGATATTACTAGCCCAACTTATTCAAATATTTCCATGCTTGGGTGAGGAAGTGTATTAAATCTTCTTTATTTGTAGGGAAGGAAAAGCTACCAGCCATGCCTTTGTAGCTGATTCAAGTTGAACAACCCTTCATAAGATGTGACATTGACTTTATTAGAACCATAAATCCACCTTCCAGTGCTGGTCATAGGTGGATAATTACTAGTACAGACTATTTTACAAGATGGATAGAGGTAGTAGATTTGAAAGAAGCTAATTAATATTCAGTATTGAACTTCTATAATGAAATAGTAACAAGGTTTGAGGTTCCTGATTCTATTATATCTGATAACACTGTAAAATTTGTGAGATTAAGAGTTAAAGATTGGGTTGTTAAACATGGAATTCATTTGAATACATCTTAAAATTATTACCCTTAGGGTAATGGTTTAGCTGAAAGTACAAATAAGAATCTTATTATAATCATTAAGAGGACCCTGGAGGATAATCAAAGGACTTGGCACACAAATCTAAAGTATGCACTTTGGACAGATAGAGTGACTCCTAAAAGGTCTATTGGTAACTCACCATATATGTTGGTTTATGGTAAAGAGGCAAGATTTCCTCTATCTGTGGAGCCACCAACTCTTGACATTATACACCAATTAGATAGTTTCCTTTTTATAGTTCTCTTGTTTTCAACAAGTGTTAGGTAGGCTAATCTATTCCACTGAGTTACAAAGTGAGTTATAGCAATGTGCAGTTTCTCTAGGTCTATTTTTGAGTTTTCCTAATGACTCCATGCCCAATGGATGAGTCTAGGTCATTGGTCTTTGATGTTTAGTAGGAAAACATCCAGTAAATGTCACCAAAAATGTTACCAAATTTTGACCTACAGGCTCAATCAAGAAGAGCCATATATGTTTCAAGATAAATGGTACATTTTGTTAAACCTTCTATACTACATTCAATTATATAAATGAAACAACTTCATTGGATTACAAGAAAACAAGAACATAAATTTATTATATTCATACAAGTGAATGAAACGTAAAATATTTTTACAATATTTTGATGAATATTAACCTTATTGAATGTAATCGTAAACATGTGTCTCACATAGCAAGCCGTGAGACTAATTTACTCATTTGATACAGATGGGAATTAAACTATACAAGAATGAGTAAATGATAAAGAAATGAACATGTAAAGAAGGTAATGAGTCATTGCCTGAATGATTGGTTCTGCAAAGGTGTCTGGTGTATGATGGCTTTTCCTTGCTCCCTGGTCCCTAGGTTTCCTTGTATCAAGTTACCTACATTGGGTAAAGAAATGAGTTAGAACAATAGGTTCTAGGCAATGAAAGGTTGCATTCTGGACATGCACACCTACCCATATATGCATATGCTAATTTATTTGTACATAAAATGCAATGCCTATCCTAAGTGTCCATAAAAACCAAAAAAGAAGAATATTACACACACTTAGGGTATGCATTTGTTTTTTTTTAACATTGTTCATTTCATGTGCAGATCTAGGTGAGAAAGTGTTTCTAAGTGATTCATCATATTCATCAAGTTATATTATGAGTGGGGTGAATGTGGCTCAAACAAGGGTTGAGCCCAGCTCATAGAAATGTTTGAATATTCTAAGTGCATATGATATTATATTGTAAGATAGTTAATATCAATCATCATAAATTCATAATCATAATGTAGAAGAGAGTACAATGTTCTTTCACAATAATAAATTTCAATACTACAACAAAAATTTCACATACTTCAAGGTTCTTTATGCATAGATAAGGCTCGATGTTTAATTTTAAATAGCGATTACCTCACAAAAAGACATAGCATGTTTTCCTTTAACAATGCCAAGAATCACATGGTAATGTTATGACAAAGAAAAGAAACAAAGCCTCGGTGACATGAATCATGGTATCATCAATTTATTAAAGAAGCATATTTTATTTGTCATCCCAAGAGTAATGCTTTTTGGGGCAAATGAATGACTAGTTGGATTGCCAATATGGTTTATGTTCATGTGCTAGAGGCGGGAAATGGGGATCATTGTTTTATTCTCATAATAGAGCATTTGCTATCATGGCAATGCAATAGTCCTAATACTGGGGTAAGTCCTAGAAATCCAATAAATAGAGGCCATGCATACATGTGGGAGAGCATAATTTGCATGATGGCAGTGTCAGGTTACAGTGATGATAGCTATTGTACATGATAGCCTAGGGATTTGCATATCCTGTTAGGATAGTTTTTTCTATAAATACAAGCTAGTAATAATCTTTGTTTAAAAGATAAAGATTGATACTTTTATGCAAGAACAGTCATCTTGGTTATTCTATGAAGAGTAATGGAACAGTTTATCTTGAACTTTCAAGAGTAGTAATAGGAAATATTCGTGTGATATTACAATGAGAGTCTTGTGTGGAATGTACTTTAAGTGCATTACTAAGAAAAGCCACAGTTTAAATCATGAAGTCTTCAATAAAGTTTTCCTGAAGCAAAAAATGCATTAATTTAGTTTGACTTAATTCCTGAAGGAGTTTGTTTTGGGTTTTTTCTCAGAAGTAATCTCATTCGATCAATGCTGACATTTCAAATAGTCTTTTCAATACATTTTTCTAGTATTTGATGTGATTGCAAAAGGAGCTAGGGTCTTATATCCAGAAAAAGTAGCATACAATATATAGTGCGGAGAGTTCTCCTTAAAAAACTTCAAAAATGTCCAAGAATTTGTACATGACATGGGGCTAAAAGTAACTCTGATTGGTTTTCTTTCCATTTTGTCTGAAAACCCTGAGCTTTTGAGTGAAACCCTCAAATACCTATTGCAGGACAAAGATCTCATGGGTCTTTTGTAGAATAATAGTCATGCTAAATACTTTTTCTTTCCAGAAGAAACATAAACCAAAAAATGAGGAAAAGAAGATAGGGAGGCAGTATCTTTTACACTTAATGCAAATGCACAAGTCACAACCGTTAAACCTACATGAAATCCTAAAAGAGAATACAAGAGTAAAGGGAAGAACAGACGACCATAGAATGAGATCCGTGGCCATAGAAAAAAGAAAAAGAAACATCAAATCTTTTCATGATGGGAAATGCCATGAATCAAGGAGCTGCAGGAGGTTGCGGCCATGAAGAATAGATTTATTCTATTCGATACTCAACAAATATAATAATGGAATAGGAAAAGGATTACCTTCAGCTTGTTCATGTTTTTTTCCAGAAGACATTTCTCTTCTATGTAGAAATCCACCATGTTTTACCAGGAGAAGCTCAAGAGAATCACATAAAACACTTGGTCGGTGACAAAACTCCTTGGAGAAGTTTCCACTTTTGGAAAAAATGTGAAATGAAAGGAAGTTTTGAGCCTTGCTTTAGGGTTTCTAACCCTATTTCCACTGCCATAGTTAAGTTAAATTTTGGTGGCATTTGTTTTCAAAATATTTTATGACAATTGAAACCCATGGCCCTTGTACATTTGCCAATATTTTCTAAGTGTTACCTAGAATTTTGCATTCAACTAGTAAGTCTTTTTGGACTTAGGCATTTTGAATATAGATTTTTTATGGAAGATAAATACCACCTCATATTGTTGAAGAAATCAAACAAGGAGCCACCAAACTGCAACATTACCAAACATGATGGAGAATTTTGAGGAGAGCTTAATGCCACTTAGAATCCTACATTGACTTATTATTGTGCCTTTATGGTCGATTGTGGTAAAGTAGTATTTTATGTCTTGCATTCATGCTTATGTGTAACAAACGGGATTAAGGTGTTTTATAAGCCTTCATTTCTTATTGTTATGTCTTTTAATGCAAATAGTGATGTGGCCGATTTAGTAGAGGTTATAGGGTTTGTTTTGACTTGTCATTACTTTGTTGAGGATATCTAGGAACTATTCTCTTATACCTTTATGTTTGGTCAAGCGAGACTCTTTCATGTATACTTATGCTTTTCGAGGGCTTCTAGGGAGGTTGAAAGTTGTTTACAAACATATGCCACAAATATTGGAGCTGCTTTTTGACTCTTTATAGGTTTTGGAGGGAATTTTGGAGCCATTATGAGTGGTCATCCTATTAGACTAATTCATGTTTGACTTTTCTCATATTTGAAGCCCCTTTTGGAGATGATTCAGGTGACTTTTCTCACATTTGAAGCCCCTTTTGGAGATGATTCAGGTGCTAGATTTTAGGCTTTTGGAGTTCATCCGACCCAAATAGTTTTTCTAGTTCCTTTTTTGGTGGTTTTTGGAGGGAAAAGTTTTGGTACTTGGTCATTTTGAACTCAGTTTGTAAGTCAGTTCTTGATATGGAGATTCTAGCTTGGAGTGACTTTTACAGTCCTTTGTGAATTTTTGGCATGTTTTGTAAGTCAATTTTCTGAATATGATTCATAGTGGAGACCTTTATTATTACTGGAGATTCATCTCTTGTCTTTTCATTCTTGCAAATTTGTGTACGTGAAGTGATTGATGAAGATAACAGTGAAATTACTTTCCTCACAGATTTGTCTCATACGTTGATACCTTTCTACAACTAGTTTATTCATGTAGGTTACTAATTGTGTCAACTTGGTGCATGTTATTTTTTTAAAATGTGAAGTTAACTTCCTTTTTATAAAAATTTCTATACATAGGCCTATTAGTAAAATATTTATGCATCAATATACAACAATGAATATTACATACATAGCTACATCCATGTTCTGATCACTTTGTGTTGGTATTCTGTGATCATGTTTTTACCATTAGCTTTGGTATATTACTTCATTTACATTAGTATTTCATTTTATGTAATATTTCCCACTTTTCCCCATCATATCAGTAGTTTAGAAGACATTACCAGCTAGGAATCCAGCCTATCTGGAGGTTCATTTCAATTTTACATGACCCATAGCCTTCAAATGATCCCATGTTCCTCCAAAGCGTTAATTTTTAGAGCTTAGCCAAGGTGCAACTTTAGGAGCTAACAATTTTTCGAATACGGTTCACAGTGGAGACCTTTATTTTTACTAGAGATTCATCTCTTATCTTTTCATTCTTGCAAATTTGTGTATTTGAAGTGATTGATCAAGTTAGCAATGAAATTACTTTCCTCACAGATTTGTCTCATAGGTTTATACCTTTCTACAACTAGTTTATTCATGCAGGTTACTAATTGTGTCAACTTGGTGCATGTTATTTTTAAAAAATGTGAAGCTAACTTCCTTTCTATGCAAATTTTTGTATATAGGCCTATTAGTAAAATATTTATGCATCAATATACAACAATGAATATTACATACTTAGCTACATCCAAGTTCTGATCATTTGTGTCAGTATTCAGTGATCATGTTTTTACCATTAGCTTTGGTATATCACTTCATTTACATTAGTATTTCATTTTATGTAATATTTTCCCCTTTTTCCCATCATATTAGTAGTTTAGAAGACATTACCAGCTAGGAAGCCGACCTATCCATAGGTTCATTTAAATTTTACATGATCCAAAACCTTCAAATGATCCCATGTTCCTCCAAAGTGTTAAGTTTTAGACCTTAACCAGGGTGCAACTTTAGGAGCTAACAATTTTGTGATCAAGAAATTCATTTACAATATCAATTTGATGACAAGTAATATTTCTAACAAAAAATCTGATCTTCTCCTTATGATATCTAGACATTTTACAAGATGGCTAAACAATATCCAAAGAGACAAAGCCCATGTTGACTTTTGCTCCAATAATAAAATTCCAAGGTAATGCCCTTTATTGAAAGGCACGCCAAGAAGGCTACTTTGTTTCTAACAAGTTTCCCAAATCCACTCACTACTATGTGATTGAAGAAATTAAAGGACTTATTCCTTATTTATGACTTCCCAATCCTAGAACTCTTCTGAGAATCCAATGAATAGTATCTAAAAATTAAATTTATTTGTATTCAAAATATACACTCTTAGATAATGATAGTAATGATTACATTTCGAAATTTACATCATATAAATAAATTCACATCTTTCAATCTACAGATTGCAGCAGAAAGTTCAATGTTAAAACTATCATAACATTCACATCCCCTATCCAAAATTAAAAGTTCAATACATTCGAGAAAGGGGAAAGAACAAGGGACAAAACCCAGAAATAGTTTTGCAATATTTTTAAACACTCACGAGCATATTTTTCTGCAACTCAGCCATCTAGATGAACAACTAAATCTTAGAACTTGACTCTTCTAGTTTACACATACTAGTTACAATACTAAATTTTGCATCACTCTTACAACAAAGGTAGGAATTGGCTTAGGAAGTATTCGTAGAGTCCCATGACCAGTTGGTTATTATTGAATGTTATTGTAATTTATTTCTTATAATCATATTTGATAGAAAAAAAAATTAGTGAAAGATAGCAGCAAGTATCTACAAATATTCCACTACAAATTTGAAGGAATTAGGGACAAACACATAACCAACAACTTACCTAAAATCCACACCTAACAATATAGAATTAAAATATTTTCCAGAGCTCAAGAAAATGGTGAAAGAAATATCTGCATCACATTCTCCCTCTTCTTAATCTTTATCTTCATTCGATCCACTACTACTCAAGACATACTCTTTCCTGTTAGAGATTTATCTTAGAGAAAAGAGATAGGGAAGGTGACACAAATTATGTATATTTAGGAATAACCATATATCTTCTTGTACAAGTAGAGCAAGAATAATAATATAACACCAATAATTATATCATGATTCAAACCATAAGTTATGGGATACTTATCCCTTTTAACAATAGTTATTTAGATTTCAATTTCATTATTATCTCTTCTTTTATATGGTCACTCCAGTGATGAAATAGGAAGGTATTAGTCTATCTTACTGTACTGGTCTAAATGCCGAATTGTAAAAATTGGTTACTCAGACTATAACTGGGGTTTTTCCTATTGGTTCTTTCCTACTAGTATGTCCGCCTAAACCAACATTATGTAAAAATATATATTTATATTAATAAAATTATAGTGGCTTGCCACTTTTGCGGAAAAAAAAATTAGAATTTTGAGTTTAAACCTAACCCAATCTAATCACCAAACATTGGAAAAATTAGAAGAGAATTTGCGATTAAAATAAATTAATCCTTTTAACCTAGCCTTTGTTGCAATTGCAAGCAACATTAATCATATATATTTTTTCTGATTTTTATTTCTCTAGCTGGTTAGGTATATCAAACCCAATTACCCAACATAAATTATGTGCCGAGAATTGCATAGATGTAGGAAATTATTGTGGGTCTTTGTTCATTCAATTGAGTATTGAAACAAAATTAGAAACTAACCAGAAAATTCTTATTTTCACAATGTCATATATGCTAGATTCTTCCAACTGCAGAATTATTTTCCAGGTAAACTAAAAATGAAAACATTCAAGCAATGAATGTTACCTTGATTTGGAAAAGAAAATCAATAGAGCTCTTGGATGGTCAGACATTCTAATATTTTTCTTGTTTGTTTCCAAGTCCATCCTCTTTCCCTCCTTCCTTCAAATTTTCCCCCCAAATCTAAGAGATAGCGTGAAACAATATAAAAAAAATCTTGTCTCTTCCCCTTTGAATTTCATGCCTACAAGATGTGTTCTCTTTTTTTTCCATTAGATACTTCTAATCAAAATGCTACTGACAGGTGTGAAGCCAAATTTCTAGACCTTTCGCCAAATTCCTTTATGTGCTTGAAGGATGTGGAATATTAGATTGAAAATGACAATTACATTCATAGTCCAAATATAACTAGCAAATGTCCCAATGCCTCAAATCATCATTAATTCCCACAATCCACACCAAACTACTCATCACTCCGAGGGGAACAAGATATGCCCAAAATAGTGCAAAATCTCAACATGCAATAAAATAGACACACTAAACTGTTAATACTGGAAATAAGAAATGTAAAACTCTAGTGAGGCTAAACCTTCCATATATAACTCAAGACTAAGACCAGAATAAAAAATCCTTAAAATATTATACTAAACACTTCTAACAAGTCAGAATACACAAAAGAACAACTCTCCTAGATCTTCTCGAAAACTAATAACTGAACTCAAGTATGAATCTCAAGTTTATATTTTTATCAATAAATAGAAAATTGTTACTAGTATTGATGGAAACAAGTGTAGAATGATGATAGAAGGCTACAAAGATTCAATCCAAAATTAAAATTTGTGATAAATTTAATGCTATAATAATTCCAAGAGATTATAGCCATCAAGGGGGTGATCATTTTTTTCTATCCACAACATTCTTTCTAAATTAACAGGAGATTAGTGCCTTGGTGATTAAACTATGAATTTTGGACACCACTCAATCAAATCCAACAATCATAGAGTTCATTTGAGAAAGGATGGCTTACATTTGTATGAAATAGAATAAAAAATACAAAAATGTAGGTCACACGTGGTCTATTACTGAATGTTGTCATTTGTTCAAGATCCTTATTGTTGTCGCTTGCCCAAGATCATAGACTTTTCTAAAAAGCCAGTTGTTGTTTTTGATGTGGAAAACCCCTGTTTGAAGTTTCGTAAAAAGGTAAAATTCTTGTCAAAATGCAGGCCGAATATTTAGGGAGGGAAAATGAAAATGAAGAGGGAAATACAAATTTATTGTAGGAAAAACTTTTTTTTATTGTCTTAATTTAAGACAATTAAAGAATATTATATAATATTTTATACTAGTAATCACACCATGGTGTGCAATGGGTAGGCTGAAGAGGTGTGGAAGGTCAAATAAGATCAATTGATAGGTCAGTTTGAAAGTTTTTATTGTCTTTATTTATAATTATACAATTTATGTCATATTCTAAATAGTCTTGCAACACTCATATTATAAACAGTGGTTAAAAAAAATGTCTAAAAACATATTAACGAATACAGTAGAAGCATATTGACAGTTTCATCAATATTATAAATTTTTATTTTTTTAAAGGATGAAAACAATTAAACAAAATTAGACAATTACAAAATATTCAATGGCCTGGTTTACCCATAAAAGAATATAGAAGGTTGTATCTCCATTATCAGTTGGTTTAGGGAAATCATATTTTGAGTGAGGTGCATCCTTGTTTAGCTGGTACAAGCCTGTTATGTCGAAGAAAACAAGAGAAAATGGTGAAATAGATCTATTTATTACACGTAAATAAATTCTCTTAAACTTCTACAATTTTACCATTGTTTCAAGAAAGATTTCTTAAATATCAATAGGGTAAGCATTATACAAAAAGTTGGTTAGTAATTTTATAATATACATTCATTATTCAATACTAAAAGTTTCACCAAGAGCCTGTAAAACTTTACCAAAATCTTAATTTGCCATGATTTGAGGCCAATCTTAAAAAATACAACCTGTTGAATTGCAAAAAAAAATTGATACATTATTCGGAAGTGAATATTTCAAAAAATAGGATGATTGATTATTGGTAATAGTAGGTAGAAAGATGTAGTGGTTGTTGGTATATATAAGGATTGAACCCAATGCCCACATGAAATTATTTTCGTACAGGTTTGCAAATATTATAGAGCCATTTCAATAACAATTTCTGTAAACTTTACATGAAAAACTAATGAAAGCATATTGATGTGATCTGCCCATTCTTTTCTTAATCTGATGATGGATGTAACAAAATAACTTTTGGTAAGCAAAAATTATATTTCCAATTATTTCTATTTATTTCTTGGTGAGCTATGTTAAATATATAGGAAACTTCATTTACAAATATAAATATTTGTAAATATTTGTAAATGAAGTTTCTTATATAAACAGAGCTCATCAAGAAAGAAATAATAATACATAGTGTTCAGTTAAGCTATCTAACTAAATATTGTTTAAGTTGATGCAGTAAAAAGAAAAAACTTTTGAGATTTGAGTGGTTGAAATAATAATAATACTAGTAATTATATAAAATAAAAAAATTGCCAATTATCATATACTTGCCTACCAGTGAGGAGAGTAATGGAGATTAACTTATAGTAATGTTTAATAGATTTTGGTGGGTGAAATAATTGATTTATTAAAACAATTCTTAAATATGTTGGCATCTTAGAGGGCCTGCCTTGTGGGAAAAAGTAATCACCCAAGGGAATGACCCAACCGGGAACACGCTAAAGCCAAGCGACTTCCACCCGGGATATAAGTGAGGATATTGGAACAAAGGCCAATATCACGAGGATTATTCCAACGAGATGGACAGCAATGGACTCTCGCCGACGTTGGATAATCCCCCACGAACGGAATGCCCGAATTAGAACCCCTTGTTTAGAAATTGGCCAAAACCTTGTCTATCTTGTTGGTGTAAAAGGTTATGTCCTTTGAAGCCGCCCCACGTAACATGCGGTCTTGTTGTGGAAATGGAAAGTATGCCATGGGAGATTCATGGGTACTAATGCTTGGCTGACCCGAATAAGTGAGTGCCGTGGAGGGGAGCCAGTGTGGTCAAGCATTTAGCCATTCGCACAAGATATGCGCAGCTGGATTTATCAAAGTGGGAACCCAACAAGGTATTGTCTCATCAACCTAGGAATGTGAAAGTGCTTGGAAAAAAAAAAAAACACATTGCTTGATCTTGAAAACATTTGGAAGACAAACATACACAAGAGCCTCAAATTTCAAACACCTTGGAAGAAACAAATATCCTTTGACGAACTTGCCCACTCTTGCTTTCCCTAGGGATCACATTCCTAGAGGTTTCTAAGTGTGCAAATTCTATCATCATTTGTTTCCAATAAGGATAAACATAAGGAACTTTTGCCCTATTTTCCTTGATTTCCACACAAAGGACATTGTGGGATGAGAAAGAGAATGGGACACTAGACATATAGTTTGAAAACCTAAGCAAGCAAGTGTCTTGGATAAAAAGAACTTCATTTAACCAAGATAAAAAGACAATTTTGATTACACATGTGTTTTCTAACATGATCAAAATCCCAAAACCGAAGTTCAAAAAGCTTAGTGTGAAAGCTACTGAGGAACGTCTTGAGATCCTGAATTGTTTGAAAGGTTTACTTTCCTCTCATAGGAAATATAGCGTGTTCTTCAACACCGAGGTCTTGTAAGAAGAAGTGTTATTCTAGGTCAGGTCTAGGATCAAATTCAATCACTTTCATCCATCTCTTCACCCATTTCAAACATCAGTCAAATTTCCATCTCACCAACAACTCTTGGAAACTTTGTAAACATCTTTTATGCTAAAATTTTAGGTAAAATTAAATCACTTTGTTTGACTTAACACAACTAGTCAAACCATCATCCTATACACGAGTTCTCTCTTGGATAATACAACTTCCTAGGGTTTACGAGCTCATCTTGTTTGGCTTAACACAACTAGCTAAATTATCAAATCATCACCTCGTTTGACTTGACGCACTTAGTCAAACTATCATCTTGTAGGAGTTCACTCTTGGATAACACAACTTCCAATAGTTTTACAATTACATTCATCACTCTTGGTTGACTTAACGCATCTAGTCAAACCATCAATCTAATCATGATAAATCAAAGTCCTAAAAATTTTAGCATTTCCTTCAAAAATTTTTAAGAGTTCCATTCATCCATATCACTCATCTTCCATTTATCTCATCCTCATCATCGCTTTGATCCTTCAATTATCCTAGTTCTTCACTTTTTTGAACCTAAGGTTGTAGACCGATCTAAAGAATTAGAGGTTCATCTCGTACATTCTTGAAAATTGATCTTCATTTTATGGTACAAACTCGATCTCAACACAAGAGGAGCATGGAATATAAATTTGATCCATCCATCATGAGCAATTCGATTCAACCAAACTATCCAAGCCTTGCAATACCATTTGATTTTCAAAGCTTGTACAATGCATACATGGGAGCATTATCTCATACAAACATCAATGGTACAACAAATATGAACATACCCAATCTAAAGTTTGGAACACCTTTCCCAATGATAGATTTAAATCCAAGTCCAAATCTGCAAATCTATCAACCAAACGCTCAATGCATGAGTTTTCCAAACAACATTATCCCACCAAATCCACACATACCAAGTGCAACTTTACCAAACATGACCTTTTCAAATCCACACTTGGTAAACTTTGGGGTAGACATGTTTGCAAATCCCCCTAATGTTGTTCAAAATCCTAGCAATATGTTGACGACTCCATATGTTGATTCAAGCCAAGGTAACAACATGCGAAATCAAAGTTACCTAAATCCAAGCAATATGATTCCCAACCACAACAATGTTCAATTTCAATCTATCATGCCAAATCAAAACATCATACCAAATCATCCCATTTTTCCATCAACATCGCAAAAACAGATGGAAACCATCCAAGCAACCCCAACAATCAACACCATTCCCATTCCACCACCATCGCCACCACTGCCAAAGCACAGCACGACCAATTCATTCTCCATCATGTTGCAAGCTACACAAGAAGCTTCCTGCAAAAAGGCACTCCAAGCCCAACAAGCTACACAGCTAGTTGCTCAGCAAGCACAAGCGGCTCAAGTAGCCCAACAAGCGCAAGCTCAAGCAGAATTCTATGCACTATTGCAATCAATCCAAGAAGAAGTAGCACAACAAAGAGCCCAACAAAAAGCTTAGTTGGCACAAAAACAACATGACGAACAACAAGCGTTGTTAGCTCAGCAGAAAACACAGGCCTTACTCGCCCAACAAAGCTTGCAACAGATTCCCACCGCAATTGTTGAAAACAATGATCAAGATCTATCCATCAATGAACACATTGAAGATGTTCCCATCTCATTCAATGATCAAATCATCACACACCAAGAGGCACTTTTCAATCACGATCAAAACTCACTAATGATACCCAACAATGATCAAATCCAAGAAACATTAACATCATTCGATCCTATGTTTGAGAACAGTGACAATCCCTCCACCAAAATTGTTGAAAACAATGATCAAAATCAATCCATCAATGAACACATTGAAGATATGTCTACCCCATCCATTGATCAAATCATCGTTCATCAAGAGCCACTTTTTAGTGATCTATTTCAAGATGTGTTACAATTATTTGATCCCATTGACATAATCCTCGATCCATCGACCAATGATCATATTGAAAATGTCTCTACATCACCTTATGAGTTAAAGGACATATCTCAAGAACGTATTCCAAAGCATGATCAAAATCTTCCATCAAGGTCTAGCAATGGCCCTTCCAACAACATATTGACATCCTTTGACCTCATGGTTAAAGATATTGAAGGAATCCCTATCTCAACATTTGATCCAAATCCATTCAAAGAACAAGTGGAAATTAAGCCACTTCCCATGCCTAAGGACAATTTCCAAGAACCCCTTGTAGACAATCCATCCTTTGAAATTGACCCATGTCAAGAACTCAAGCCAAAGCATGACGAAAGCAATTCCGAAATCACTCAAGATCGAGAATTCGTATCTCCAAGATACTACAATGATCTAATGGGCACTCTTCTATCTATACAAGATGTCGCAAATTATGATCACATCCATATAGGACATACTCCTCTATCTACCAATGAGATGCTTTCTTTGGATGGACACGCAAATGATCTTCATTCAAAACAAGAGTCTCATACTCTGGAAATCATTACTGGGAAACAAGAGTCTCCTACTCTTAACATTGGTACACATGATCAAGATATAGAGAAATCCAGAGACATGTCAAAAATGGGTCATGAAGAAGGCTCCTACAAAATTTGTGAATCAGAAACATCCTATGAAATGAGTCATGAGGAAGAATTTTGTGTAGACAGCGAAGCATCAACACTTCTTGAAGAAGCACTATGATCTGATATGTCACAAGATCAAGTTGAAGATATCAATCAGGCATTCATCCCACATGTGGAGGATCCTATCACTTATAAAGTTGGATCACTCACCTTTTTAAAGGCTAGCTATCTCATCAATAAAGAAGCTAACACATTTGAAGGTTCACCACAGAGCAGAAAAGGAGAAACACCTTGTTTCCAAGGGAAATCATATCCTTTTGCAAATAAAATGTTTCAACAAATGAATTATCAAGGCAGAGGATTAGGCCTACAGGAACAAGGTATCCTAGAACCAGTGCAGATTTTTGGCAATCCTAAGCATCAAGGCCTTGGTTACTCAACAATCAAGGGATCTCAACATATTGGTAATATTATCACCATACTGGGGGCAACTTCGTCTCGAGCAAACATCAACATAGGGAGCACGAAGAATCCTTATGATGAAACTGATGCCAATACTACAACCCGCCATGTCACGAATCTTCACCCACCTATCACCCCATCCACAAATTGGGACCAACGTCAAAAGAAAGATTTGAATCAAAGGACGAAGCATGAAGGACAAATCAAATACAAGTGGATACCAAAGATTACAAAGAAATATTATCCCTATCAAACTCCATTAGTCAAAGAAAGTATGGGGCAAAATAAAAATGAGGCAAGTATCCATCAAAGATTTCCACAAAGGAAAAAGCAGGCTTCTCAAGCAACGTACAAAGTGTATCAAGCAGTTGGTCCAAATTCCATGCACACTTCCATATCCACCCATTATTGCTCATCTTCCCAAGTTTGGAGAGTCAAAGGTTCCAAACCATCGACCAATCCATCTGTTACTCCTAAACACACTCCATCCACGCCTCCACGCATGATATCCAATTCTCACATTGACCATGTATTGGCGGCGACCCTTCATCATAAGGATTCAGAAGGCACCCTATCACGATGGGCGCACAAAAGTAGAACAAATTTCTCAAAATTTGCATTCAAGTGCACGTATCTTGGCAAGACAACTTCTACAAGCAGGATACCGATGGCACGTTATGACAGAAGCATCAACATCAGCACCACTAGGTGGTTCAGCATCAGCTTAAAATCTCTCAGAAAATACAAAAACAATCAAAAAATGTCCTGAAAAAATGGTCACCTTGATGAAAACCTGGCAAACAAGCGTCTTGGCGACAACAAAAAAATCCAAATAATACAAAAAATCCAAAAAAAAAATCAAAAAAAGTATTGAAAACAGTCAAGGAAAAAATCGTCCTCTAGTGAAAACCATTTTGGTGGCGCTTTGGACAAGTACCATGATGAAAACCTGGCAAACAGGCGTCATGTGTAGAATCGAGCATCTACGTGCTCCAGTTCAGGAGAAAGCATCTTACTACATCCATAATAAAGCTAGCATTCCATCCATATCATTCGTTCATCCATGAACCATTTATCCAATACATTTTTATCCATCTGCATCCAAGGTCCAAGTTACCTTGATCTTGATAAAATTCTAGAGCACACTTTACGCTTGCTTATGGTAAACATCTTGACATGGGTCATTTTCATTGATCCCATCCTATCCAACATTATCTGAGCCTTGAAGCATTATCCGAATGAGCGTTCCTCTATTCGAACACCTTATCTTATCGCAAGATAATCCATATCCATTCATATCCAAGAATTCACCCATGGCCGGTCAAACATTGCTAGACACTGGGGGCAGATATTTATATCTCGCTTCGGGAATAAAATCAAAATCAAATTGGTCAAAACATTTGTGAGAAAAAATCCAAGTCACTAGCCCATGGCATATTTTGACAAGAATACATTCCTTATCATGCTCTATCTTTTGTCGAACATCAATCCAAACAATCCATATCAGTCTCATCTAGTGCACACATCAGCGTCACATCAAATCATCAAAGCAATTTTGTTCTAACTCAAGCTTCATCGATCTTGATCAATCGAATCCAATCAATCATCACCTTGTTTGACTTAACACACTTAGTCAAACTATCATCTTGTACACGAGTTTACTCTAGGATAATACAACTTCCTTGGGTTTACAAGTTCATTATCATCACTCTGTTTGGCTTAACACACTTAGCCAAATTATCAAATCATCACCTTGTTTGGCTTAACACACCTAGCCAAATTGTCCTTTTTGTACGAGTTTACTCTGGGATAACACAACTTCCTGGAACTTACGAGTGCATTATCACTTTTGTTGACTTAACACACTTAGTCAAACTATCAATCCATCAATCTGATTGATCAACATCAAGCTTGATTTTCATCAAAATCCCAAAACAAAGCACTGATATCATCACATGTCCATATCCGAATCGTCAAAATCCATCAAAAATTTCAAAAACATCTAGAAAATCCATCAAAAATTTCAAAAACATTCAGAAAACCATTCAAAAAACCAAAAAACATCCAAAATCATCAAAAATCCAAAAACATGTCAAAATATCAGAAAATCTTCAAAAATTTCATCATTTAGTCTTGTCAGTTTTTTCTACCTTGTCGAACTACGTCGTCTCTGAGCTTGAACGTAGGCAAGGTTGATCTTTGATCATCCCCCGAGACAGTTTGCGTCCGTCGCATTGGCATCCGTTTGCCCATCTAGTTAGGCGTCCGTCGCATTGGCATTCGTTTGCTTATCTTTTCTTTTACAATCAGGTCCGTCCTTATGCGTCCGTCGCATTGGCAATCCATTTGCCCATTCATTTATGTCGCATTGGCAATCCATTTGCCCATTTATTTATGCGTCCGTCGCATTGGCAATCCGTTTGCCCATTCATTTATGCGTCTGTCGCATTGGCATCCGTTTGCCCATCTAGTTAGGCGTCCGTCGCATTGGCATTCATTTGCTTATCTTTTTTACATTTAGGTCATTCTTTATGCGTCCGTCGCATTGGCATCCATTTTCCCATCTATCTCATCCGCAGTCAAGTCAATTGACACAAAATCCAAAAACATTCATAAAATCTTGAAAATACCAAAAAATATTGAAAAATGTGAAAATTCCAAAAACAGCCTCAAAACATTTGAAAAAACCAAAATGGTGCATCCATTTCATCTCGCTTTCACCTGTGATTGTCATCACTCATAATAAATCATCGTCATTTTCACCCTTTGGTGAGTTAGTCAGAAGCAAGTTTAGCAGGTTCTAAAGTGAACGCCTAATCATTAGAGTCTCAAGTCTAGATCCGTAAGTCACAAGTTGGTCAACTCGGAGTATCAATAGCTTATCACCAATCAGTCCTACCAAAACCCTGATCACTACATGTCCTAGGATGAAGCTTTCCCACGATGGACATAAGCATCAGGTACCCCACATTAGTTTAGCCTGGCTAGCGATACGAAGAACATTAGCTTGTTTATTTACTTTATCTTGGTCTTTTTGACTTATCTTATTTTGCGCTCATTCCAAGGACCTCTCGATGATGCCTAAACAAAACAGGTTTAGAGAGAAAGGAATGGGGCAATGATCATTATCTTTTTATCTGTTGTGCTTGTTGGATGTTCTTGTAAAATAACTTGGCGAATACTTTCTTTGTTGGGTCCGTCCTAGCAAGGTTTCCGTATGTCAAGTATGAACAAGATCACTCCTATCTGATTGCCAAGTTAGAGTCCATCATACTAGGCGCAACGCCATCCTGGTTCTTAATACCTTGATGCATCGCACCTATGTGTGTTATCAAACATAAAGAAAGTTACGCTCTTTATCTCCCATTCCTGGATAAGCAATACATCATCATCATTCATCATTTCTAATAAAGTTGTCTTGTTGGACTTCTTCATCTTCTCGAATTTAAGGGTTGATCCCTCTCATTCTTCTACCTTCTTTCATGCTAACAATGCATCCATCCTGCATCCATGCTGCATTCATCCTCTCATCTTGCATAATCATGTCATACCATCATATCAGGACAACGTCATACCATCTCATCCATCTCACATGCATCGCATTATCATTTAACATGCTTAAAATAATATAGATTTGTTATTCTAAGCATCTTCCGAACATCTCATTTACATCATCATCCATACATCCATTTTGAACCTCTTTGTCGCGAGATCCACCTCAAATTGTATATTTTCGCTCGATCTCTCGAGGGGGCAATGTACTAACGTACTTCTTTTCGCTGGGGCATCCGAAAAATCGAAAATTTTTTAATTTCGATATCGGCAACATCATTCTTTGAACCAATGCAACAAGTACATTGCTTCAAAGAGGGGCAAAATGTAGACATGCAAAAATAACATTATGCATTCCACTTTAACTAACATCATGCATTCAGTTCTTCTGCTAATCAATTAAGACAATTTATTGATTTAATCCTAAGGTTCATCAAGCTTAATTAAATAAATCAAATTATTTAGTTAAGTTCCTAAGGTTCTTCTTATTTGATTTAATAAATCAAACTGATTTAATCAAATGTCAAATCCCTAAAACTCCCTAAGTTAATTAATCTAAATTAATTAACTTCTAATCATGATTATCATTCTCCAGCTTTTGACTCAACTAAAGTCAAATCCAAACTCTTAACTAACCCACCCACTTGCACCAATAAATCATTTATTTGATTTATAATTCCTCTAATTACATTCAAAAGGGAATCAAAATGGAATATTCTTCCAATTTGAATCTTCCCCCCAAAAGGGACTTGTCCCTTCCAACAAGGTTTTAAATGCTGTTTGCACAAGTCAACATGGCATTTATTGCACCTTTCATCCCCCCAAAACATGTCAAGTCTTTCAAATTCAATTTTGAAAGTGGCACATTGGCCAAGACTTGCACATTCCTCACCCTCTCATAACTTGACAAGTGTCATCTTTTCATTGGCCCATGAATGATCCCACATTCATCAATTTGGCCTCTCCTCTCTTCAAGTTCAACTATAAGTTGAAGGCTTCTCTCCTTCACAACAACACAACAGCCACATATCCAAGCATCTACACTATAGGCAACTTGATTTCAAGCATCTCATTGTCTATATCATTATCTTGGCAATCTAAGCTTATCAAGGATTGGGAAAGGGCTCTTTCACATACTCAAAGAGCACCAATCCAATATGGGATAGTTTTATTTCATATCTTACATGTTTTGTTCATGTTTAGTTACATTTGAATTATGAAATAATATCTCATAAGGATGTGATTTCTGTTATTTTGTTTGTATCATGGTGCTAACACACTTCCAGATTTTCATGTCTTACAAAAACCAACTTCTGAATTTTAATGGGGAAGTTAGAAATAAGTTTTTAGTTGATGCTCTTATGGGAGGTTTTAAAGCTATTATGAGGAAGGTTGTGAAATTTTAATAAAGGAAAATGAGTATTTTAAAGATTTAGTAGTCATATTTATGAAGTGATTGATAAAAGGTTGTAAAATTTTAATTAAGAAAAATGATAGTGATTTTTGAGGATTTTTCTAATATCTTATTTTTATTATTCTTTTTAATAATAGAATTTTTTTTTATAATTATTTTTTGTTAAAAATTTAAAATTATTTGTATCTAATTAATTTTAGATTGACAAATAGTGTTTGATTATAGTAATATAACATTGTTAATCATGTAGTGTGTGATAATATATTTTATTAGTCACACAAAATTTTTAATAATACAAATATTAAATATAATAAAAAGCAGTTCATTTGAATTTTTCCAAAAAATATGAAAATTTGAAATTACCTTTCACTAATTTAAACAATTAGATAATAATTTTAATTACCATCTTTCTTTATTAACATACATGAAGTCTTAATAATAGCTAATATTCACTCTTAGGCTATTCACTCTTCACATGCTTTTGAAGCTCCCTAGATTTTAATGGTCACATCTTTGCATAATAAGCTTACTATATGCATTCATACGATACATGTACTACATTCAAGTCATATAATCTCTTTTGGCAATACACCCCACTAGTTGTTCTTAAAAATATTTGATATGTTAGAAAAAAAATTATTGTCAGCAACAACTTTTAATATTTGATAAACTAATATTACTATTCAACGTAATATCATATATGAGAGAACATACAAATACATATTATCCTACATTGATCTTGAATCCTATATATTTTAAAGCTCTACTACTATTGAAAATGAAAAGAAACTTTTCTCTTAGTTGGTGGTGGGCATATCGATGTCTATTATAGATATATAAAAGTAAGTTAAAATAATCAATAGTAAATTTACTTAAATAGGTTAGGAAATAGTGTTTATGGACATTTTACAATAACAAAACTTGAACATGACACTATTTTGTTGTCTTTTTGAATAAATTTTTACTTGTAAGAAACATACAAATCTTCCAATATTTTTGAGTGATTATAGTAAATTGAAAGTTCACTAGAATAGACTAACTTTTCAAAAATATATGGCATCTTTGTGGAGAGTTTATCAATCACCAAATTTTCCATCTCAATAAGCTCTCAATACTTTGATGAAAACAATCTTAGAAATTAAAATTATGTGAAATTGCTAGTATAATACCCCAAAAATATGCTAAAGACATTAATAGAATAAAATATGGGTTAACAAATTCTCACATTACATTTAAAATAAAACTATGTACAATCCATTGTGATGCACTAGATAAGTTTTGACACAACAAAAATAAAATCAAGTTACTTGATGTCAATGCACAAAGGATGACTAGTATAGCAGAAGACTTTTCACTATCACAACATGACATCATCACAACAAATGAATGAGCATGGAGCTTTCTCTAGCATCGTAGTAATGTACTTAAATAATTTTTTCATCACTCATAAATAGGAATGGGAGAAATCATTTTCCTAATCAAAGGAAAACATAGCTATTATTTCAACCTTTAATTCAATCAAATAAATATTCACATTAGAAAAATATATAGAAATGGAAAACCTCAAGAATACATAAGTGATAAAATAATAGGAAGACCCAAAAATTCATCCTAAAATTGTAAGAGACTAATGATTTTCACTTAAAGCTAGAATAAAACTATTGAGTATTTAAAGATCGCAACAATAAAGAAATAAAGCCAATCTAATATAATAGGTAGGGAGTAAAAGTTCCATTGAACAAAATAAGTTTAGGAAATAAAATGAAAATATCATATACTATTCACTATCTGGCATTCACCACTCTTAGTATAATTATATTCACCTTGACAAAAATTCATTTACCTTTGTGGATTCATTTTCTAGATAAAATTTGTGAACTTGACAAAAATACACTTAACACCATTTGCATCCAACTCAAATTGTAACATAGGTAAATATCATTATGCAATGTATACATACACCTTGTGAAATCCCATAGATTAATATTCAATCAACATGATCGTCTATTAAAATTATTAGAATTAGGAAGATCTAGAAGATAGAAAACAAGCATAAAATGTTATAAAATCCTATTGATAGATTGAATGAAAAAAGCTATCTAAATAGGAAATAACAAGAGATCAAGATCCACAAGATTTGGAAATCAAGATCAAGATCCACACGAAGTGGATAGAAGTGAGGTGTGAACTCAACTAATCATGACACCTAACTAGACTTAAGGAAGCCAGGTGTAAAGCTAAGTGTACACCAACACCCCCCCTTAAGTATAGCTTATGTGAGAATTAAAAAGATGGGTCCTAGCTACAAGACCATTTTAGGTACCCATGCACAAAAGTTTCTCATAAGATGGAGTAAAGGAGAAAACCCATGTGGGAAAAAACTCCTCTCCAAAAAGAGAAACAAAATGCAAGTCTCTCATTAAAGGGAGTGAAGAAGAAGAAAAAGGAATGTGATTGATCTTATATTGCAACATGATATAGATCAGAGTCAAAGAAACCACTGCACGAGTACCTCTAGGATACTCTCAAAGCTCAAAATTATAGTTGGTACATATTCTGCTTTGCTCAACTAGATTGAGTTGAAATACAGCTACCCGGTAATTAGATATAGAATCTGATCATCTGAATACACTTAGACTATCTTCCTAATTTCTCTTATTAAAGCCCCCCATAGTAAATTTTTTACAAAACCCCAAATGTTCCTAGATCTTTATCATGTGGTGCTTAGAAAGCACATACAATAAAAGAATCAATTATAGGAAGAAAGCAAAGAGCATGCAAAAATAAATTAGGAGACATGCATGCATCTACAGATTTACATTTGCCTCCATTGCCTGAAAAATTTTGGAGTTGCCAGAAAAACACTCGGTGTGCCAAAATATTCTTGGCTGTTGATAGAATATTAAAAAGAATATTCTTCTTTCTACATGTTTGATACAGGGCCGCTGAAGATTTTGGTGAGGCCTTCAAATTTTCCAAGGCTTCTGATCAGATTTGTAGCCATGTACTAGAGACCACCAATTTGAATGCTGTCACCGTTGCCTGATGAGATGGATTTCAACACATCACAAGAAAATAACTACAACGCAACCTCCATGGTGTGGCCTCCAAATTGAATTAAGGAGGTCTTAAAAAAGTAGGAATCTTCGTGCCATCAAAAGGGTGAATGGATACAAGATTAGCAGCCTCTCAAACACCTCCCTGCTTCATCCAACGCCTATATGCAGCACCAAAATTTGAACAAGGATTTGAGGTAACCCACCGAGACTTTGTGGCCTCCACCAGATAGATTGCCCCTCTTCAACGCAAAATCGAGCCTCCAATTTTCAATCGCTCTTTCACCAGGGATATTGTGGTGAAATGAGGAGGGATTCACGTTTCCAGTCAGTATCCCCTTAATGCCTCATTTAAGATTGCATGGCTGCGTGGGTTGGAGATTGCAACAGGGAGAAGGCCAATTTTAGTCGCACTGCCTACGTGGTGGAGTAGGATTTGCTTGGTCACCAAAGAGAAGTTGCCTGCTACTATATGGCGTGACCTGCAAAGATCAATAGGAGTGGAGGTCTGTTTGCAGCCCTAGAGATATAGACACCACTGCCCACCAATGAGCCTGAAAAGAAACTATGGCTATGCCCCAACAACACCGATCTCTAATGCGCCTTGGTAGATTTTAAATGCCATAATATGGTGTAGCAAAACCATATACGCAAGCACCCATGAAAGGACCCCTTTATGGCCTCAAATTTTCACGGATTGCAATAAGAGATCCGTCATGAAGGGAGTGGATAGTAGCAGGTTTACAAAAACCTACAAATAATGCCTCAATCTCGCCTAGCTCTACTACACGTCGCACCACAAATATGATAAAAAAACATCAATTTGAGCTTGTGAATGGCTATGTGAGTTGAATGGACTGACAAGACTAAGAGGAGTCAATTTGTTTCTACTGTGAGCCAACAGGTTGACTCCAAACGACACCCCAAAATGATTTTAGAGACATCTAACCATCTTCCTCAAATTATAAACTCACAGCGAATGGAAACAAACTAAATACATTAGTTCAACTATGGCTTGCACTATTTCTATCTAAAGCTCTGATGCCATATAAGAACTAGGAAGATCTAGAAGATAGAAACCAAGCACAAAATGTTATAAAACCCCATTGATAAATTGAATGAAAAGAGCTATCTAAATAGGAAGTAATAAGAGATCAAGATCCACAAGATGTGGAAATCAAGATCAAGATCCACATGAAGTGGATAGAAGTGAGATGTGAACTCAACTAATCATAACACTTAACTAGGCTTAAGTAAGCCAGGTGTAAAGCTAAGTGTACACCAACAAAAATAATAACAAAAAATACCAATACATTCACAATAGGCACAAGCTAGTATGGTGTACTAAAAAATGACACATAACCTCAATTCCCACATTATTGTGGAAAAATTTAAATGCAGAAAAAATTAAAAATTCTTACTAACAAATAAAATCTTCTAAAATTTATTCTTCCGTAATCAGAAATAATTTCACTAGCAAGTAACTTGGGAACATTCTTTATACTACTAGAATCACATTGTTATAATAACACTAAAATAATTACAATTGTTTGGAAATGAATCGAAATAATGAATTTGTAACAAAAATTACATCATAACAAAGCTTAAAACATTTAAAAACCCAATTTTCCATTTTTTCACAGAACCACGCCTAATTAGGTTAGTTGAAGAACTACATATTTTAAGATAATTACTTAATATAATATGAATAATTTCAATCATATAATACCCCATATTTCCCAATTCAATAAAATGCTATATTCAAATGAATCTTCCAAAGCATTATATCTAAATAAGTATATATCATAGACTAAATTTATGGCATATTATATCAAGGATATTATTTAGTTAATTTTTAAATTTTTATATAGGTTCTATCGATGTTATAACCTTGAATGCTAAAAATATTTATAATCCAAACATTGGAATTATAAAAATCATTTTGGCTAAATGCTCTAAATTTCCTCCAACTATCAAATATTTCATTGACATCTTCTAAGGACAAGACCTTTTGTTAGGGTGGCCAAGTAGAAAATTAATATTCACAAATGGGTGAACCCTAAATAAATAAATAATAACAAGAACTAGTGCATGGTCTTATGAAGGAAAAGGTCAATCTAGTGATTGATTGTGGCTAAACTAATAATTGTTAGAGCCAATTTTAAAATTCAATGTTCTCTATATTCTATTTTCTAATTTAAGACTACTTAATAGAGAACAAATTTAAACTTAATATTGCAATTTATGCTTGAATCAAATTGAATAGTCTATCAAGAGTTTAGTTGATAGATAACAATTATTTGATCCCTTGAAACCTTGAATTGTAGCATCATTTAGCCAACTCTAATTGAATATATATATAATTCTATCGACAATTAATGAAATTATAATTTTTCTTTGAAAGTTTCAAACTACTAAATTAATATTGGAAAACCTAATTTTTGTTCTTATGATTATGATTTCATTGATTATTTGAGAAGATTGTACTATGCAAAACTAGCCAAGGCTATGCTCTATTTTTTTCTAATGAATGAAGCTTAAGGAGCATGAGAAAATCCACCTATGAAGCCATGTACATGAAAATACAATACAATGGTGAGTTGTGAAACTGGAAGATGCAGTTTTATTATACATTAATAAATCATCTACTTAGAATTTTTTTATCAACGAAGCTGATTTAATTACCCTTGTCTATTGCAAATCCTAATTTCTTAACATGGATAACTCAATAGGGAAAAAAATAAACTATTTTTTTAGGAGTGTTTTTATCTTTTTCTTTCTTTGACTAAATCCTTGAACATTGTGTGTCCCCCGATGACATGGACACTCAAAAAAATTAACATACAAATTCAAATTTTACACCTAAAAATGAAATTAATGAGACTATAATGTATTCCACATCTATAAATGAATTAGGAAGGAAATCAATACTAATCTACACCCAAAATCCCCATCTAAATTAAGTTGACCAAGCATTTAACTTTTACAATCATAAAATATCAAACTTTTAAAACTATTTGTGATTATAGATTTCAACTTGATGTAGTCTTCACGGATCAAGATCATACTACATTCAAGTTTACATCTTAGTAAGTTTCAAAGTCCATAATGATTACCAATTATTTAGAAATCAATGGCCATTGATACCTTAGACTAAACTAACATATTAAAAAAAATTCCTTATAATGAGAAACAATTGCACAACACCATGGGCACTAAAATTTTTAAACTACTAACCTTACCCTATTAGTTAAATAGATTTTGTAAAATACCCAAGTTTGGCTTGAACGTATGGATTTAATATCTTGGAGAAAATGGGACTTTAGTAAGTTTCAATTTTAGTAGTAGTGGAATCTCAAGTATGAACATATTTTTCCTTGCTAATTCAAGTTGACTAATGAATTGAAGTCTAGAGGCTAGAAAATTATTTAAGCCTGTACTCCATGTTTTATTTATAAGTCTCTCCAAGATTATGTCCTGTTTGTTTCTCCATGATGCTAATGATACTGTGGGATGTTAGAGTTTTTTAGAGAATGCACCACATGTCATCAGATAGGTTTGACACTTTTCTAAGCTATGAAAAGATATGCCCTCATCAATAATTTCCTCATGTACTCACTAAATTGCACCCATGCATCACATGGATGACTTACAAACTTAAACCCCTATATGAGTTAAATTTGATTGATTCTCTCGTTTATATAGCAATGCTTGAAATTTATTGCATTGGTGGACTTGATGCAATGAGTGAATTCTAGTTAATCTATATGTGTCCCTTCTATAGTTTGAACTCTATAATAGTAAGATATTGCATTCAAAAGATGATCCCATTAGCATTTAGGTAAACTTGTAGCTTGTGACCAAGACAAAAATAGTGGGTACATGTTACAAGTGATATTTAATGGGTTTCCATATACAAAACCTCATTGAGTAGAGATCTTGGAACTATCTCTCAACACATTAGACTAGAGTTCTTTTGGGTATGAACTAATGTGTGTACTTGATGGCAAGAATGGTAACAAGAGGGAGACTCAAAATTGTTTCCACTATGTAATTTTTTCCACCACCAATCATAGAATGAAGAAATATACGAAAAATATTTTAGAACAAAAAAGAGATAAGGATGAAGAGATAAATATTAAATATTTGTTATTGAGTGTTTTTTAAGTGACAAACGGGCCTAGGTTCTACAATTATCTTTATAATTTCTAAGACATCTATATAATGACACATCATGTAATGGTTTTATCATCAATATATTTAGATGCAACATAAAAGTACTTTGTATGATCAAATGATCATAAGTAAGAGAATGAGAACAAGCCTTAACATTCAAGATTTATAAATTTTTAATATTTTATGTGTTTGATGTGCATAATGATTAGAAAAAAAAAAGTATTCTATATAACATTTTATATTTATATTTTTCTATATTGTGTGTTTGCATCCATCTCCATTCACCACGAACAAAATGACTTACGAATATAAATTATAGCTATTTTAAGACAACATTTTTTATTAACATGACTAATGGCCTAATAATTAATTGTACCATTCTCCACATAAATAGATAAAGCAAGGAAATTTCATAATACATCAAACAAAGTTGATCTTTAGTGACAAAATATATTTCCATCCTATATTCAGAGCCCGACATAAATTATATTCTTCAAAGCCTCTTTTTCCTACTTATTCCCCCTTTAATTGGCATTGTGTGCATCTATTCCTCATTTTACATACCTCAAGATTCATATGTGTAAATGATTTTCTCTATGGATCCATTAGAAACTTGAAGGATGATCCCCACTATTTTACTCTTATATTGTAGTTGTACATCAGATTCATGATAGTGATATTCATAGTACATGCATCTTACCTGTTCTTATTTTCACTCTTAATTGAGGTTGTGTTACAATTTCAAAATATCGGAATGGATTATGTGACTCAACTGAACAAAAATTTGTTTACAGGCCTCATTTTGTCATATTTTCTATAGAAAAAATAAAATCATAGATGTTGATATACATTCATTGATGATGATTTCCTCATGGAGATCGATTGGAAGGAATAATATAGTAAAACACAAGAAACAATATGTTACATTATAAGTTCATATTGAAAATATAAACAACTTTATCAGAGACAACTTAGAAAAGGGCATGATTATCAAACTAGGTTGTTTAATGATTTAAGATCTTTATTTTCCTTCTTTCAAAAATTAATTGTAAGCATTTGTTCATACTTTGGCTGACCAAAGTTTGTTTAAATAAATAGAGTTGTCTTGTTTTTCTTTGTAATAGTAAGCTCAATAATGATGAACAATCCTTATTAGAAAATACTATACTATTTATTAGAAAATGCAAAAATACTCTACAAATTTATGCTCTATTTTTGGTTGTTTATTGATGGTCGGATCTGGTCCCTGATGTTTCTTGTTGGTTGGGTGGTGGTTCTATTGCAAGGTGTTGGTTTAATTTTTTCCCTACTGTTTAGCATTGGTAGTTCTACTAGCCGATAGGCCTAGTTTCATTTTTTGGTTGGGTTTTGGGGCCCTTTCCCCTTCTTTTGTTATCAAAATCATTTATGCTTCAAGTAGAAAATTAGAAGAAAATAAACGTTTCTAGTGCAAAGCTTTTAAATTTTCTTCAGTGGTGCCCAAGTGCTCAATAGTTTGTATGCTATCTAAGCTTTTTTCATATGGTGCTTTAACCTACTATATGTTTGTTGTATTTCTAAGTTCATTGATATAATAGAGTTATACCAAAAAAAGATGTTTTATTTATTGAATTTAGAAAATGTGTTAATTAAAATTGAGGATTTATTTTTAGATTTAGGACTTTAACAAATAAAAAATTATTACATTCATTTATGTGTTTCATAATTTTCATCGAAACAAAATAAAAATATTATATTGTGCTTTTCTTTTCTAAAATAAATATTTAATTTGTAAATGTATTATTTAGATGGATGTTGGTTGTAAGTCTATTTTTTATTTTTCTAAGTCTAATCTTTTAATTTAAAATAATTTCAAAATTAAAAATTATGGGATTTTTCATGTCAAAAATTATTTTAATATAGGAATCAAAGTATATCAGTAAAATTGATGAGGGTTTTAGAGGTTTTGGAAGGGGATTTTTAATTTCAACTTGCATGAAAATTTTGTAGTAATGTTTATGAGGATGAGTGATAAATTAATACGATATTAATTAGTTGGATATCTTAAATAAATTTATTAAAAAAATATTGAGAGATCATACTCGAAACCATATATGAATTTAAGAGTTATATTATCTTATTTTAAATTATTTTAAATTGATTATATTGTTAATTTCATTATTTATTTGAAGAGATATTTTTTAAATTCACTTCTCATTATTTTATAATTATTTTGTTTTCATTTTATTTTATTTTAAAAAAATTAATAAATATTGTATACTTATATGTAAGGGTTAAAGTTGAAAATTGTGTCACACTTTTATAAAAGAATGACCAACATAATTGTAGTTTTTTCAATTTATAGTATATAAAACTAATATTTTTTCTTTCAATATCAAAACATAAACTAATGAAATATAGATTTATGTGGCTTATATTTATAATATTTTAATTTATTTTTTTGTCAATTTAAGAGAAGAATTTTAATTGATATGTATATATATAACTATGCAAAAGATAAGAAAACAAAATTTCTCACATAAATAACTTGAAAATATATTACATGAAAAAAATTAATCAATATTTTAATTTTAATAATTTTTTGACATCAAACTTAATCAAAATATCATAATTTCCATAGGACATCATCTTTTGTTTAATTTTTTATCATTTTAATAATATATACCTTTTTCGTGAAGACTCTCTCCTCTATATATATTTGTTATAAATTTATATTTTAAATTTCTAACTAGGCTCACATTGACCTACTTATAATAATATTCAAAACAATCATATATTTGTAGAGTATTTTTTCATTTTCTAATAAATAGTCTAGATGAATAAATATTTAGGTGAAGTAAATTATTTTTTATAAATTATTAAAGTAGTGGGTTGGCTACCACATAAGTAGTTTTGATTGATACATACTCAATCAAAATAGCTTTTATTGATTTTATTTTTCACTAAAAAAAATTCAATTCATTATTTTTTTAGTTAAAAAATTACTATAAAAATTATAGTATAATTTTGTAAATGAAAGTGAAGAAAATTCATGCAAGGATTTTTTGGTCTAAACCCTATAAATTTTTAGGTAAAAAATATAATTTTTTAATTTTTAACAAAAGTTTAATATATTTTTTCAATTAATTTTTTATAGTTCAGAGTAAAAAAAGTGATCCTAGATTCAATTAGCTAGATAAGGACTATCTCCCTTTCACATGACTCAACATTAAAGATAAATGA
Organism: Sequoiadendron giganteum; assembly: GCA_007115665.2. Lineage (NCBI taxonomy): Eukaryota > Viridiplantae > Streptophyta > Pinopsida > Cupressales > Cupressaceae > Sequoiadendron > Sequoiadendron giganteum. The sequence goes on along the minus strand of CM021100.1, from coordinate 488,270,858 downwards.
AATAGGTTTTAGATTATTATCTTCTTGCCACAATGGAGAGACAATCCCCTACTATTTATGTTTTTGCTTAGATAAGTAAGGTAGGGCCCTAACCCTTACAAAATGAAAAATAGAGCCAAACAGCTTAGCAAAACAAATTGGTCCAACACAACCAATTAGAGAGAAACAACAAGACAAAAAAAACTACTAGCAAAAGACTAGTAAGAAAACACAAACTATGAGAAAAAAATTTAAGGAGCATATCTTAAACCAAGCAAAGCCTCAGAAGGAAAGTTAAACGAAACCATAACCTTCTTAGAAAAATGCTTCTTCTTTTTATGAACCATTATCTAAGGATAATTAGAAATTAAAATTGATAATTTTGATCTAAGGGGGAAGACTCCCCTCCAGAGTAGCACACAAGAGGGACCATTGATACTTTAGGTGAAGCATCTGAAACAAGCTTGAAATAGTAGGATTTACAACATCATTCTCCAAAACATGGGTAGTAGGAGAAGCAGTATAAATAGCATTAGGAACAACCATAACCAAAGATCGCACCACAGTATCCACAAGAGGAGTAGCATCCACCATAACCAATTGATGTGAAGTACAAAGAACCTACAAAGGAGAGTTTGTAGGGGCAACAGGAGTGTCCACAAGAGGAGCATGAACCCCCACATCAATATTGTTTTTCCTCACAGAAGGAGAAGGAGACATTGAATCTTCATCAGAAGAAGCAAAATCAGTAGCAAGGTGCACTATTAAGTGCTCATAGAGTGAGTTCTTCCACTAGGTAGAAATGGAAATAGTGTGGGAGCCATGAGAATAGTCACAGGCCTAGTGACCAACAACAAAATAGTGTCTGTAGTGAAATGGAAGACCCTTGTAATCCACCATCTAAGACCATGACCGATCATTAACCTACAAAACTACCTCACCATGTAGAGCCTTCGAAAGATCAACCTCCACCAAGATCCCAACAAAAGAGGTATGAGTAAAACTCTTGGAAGCATTATCCACTCTCAAGAATCTACCGATAGCATTACCAATGCCCTCATAGGTAGAGGAGAACTAGAACTCTAAGGGAAGATAAGGCAATCTTACCCAAACGGGCATAACATCTAAGGGTTCATTAAAAGGATTAAAATAATGAACACAAGGTCTCATGGAGAGGGGATGAGAGTCCTTAACCCACAAAGTATAGTCTAGAAGAGTCTGTCTATCCTCATGAAAGCTGAAACCTACAACAAAAAAACCCCTTGCGAAAAGGTAAATCTCCATCAAACCATCAAGCAGAGGAGACCAATGGTTGGTGATCCAAAGGTGTAAAATAGGGAGGGAAGTCCAAAAATAGAAAAATCTATAAATAAGAGCATTCTTAGAGTAAAAAGAAATATTTTTAGCAACTTCCTTACCAAGAGAGATAATAGGAGCACTATCTGCACACCAGAAAGGATGCACAAATCCCTCCCTTAACCTCTTAGAATTCACAACATTAACAAAAGAAGGCTAAGGATGAACACCCAACCCCCTAGAAAAGTTCGAGGAAGCTTGAACCACGTCCATAGTAGCATTTGCATTAGGGAAAGGGACTACCACAATCATCATAGCCACCCCAGAACCAAAAATTTTCTTTGCCACTCCAAATAAAAGCACATAGATAGTTAGAGGACCCACACGATTAGGAAGTAATGATGAATCCCTATCCACAACCACCACCCCTACTATTTATGCTATTTTTGTGTTATGGGGATGTTAAATTTGATATATGATTTTATAAGCCTATTTGACATACAATGCTAGATTTAAAAATGTAATTTATCACACAAATAAAAATGGAAAACTAAAAATCAACTTCAAATATGAAACTAAGACATAAAGAGGAACCTATGATAAAAATTTGAGATTAAATTGGCTAGTCTAGGGTGCAAGGCTCCCTAGCCTAAACTCCTTCTTTTTGACATCTAAAAGTTTTGAGATGTGGTTTAAGGTCTTCACTTTTCTTTCTAAGATTGTCATGTGTTGAAACCTCCAAATCTAACCTGAACAAATACAAATAGGGGAAAATATTATGTTGTATAGGGAATAACCTATTCAAACCTTGTTTTGTTATTTCTACCTCCATGTATAGAGATTGATGATTATCAAGAGGGCATTCCATTGGATGATTAGAGGCCAAAAAACCAATAATTTATTTGAAATTAATAAATGACAAATGATAATATTACTTTTATGAGAAAACCCTTGAAAAAGAGATTCCACACACAAGTTGATTGATTGATGCCTCGATTTAGACCTACAAAAGGTTAGATCACACACATAATGGATTGCTAAATCTAGCATGTAGAGGATAACTCAATACATCTCCATGATTTGGCATAATTGATGATCAACCCTAGTTAGTTTTGTGTTTTAATTTTGAGGGAAACTAAAAAGAGTTGATCCTATTTAATCTATTTGTTGGATCTAGAATCTCTTTTCATATTCTACACTAACCGAACTAAATATCAACAAAATAGACATATATAGATGATCACCATGTACTAAAGAATGAAAATGAATTAGTAGAGGCTTCAATGATTACTTTTTGAGATTATTTTTCCAGATTATTTCTTCTCTTAAATCGCCATGTACCTTATCCCTTCTAGTAATATAAATTCTTGTACATGAAAATTACATGTTCAACAACCTTTAGTTTTTAGCCTTCCCTAAGAACTATAACATAATTTGGTCCCTCTTCTTCTTAAGTCCATTTAGATACTTTCATATTTCCTTACTCATTTTCTATTTTTGCTAAGATTTTGTTTCCTACAATTATCTTTCCATAAAAAAATTCTTATTTTAAATTAGTTATTCTTTAGTACTATTTTTGAGTGGGTGAGTTCCTTAATTCATAGGTTTAGGAAAAACTATTTAAATCTTAGCTCATTGAATTAGCAAAAATTATCAATCATTTCCTTGTTATTTTAATTGTAAGATAAAGTTTCCCTCCTACAATATTTTGTAGATATTGGCCTACTTATGTACATATCTATGCTCCTTGTCCCTTTGTTGGGCCAAAAACATACTGTTAATACTTACTTCAAAACCAAGACAAAACCATATAATCTTCCCTACACATGACTAACCTAGTGCACATCAACATTCCTTGAACACTTTAGACAACTTGTCAAGATATTATTTCACAAATGATACAAGGAATCATATCATTTAAATTATATTAATTATCTTGGAAACTAAAATATAAGATTAATCTTAAAATATTAAATTTAAAATCAACCATCTAACTTTAGTCTGAGCTATCAACTTTACACAACGCGATCTCAAGAATATTATTGTCTGTGTACATTAGATTTCACATAGGTTATTTTAATTAAAATAAATATTTAATCAATTATCATGATTAGCCAAAAATGATAGTTAAATTGAATATTCTTCATACTAATTAAGTCCATAACAACTAAATGTCAAAATAAAATTTTATAATCAACCAATCATGATAAATATAACTATGAGACATAGGTAGAAAATTTAGAATCTTATTATAGTGTCCCAAACAAATCACTAAATATTGGCCTAATTCAAAATTGGGAATTGTAGGGTATTACAAACTCTAACATGCCTCAAAAACTATTCACTATCATTAATTGAATCAACATTGAAATTTATTTGTTTTGGACTAAATTCCCACCATAATCTTGTCCACCTTTTTAATAAAATATTTATCAATTGTATTTAATTATTGATAGTTCCAATCATGACATGTGCTCATGCAAAAACCAATTATATTTTTTTGAGTATGTATTGAAAGTACTCATCCCTAGGGTATTTATCGTTTAATCACTTCGAAAACAAAAGAGGATAATATATTCACATGTATACCTTTAGTATTTTAAAATTCTCACATATCAGCTACTTTTTCTTCATGAATCATATCATCCACCTTCAAGCTTACTCTTATTGTATGTTGCAGACTAAATCTTAAGACTTGACTAATTTACAAAGAAGCATGAACTTGAATCCTTTCAAAACAAGCCCCACAATGCTCTTTAGCATTGTCCATATTATGTCACTTCAAATAGCACCAAATGCAAATTTTTTATATGAATAAAAAAAAGTAGTGTTTCTCTAGACATGATTGTAAAAATATATATCTCACATTGTGTTAGAAAGGTTTGTATTACTATTACAATTATGACTTAGACTCGTAGATTGTCAACACTGAATTGTCTCTACCTTATTATCCACAATCTACTATTAGATTTCTAATATTAGTATTCTATTGCAATGTATAATAAAATAAAGTTCACACTATAAAATATGAACAAATATTTATTTTCCATATTAACACAACACATCACCTTCAATTTATTTATATAATCAATTAATCATTCTAATATCCTATATCTAAAATCACTCTTAGTTAATTGATTTTATTAATTTAAAATTTAAAATATTTTAAAGATTCCCTTTATTACCCTTCAATTATATATTTATATTACACTTGTAAATTGAATATAAGTATATATTAATAAAAGTTTAGTTTGCTAAAAATCATTTCAATAATAGAAGTCAAGTGGTTCTATATCTCTACGCCAATTTCTCTTCAATGATCCTAGAAAAGGAATGACAAAAATTGTTAACTAAAAGTGTCCACATGGTATTACTGTTTCCAACTTTACCAAATAAGATGGGAATATCAATAGTACAGCTTACTGGTACTATATTGTATTCAACGACATCAAGGCATCAGTGGACTAAAAGTGTCCACATAGTATTACTGTTTCCAACTTTACCAAATAAGATGGGAATATCAATAGTACAGCTTACTAGTACTGTATTGTATTCAATGACATCAAGGCATCAGTAGACTATATATGGACAAGAGAACTGAACAAGCACCAGTGTCACACAATCCTTATACTACTTACCTTTAACCGAATATATATGTCACATCTAATTTCCAGATCTCTCTCAAGTATAAATTATTTTACATACATGCTGAACTTATTAGTATACTATACTGGAAAATCTCAGCAAAGTACTGAACAAGAAAGTCTTAGCATCGAGCAAAGGTTAATAAAGAAAAGCAATGATATAATCCTTACAAAGTGGACACTACTGTAGTGAAACAAGAAGGAACAACTAGCATTGATCTGATATATAGTGATGTTGGATGAGGCTACTCCATTCCTTTCTAGTCCTGCACAAACTTTGTGTCGCTCCACCAGTTCTTACAGTCATACACAGAACAAAATGCTTGCAAACAAGTGAGAAGCAAAAGTATGCTAGTAGCCAAAAAGGTGAGACACTACCATGAACCAAAGATGTATTTGTTCATGTACTCCATCATAGCAACGCTCCATCTCGTATTATAATGCTTGTTGACGTCAGTTATAACTTGGTCCAGATACTTAACTTTTGTCAATTTCACACACTTACCCATGCTGTTCCACAGGCTCGCCACTTTCCCCTCGTTTGCCAGGTGATTGCAAATTATGTTGTTGTTTATGAGCAATCAAACATCTTCATCTTTGTCGATGATGCCGTTCATGAAATTTGTGTAGTGTGTGAAGATCAGAGCACCAGGAGCCGTCGAAGCTTCGAAGGCCACCAGATTTCTGAGAATGACTTCCGAATTGGCGTCCAGCTTCACTTTCGGAAAATAAAGAGTGGCAGTCGTTGGGTTGAAGCGAATTGTGGTGAGGTCTCCGTCGGTTGGAAGGAATTTTACTCCGGCTGAGGATAAATCAGAGACAGAAGGAATCGCTAGTTCGTCCCTTGTAGGAGGAGTTTCCATAGAGGAGGACCCTTCGTCAGTATCATCTTCCTCTTTGTCAGTGGCCGAGGAGCCGAAGAGAATAGTTATAGGTCCCTTAAACGCGCGCAGGATTGCAGATTTCCAAGAATGGAAAGAAGGCGCAGAGGCAACTTAGCCAAAAACTTCACAGCTCTCGATTTAAATAGATGGCGAGGAAGTGCCGAGAGACATCGGACAGGGCCGATGTTTAGTGAGGAAACAACTTTCCATCCTGCATTCAGAGCCCGTGTAACATAGGTTGTATCCGATAACTCCTCCTTTTCCTCCTTGTTCCCCTTTGCGTTGGCATCGTCCATCGCCGCCGCAGGGACAATTGAGTAATAGAGCAGCTCCAGTAAGTGAGCCCGATCTTTTATACGCAGCCTTGAACTCTCGGGCATCTTGAACATAAAGGGTGACAATTCTTCACAGGCAAGACTTAGAAGATTCGAGAGCCTTTCTTCTGCCTTGTCTTGAGAACCCAACTGCATCTCCAGTAGCTTCTTCAAGAGGAACAGTGGTACCTAATTCTCAAGCTTCATTAGATCTCTCATAATTGCATTGTGGGTGGTGCTTCTGCCAGAGGGATCTAAAACTCTACCCAATTCCTTCACATCGGATGACACATGTGATGAAGCCTTGTCCACCTGTTTGACGTAGAACTATAAGCACTCCAACACGAAGGAGGCATCCAAAGCCATGAGCCATGCTAGGGCTTCCTCCGTGTAGTCCAGATATTTGTGATAGCATCCCCTTATCTGCCTCTCGTGCTTCTTCTTCTCACCGACTACAGATTCGAACGTTAAGTCTCCGGTAATCCACTTCTGGAATCTTCGAGCAGCAGCCACTTTATATCTTTCCATTTCGGAGAGATCTGATCTCCACTGGTGATATGGTCCGATGGAGACACATTGTGGAATATATGCTTTCGCCTTCACTGCCAACAACTCCTTCGACACAGTGAACGCGGATACGCAAGACTCTTTTTCTTCTTCTTGCTCGTCATTAATCTGAAGCTCCTCCTTGATTTGAACGACCCAGCGATCTTGATCGATATTTACCTCAACTACAGCCTTTAATTCCATTGTTAATCCTATTCGACAAGGAATGATAGATCACAGAAATCAAATAGACAAACAGCAAGCAAGCGAAGGCTGGAAAATATGTGAAACAATGCAGCAGAGGGTCCTCTATTTAGTGGCGAGCAAAAGTAAGGCAAATTAAATGGAAATTCCTATACCTCAAGCTTCACATGTGTAAATGCTTTACACCGTGGATCCCATAACAGCAGCTGGGCTTAACCAGCACACTCTAAGAGTACTCTAAAGTTGACTCTTTAGGAGCTACATCAGATGGGGCCCTCTAAACTTCACTTTTTTCCTCAATCTTCCTAACCTTACCCTTTTCTTTTACCGTTCCGTAGCAGTTAACCGTGCAGTTTCGTCTATCAACTATTAAATAAATCGCGTAAAACAAAGAGCCCTACCATCGCAGTTTTCAAGGGTCTGCAGCATGGCTTGGCATGGTTTAAATATATAAAAAATTACGTGCAAGGTAAATGTACTGAGTTGGATCTCAATCTCATGTCGGAAGAAAAAAGGGTTCGAAGATATCACAAAGTATTTTTTAGTTAATTTTAAATTTATATTTATGCTGGAAAATTCTATGGTGGTAATAGGTGTAATTTATGATTTTTTTATTTTGTATTTTAGTTTTTGTGTTTTTCATTTAATTTAATAAATAAAATTTATTTATAATATGTAATATTAATTTAAATTATTATTAAAATTTGATATTTTTATTTATATATAAATAAAAATTTCAGAGATGAAGATGTTAAAGTAAAAATAAAAATTCTTATCTTTAAATTTAAATTGACAATTGTTTACACATTAAAATACATATTTAAAAAAATATATTATATTAAAATATTTGTTAAAAATAAAATAAAATTATTAAAATAATGAATGATATTTTTGAAACATAAAACTAAATTTATATCCACTAGTAAAATAGTTCTTCAAATAAAAATAAAATTAATAATATAAATAAAATACAATAAAATAACTTTGAAATAGTTGTATAATGAAATATATTAAATAAATTAGAAAACAAGATAAATAAAATAAAATAATCCTTAAATATTTCTAAAGTAAAATCAAATAACTCTATAATTAAATACAATAATTCAATTTAGATACCTCTTAAGATATATGTATTAGTATATGCATGTTAAATTTACTCTAGATTAATAAAATGACATATCTATAATTTAGTATAATTAAAAATTAAAAGTTGTGTTTAATTTTGTGGATAAATAAATTTTGGTATTAAATGTTAAAATACGAGCAACTAGCAATGGGTACGCTGAAGAGGTATGGAAGGTTAATTAGGGGGAAAATAATTTAACTTTTTTGCATACATTTGTGCAATACATAAGATCAAATTGGTTGGTCATTTAAGAAATGATTTTGCTAATATATTATTATTAATATTATTATTACTATTTTTATAATATTATATTATTACTATTAATTTATATATATTACTATATTATTATTATTTTATTAATGATTGAATTAGGTATTATATATTGTTAGTATTATATTATTATTATATTATTATTATTTTTGTGATATATTTACTATTAAAGTGCTATACTTTTATTAATATATTACTATTAATATTACTAATGTATTATTCATATTTAAATTAATTCTACTATTATAATATTCTTATTATTATAATATTATTACTCTTATTATATTATTATTCTTATTATATGATTTTTTAAATATTATACTTAGTAAATTATATTTATCCTTAATATGATATTATTAATAAAATATGATTAATTGTAGTATTAGATTATGAAATTATGAAATTATTGTTTTATTATTATATTAAAGTTATTATGTTATATTATATTAATTTCATTATATATTTATTATTATTATATTATTTATAGTATATTATTATTATATTATATTATATTTATATTTATATTATAGTATAAGAAAAAATAGTGGTATAGATACTTGTTTTATGATTTATGAATGAATGACATTTGATAAAGAATATATTCTTGATTTTTATTAGCTTGCTAAAATATATTTTTTTGTGACTGAAATGTCTTGAGTTGTGTGCTAAATCTCTTTAATATCACCAATTCCAACTTTAAGGTTTGGGTCCACTCTACAAACATGTATTTATTCCATGTGCATGGATTTGACCTTGCTTAGTGTGCATTTCTATTCTATAACTTACCTAAATAATATTTATTTTCTTTACTATTTTCTAATATTTGGAGACTCCTAATATTTACAAATACATTGCATTTCTATTCTATAACTTACCTGAATAATATTTCTTTTCTTTGCTATTTTCTAATATTTGGAGACTCCTAATATTTACAAATACATTGGAAAAATTATCATCATATCAAAATGGAACATTTTTACCTAGCTCAACTCCAAATATCTTTGTAATTATGCTGAAAGTGTTATGTGAAAGCAACGAAAGAACATTGTAAAAAAATTGAAGCTTCATTGAAAATGACAAGCATGTGGACGTCATTTCCTTTAAAATTGATTACAGAATTAATTATAAAAAAAATTCATACTGTTTTTAACATTGAATATTTTTTTTACTAATTATCTTTGTTTTGAAAAGAAAAAATCAAATCATTTAAAATTTCTCTTTAGAATTAATATTATTTAAAATTATTATATATATATTTTTAAATTACTTAAGAATTAATTATTTAAGAGTATTTAAAATTATTATATATATATTTTTAAATTACTTAAGAATTAATTATTTAAGAGTTGTTTTTTTGTAGTTTTAATACATTGAAAACTAAAAAAAGAGTTAATTGCATTTTATGTTTTTGAAAAAGATCAAAAAATATTAACTATAAAAAATTTAAAATTTAAAATTAATAATTTTATAACATGTAATCTTTATTTAATAATGTTAATGAAGATGTAATAATTTTCACCTAAGGCAACCAAAAAAATGTGTAAAACATCAAAAAATATATGCAAGCATCCAAGAATGATGCATTTAAATTTGTTATTCATTTTAATGCATCAAAGGTAAGTGTTTCATTTTTAATAATGTCAAGAGGCATAATTATACTATAAAAAAGGATGGATAGTAATGATGTGAGCATTTTAATAAAATAGTTTTAACTTAAATGTAATAGCCATTTACATGTCAAAATTCATTATTTAATAACAAACATAATATGAGTGATCATTAATAAATAACAAAAAAATATATATATATTTTATAGTGATTGACATGTTGTATATTATTATTTTTATTTCTATGAAAAATGAAATAGTTTTTAATGTTTTTTTAATGAAATAGTTTTTTGTAAATATAGGTATATTAGTCTTATTTACTTTTAAGAGTTGTTTTATTTTATTTAGTTAATAACTATTGTAAGTTCCATTACACTTCATCTCTTGTTCGCATTATAGTTATGTTTCTTTGTATAATACTTTATTTTTATTTTTATTTAGAAATTTAAAAAAAAAACTTCAATTAAAAATAATAATGTATAAAATAAAATTATTTTTAAGTAAATATTAAAATAAATAGTGTTCAAGTCTTTTCTTATCTCTCTACTTATTTATGCCAATTAAGTAAAATTTAAAATAAATTATTTGTTTTCGTTTAACTTTTTGAAAACTTACATTCTACTTGATGTAAGCTCAATATTGGTCAAATAAATAATTTTAGTTATACAAGTAATGTTTGATCAATATTGAATTGTAGGTTCCCTTAAGACATATCAAGTCTTCATGCACCTATTCTTTTTAGGATTAAAAGCGAAAACCCTCTTCATGCACCTATTCCTTTTCTAGGATTAAAAGAAAAACCCTTAATTTGTGAGCAAGGTTTTTCCCACTTATTTTGTTTTCTTTCTTGATATTTCATTCAAGTTTTAGCTTTTGCATTGCCTCGAAAGTCCCCTCAACAATCCAAAACTTCCCCCCTATTTCATAATTCCACTATAAAATTAAAAATATAGCATCACAATTATTCAATACAATTCAAATACCACAATTTTCAATATAAAAGTTTTTATTTTTACTTAACATCCTCATCCCTTGAATAATTATTTATATATAAATACAAATATCAACTTTTAATAATAATTTAAATTACTATATATATATAAACATATTCATAATTAAAAATATGAATAAATTTTATTTATTTAATTATTTTATATAATTAAATGAAAAACATAAAAAATAAATAAAATTAATTTATTTTATTTAATAAATCATAAATTACACCTAATATCACCATAGAATTTTCCAGCATAAATATACATTTAAAATTAACTAAAAAAATAGTTTTTCGAATCTTTGAACCTTTTTTTTTTTATATTGAATCAATGCAAAGAATTTACAAAAAAAATAACAGCCAAAGCTGTCCAGTAGAAGGAAGAGAGCAAGACCAGCTGTCCTCAAGAACACCACAAACTACAAACAAGACACAACTACAACAGTTGCAAGAGGAGCACATCAGTAAGAACAAAGCACAAAATACAACAGCAGCAAACAGCTGCCAAAAAATCCATCAAACATTAAACTTTAACATAATGTGAAGCTTTCTAGAACATATTACATCATTTTTGTGCGCATACGATTAAAGTCCAACTCGAAGATATTTATGTGACACAGATTTTTTGTACATTTAAACCATGCCAAACCATGTTGCAGACCCTTGAAAACCCCGATGATGGTTGCGGCTCATTTTTAACACGATTTATTTAATAGATAGACGAAAATGTACGGTTAATTGCTACGTAATGATAACTGAGAAAAAGATGGACTTAAGAAGATTGATTAAGTGGGTCACATCTGATTCAGCACCCAAAGAGTCAACTTTAGAGTACCCTTAGAGTGTGCTGGTTAAGCCCAGCCCATAACAGCCATATTCGCGGTGCCTGCATCTTATAGTTTTTTTTCACCCTTAGTGGGGTATGTGTTCTAATTTCAAACTGTGGGGACTCGATCTAAATGCGTCCATGACTTGGTGTACCGGCCCCATTCCGTCACGTTTTCTACGCCAACAATTACAAATACAGGCGTTCATATACATTCCATTCGTTTGTTTGCGCGGTATTTAACTAAAACTGTCATTGACATAAATTTCCATGCAGGATGATTGGAAGGAATAATATTTTAACCACAGGGAACAATGTATCGCATTGGTTATTTGTAAAAATTATAAGATTATATTGAAAGTGTAATAAATTAATGAGAGGCAATTGATAATGGCCACATTTACGAAACGTGTAAAACTCTATTTCTGAGTCACTTAGATTCCGTTGAAATTGTGGTGAAGATTTACTCGTACTTTGAGGGTTATCGTTCGTGTAATTATAAGATTCATAAATGTGAATCTGTTTTCAAAGAGAAAACTTTCCAATTTTAATGCGGAAGTTAGAAAGAAGTTTTTAGTTGGCGTTGTTATGGGAGGTTTAAAACCTATTATGAGGATCTATTTCACATAGACAACTTAAGCACGAAGGTTTGATAGTCATATTTATGAAGTGAATGATAAAATATTGTGAAATTTTAATAAAGCAAAATGACAAAATATTGTGAAATTTTTATAAAGCAAAATGACAATGGCATTGAAGAAGTTTTTTAATATGTAATTTTTTAAATTTTCTTTTAATATTACCATTAGGCTTGTTTGGGATATAAAATCACTTTGGCTAAATGCTTCCAAGTTTTTCAAACCATCAAATATTGCATTGACACCTTGTGAGGCAAGGACCTTATTTCAAGGTAGTTAGGCGGAAAAGTAATCTTGATACATGGGTGAACCCTAAATTAAACAATATGAAAAGAACTAGTGCATGGTCTTATGAAGGAGAAAAGGTCAATCAAGCAATTTAGTGGCTAAAATAATAATCAGTGGAGATAATCATAGAATTGAATGTTCTTCAAATTTTAGTTTCTTAATTCAAAATTATTGTTCATTGTTTTTAAATGAAAGTGATTAGTCTACGTAGAATTAAGTGGATAGTGTAAGAATTATTGGATCGTTTTGAGCCCTTGAATTTAGCATAATTTGACCAATTTCAATTGTGTAAATGTATATATCAATATATCCACAATTAATGTAACTAGAAGATTTTTTAAATTTTCAAACGAACAGTTTAATATTGGCAAACCTAATTCTTGTTTTTGTCTTGAATTTTTATTTGATTATTTGACAATATTGTGTTCTATGAAATTAGCCAAAGCTATGGTCTAATTTTTAAAATTTTCTAGTGAATGAAGTTCAAGGAGTCTAAGAAAACCCACCTATGAAGTCATGTACAAGAAAATGCACTACAATGGTGAGTTGTGAAGTTGAAAGATAAAGTTTAATTGTAGATTCATAGATCATCTACTTAACATTTTTTTAATAAGAAAAAATCATTTAATTAACCATTGTATATTGTAAATCCAATTTTCCTAATATGTATAGTTCGTTAGACAAAATTTAAACCACAAATGTATTAAGAGTACTTTTGACTTAAACATTGTAGGTCACCAAAACCATAGATACTAACAATTTTTGTAACTTACAAATTAAAATTTTAGATCAAAAGAAGAAATCTATGAAGTTCCATTGTATTCCACATCTATGAATGAATTAGTAAGGGAAATAATACAAATCTACCCCACAATCCCCATTTAAATCTACTTGACCAAGCATCCAAGGATATAGTGTTTAGAGTCATAAGATATACAAGTCCTAATCCCAATGTGGTTTTACATGTCAACTGCATGTAGTTTCCATGGATCTACATCCGTGTGCTCCTTAATAGTTTCAAATTCCATTGAGAAATCAATGATCATTGACCCCTTAGATTAAACCAACATATTGACATGTCTCCCTTACCATGAGAGTCAAACAATTGACTATCACCATGGGCTTTGAATATTTTAAACTACCAACCTTACCCAATTAGTTAAATAGATTTTGTAAAATACCCGGGTTTGGCTGGAATGTATGAATTTCATATCATGGAGAAAAGTGGACTTGAGTGAGTTTCAATTCCAGGTGTAGTGTAATCTCAAGTTAGAGCGTATTTGTCTCCTTGCTAATTCAAGTTGACTAATTAATTTAAGTCTAGAGGCTAGAAAACAATTTAAACCTGCATCCCATGCTTGATTCCCAAGTCTCTCCAAGAGGATGTCCTCGTGTTTCCTCCACGAAACTAATAATGTTGTAGGATGTTAGAGTCACTTAGAAGATGCACCACTATCATCCACTAGATCGTGCACTTTTCCAGGTCATCTGAAGAAATGGCCTCATCAACAATCTGCCCGTGTCCTCACTAAACTGAATCCATCCATCACATGGATGGCTTACAGTATTAAACCTCTTGATGAGCTAAATCGGGTTAATTCTCTCATTTAGAGAGCAATGCTTGGAATTTGTTTCATGGGTGGACCTGATGGAAAGAGTGAATTCTGCTTAATCCATATCTGTCCCTTTCTATAGACTAAACTCCAGAACAGTAAGATCTTGCATTCGAATGTTGTTAAGGAAATCTTGGAGCCTGTGAAAAAACCAAAAATAGTTGGCCACAAGTTACGAGTGATATTTGATGGGTTGCCGTAGAGAAAACCTCATTGATTTGATATCTTGCGACTGTCTCTCTACACATAAAACTTGAAGGTTGCTCCCCACTATTGTACCCTTAATGGAGGTTATGTTCCACTTTCAAACTGTGGGGACGGGTTTTGGATGCGTCTATGACTCGGTTGAACATAACTTTAAGTACAGGCTTCATTCTATCATAGTTTCTACCAAAAAAGAAAATCACAGATGTTGATATCCATTCATTGATGATAAGTTCTCCACGGAGGTTGATTGGAAGGAATAATATAATAAAGCACAGGAAACAGTATGCTAGTTTATTTGTAAGGTAATAATAATATTCTATTGAAAACATATATAACTTTATAAAAGACAACTCAGAAAAGGCCGCATTTATCAAATGTGTAAAAATATGTCTGTAAGCTTGTTTAATGATTTATGATTTTTATTTTCATTCCCTATAGATTGTCAAAAATTCACGGTAAGGATTTGTTCGTGCTTTAACTCACCAAAGTTCGCTTGCGTAAATGCATACGACTGGGCTAACTGTCTAATTATAAGCTCCATCAAGTTGAAGAATAGTTATGCTTCAAGTAGAAAATTGGGAAGTTAGAAGATGTTTCTAGTGTAAGGCTTTCAAATTTTATTTGATGCTGTTCAGCGGTTTGTATGTTGTTTGAGCTCGTTTCTTTCGGTGTTGTAACCAAGTCTGTTTTTGTTCTTTCTCCAAGTTCACTGCTATAATCAAATTGTAAAAAAACATGTTTTATTTATTAAATTTAGAAATGTGTTAATTATAATTGAAAATTTATTTTTAAATTAGAAATTTAATAAATGAAATATTTTTACTTTGATTTAATATTATTTTTATGTATTTTATATTTTTTTTAATAAAAAGATTATGAGTATTTTAAATATATTGAACATAATATAACAAAATTATAGAAGTTCAAGAGCAATTAACTGAAAATAAAATGTATTTCATAATTTTCATCCAATTAAAATAATAAAAATTATATTATATTGTACTTCTATCTTTTAAAATAAATATTTAATTTGTAAATATATTATTTATATTAAATATATTATTTAGATGGATGTTGGTTGCAAGTATATTTTCTATTTTATTAGAATCCCATTCAATTAAAAATAATTCAAAAAGAGAAATTATAGAATTGTCACATGTGAAAGTTCATGTTAATATATAGGAATAAAAAATTTATAGGGTTTTAAGAGTCTTTGGAAGGGTTTTTTAATTTCAACTTATACAAATTAGACATGAAGACTTAACAGATATTTATAAGAGCGAGAAATAATGCAATGTGATATTATTTAGTATACATATCTTAAATACATTTATTTAAAATAGTCTAAGATCTTATATGAGAGAACATTATATACATGAAAAGTATATATCATCTTGTATATATCTTGAATCCTATAGCTTTTAAAGCTCTACTACTATGAGAACTAAAAGTAACTTCTCTTAGTTGTTGATGGGTATATGAAAGTCTATCATAGATATCTAAAACTAAATTTTAAATAAAAAGTAGATAAATTAAAATAGGTTAGGAAATAGTGTCCATGGACATTTTACAATAAGAAAACTTGAGCATAGCACTACTTCTGAATCTTTTATTGTCATTATTCATTAAAATGGTACTTGTAAGAAACTTACAAAATTTACATCTTTTTTAGTGATTATGAGAAATTATAGTTCACTAAGTTTGATTAGATTTCCAAAAATATATGGCATCATTGTGGAGGATTTACCAAACAATGGATTTTACATTTTGATTAGCACTCAATAGGATGTTCACCAATTCAAAAAGTAACAATCCATGGACATGAAATTATTTTTTATCCATATTTAAAAACTATTACAATTGTATATTGTGAGATGAAATCAATCTTAGGAATTCAAATTATGTGAAATTTCTAGTGTAATGTGCCAAGAATATAATAAAGACATTCGTAGAGAAAAGTATCGGAAAGAAAATTATCACATTACAAGTAAAACTCAAATACATGTGCAATACATAGTGATGCACTAGATATGTTATTACATTACAAAATAACAATCAAGTTACATGATGTCAAAGCATAAAGCATGGCTACTATAACATGAGTCTTTGCACTATCACTACATGACACCATCACAACAAATGAATGAGAGAATA
Organism: Sequoiadendron giganteum; assembly: GCA_007115665.2. Taxonomy (NCBI): domain Eukaryota; kingdom Viridiplantae; phylum Streptophyta; class Pinopsida; order Cupressales; family Cupressaceae; genus Sequoiadendron; species Sequoiadendron giganteum. The sequence goes on along the minus strand of CM021100.1, from coordinate 488,254,268 downwards.
GAGCTTCCTCCAACGTTGTAGTAACATAATTTAATGCTCGTGCCATCCCCAATAAATAGGAATGCAAAAGAGATAAAATTTCATTGTTTCCAAATCAAGAGAGAACCTTGGTATCATTTTGAGCATAAATTCAATCCAAGACACATTCACATTACAAAAATATATATAAATGAAAATTAGAAACACATATATGTAAGTGGTAAAATAATAGGGAGACCAGAAAAATCATCCAAAAATTGTAAGATACTAATGGTTTTCACTCAAATGTATAATAAAACTACTAAGTATGTAAAGAACACACAAAAAAGGAAAAATCACTAGTATAAGATGATAGGTAGGGATTACAAATCTCATGGAACAAACTTAGTTTAGGAAAAATTATTAAAATATCATCTACTACTCACTATCTTGTATTCATCAAATTTAGCATTATTATATTCACCTTGAAAAACATTCCATATAGCTGTTTTAATTTTGCCAATATGCTTCGTTCATTAAAATCATTTGCACTTCTAGACAACAATCTAGAAGCTAATTTTTTCTTGGAATATTCAATGCAATAGAATTCTTTGTGCCAATATTGCAGATCTTATTGTTTCTGCATCCATAGTTCTAGTGGATTATTCAATTAAAATTGTAATTAGTAATAAACAGATGCTTCAGCATTAAAAAATTGCCTGAACCAAAAGGAATAGTTAAGTACTTTTCTTACCTGCAGTTAAACCAAGTACTTTTTTTTGTGTACTATTGATATATAATCAAGAATGGAATTATTATTTAAATCTACTAACTACTACTTTGACCATGGAAGAACAAAATACTTTGTGTAGACTCATTTCAATTAAAATCAAATAGAATCATCGATAAGAGTAAAGAGCTTTCCCATTGTTGTAGGATAGGCAACAATCTTAGCCAAATAGGGACCTTCATATGAATAATTTCTTGAAATAACCAAATAATCATCCATTCACAAATTGCAGCAATTCTGTGGTGTAAAATTGCTTTGGAAACTTGAAGCTATGCATGATTTCTATGGTTTATCCATTTCCCAAGCAATTAATTGAGATAAGAGTTCACACCTCTTGTGTTCCATAATCCCATAATCGCCACAAAAGGCAATTGTCTCTATTTAAGCAACATGCCATAAACAAAAGGGTACATAAATGAAGAAACAACATTATGTCTTTGGCAAATATAAACATCCAATAACCATTATCTATGTCGATAGAGTACTTGAAGGAATTACTCCAACTGAAATTACTTCTCTAGACTCTACCCCTAATTTCCATCATTGCAAAGCTACTAAAATCTATTTAAGGTTCTAAAAATCAATGCAACCCAATCTTCTAACACCCTCAAAGCTGAGAGAAAGTTTGTGTTGTTCAACAATACATTCCATCATAATAAAATCTCAAAGATGAAATTTAGCTCATAGATAACAGAGGCTCTTGGTAGAACAAAATAGAGAACTATCATTTTAAATAGATGCATAAACATGTATATCTAGTCTAGCATATAAAATAGAAAGCTAACATGGTTGCAATTGAAGCTCAACAGGATTTTCACACTGGTTTGAAACTGTAGGAATACTTTTAAATTTGATGTGTTTATTTATTTATTTTTATAAATTACTAGAACTACTTAGATAGAGGTTGAAAAAATGGACTCAAGTTTCAGTGACAAATAATGTTAAAACATTACAGAAGAGATGGAAATTGATTTTTGTAGACACAACAAATATACAAGTTGATCCTACACACTTGATCCTAACTACTAACATCGTTTCATCCTAAATCATACGCTTAGCTTATCATTACCCTTCATCCCTTAATTAAATAAATCATTATTTATTTGATTAGGTCTTTCTCCTTTGTTTATTAAATTAATCAATTTAATCTAATTAACCTTATATCTATGTTTACTTAAATAATTCATTTTATTTAAATCAAGTCTCTAAAGTCTTCTTATTAAATTGAATAAATTAAACCTTATTTAATTTAATATAACATTATCTTCAAATCATTTATTTAACTAAATCTTTCTTCTCAATTCTTGATTTAAATTAACTCATAAATTGAAGTCAAAATTGTCACATCTCCTAATCTCCCATTAAACTAACTAACCTTTGGTTAATTTAATCCTAATCTATGTCCCATCCTCTATCTTTTAACACTTGCACAATAAATCATTTACTTTGATTTATTAAATCTCTATTTTCCCTCACATGGCATAAAAGGGGAATATTCCCTCAAATTTGAATTCAAATTCAAGTGGGCTTGGTCCTTCCAACAAGGCATTTAAGGCCTCTTACATGTCCTTGTCCTTGAGCCAAGTGACATTAACTCCATTTCCTTCTCCCTCCAACATGTCACATTCAAATTTCAAATTTGAATCTCATAGCATTTATCATGCACATTGACCAAAATGTGCACAACCTTCAACCATTCACATATTGACAAGTGGCACTTGGCCATTGGATGTTGAATGATCCCACATTGCTCAATTTCACTCTCTCTTCCAATTTTGAAATCTATAAATGAGGGACTCTTGCTCTCATTCTATCATCCACAATTTGAGTAAATTTACTATACTCAACTTCATCCTCATCCACAATCTAGAGAAAAGTTACTCTCCCCACATTGAGAGCTAATTTTATCCCTTGTCATCACTATAGCTAGGTTATTGCAAGTTTTCTCAAGAACTCATCGTGTTCTTCATCAACAAAGTGGAACAATCTCCATCAAATCATGAACCTTACAAAGGAGTTGGTAAAGGGCCAATTTCAACACACCAATCGACACCAATTCCCCCATGGGATCAAGAGTTTGTTTGCTTAATTAGTGTGGATGCTTAAATCTGCAAATGGATTTAAATTAGTTCATGTCGTTAGCACAAGTTAATTTAAATCAGCAAACTCAAACATCTCTATGAAATATAGAATCATGTTAAACAATGCAACTAATAAGAATAATGCAAAAACATGAATCATTCCTATCCCATAGTGGATTGGTGCTCTTCGAATATGTGAAAGAGCCCTTTCCCAATCTTTGATAAGCTTAGTGAGATGATAGACAATGAGATGCTCTTGAGCTCAAGTTGCCTATAGTAGAGATGCTTTCAAACGTGGATGATGAAGAGCAAGATTGATTCTCAAATGAAGAGAGTAACCTTGCATCAAGATGTGTTGTTTTGATGAGCAAGATTAGTTCTCTTATGTGGAGAGTAACCTTGCATGAAAAACTGTTGTTTAATTGTGTTGTTGTGCCTTGATTTTATAGATTCAAGGGTTGAAAGATTGAGTGATTTTGGATGAATGTGGGATTATTCACAAGCAATTGAAAAGATGCCACTTTTCAAGGTGTGAGAGGGTGAGGAATGTGCATGTCTTGGCCAATTTTCCCATTCAAATTTGAAAATGGCCATAAATGCATGTGGTTGAGGGTTTTTGGGGGGAATTGTGTTTGTCCAAAAAATCAAACATGAGAGTTAATGAGGGAAAATAAGTGTTTTTTAATAAATCAAATAAAGTGATTTATTGTGCAAGTGGATGAATCTAGAAGATTCATGTAATTAGGATTAAACTAATCATGATTTGATTAATCTAATAGATGATTTAAGTGATATGACATTTGATTTTAGATTTTTGTATTTATTTTAAAATCAAATGAGAGGAAATGAGAATTGATCATTTAATTTAATATTGGTGATTAAATTAATAGACCTTAGGAGATTTATGATTTAATAAAATAAAACTTGATTTATTTAATCAAAAGGTGAACATTGACGATGATCTCAAATTTGCATGTTTACATTTTGCCCCTCTTTGAAGCAATGTACTTGTTGCATTGGTTCAAAGAATGGTGTTGTTGACATCGAAAATAAAGAATTTTTTATTTATCAGATGCCCCAGTGAAAAGAAGTACATTAGTACATTGCCCCCTTGAGAGACCGAGCGGAAATATTCAGGTGGATCTCACGACAAAGAGGTTCAAAATGAATGTATGGATGGTTAAATTATATGATAATGATGATGTAAATGAGATGTTTCGAAGATGCTTAAAATAACAAATCTATATTATTTTAAACATGTTAAATGATTATGCAATGCATGTGAGATGGATGAGATGGATGATGTTGTCCTATGATGATATGATGTGATTATGCAGGATACAGGATGGATGCATTGTTAGCCTGAAATAAGATAGAAGAATGAGAAGGATCAACCCTTGAATCTAAGAAGAATGTAGAAGTCCAACAACACAAATTTATTAGAAATGATGATGAATGATCATTATGTATTGCTTATCCAGGGATGGGAGATATAAAGAGCATACCTTTCTTTATTTTTCATAACACACATAGGTGCGATGCATCAAGATATTAAGAACCAAGATGGCGTGGTGCCTAGTGTGATGGAATTTGACTCGACAATTAGATAGAAGTACTCTTATTCACACTTGACATACGGAAACCTTGCTAGGATGGACCCAACAAAGAAAGTATTCACCAAGTTATTTTACAAGAACATCCAACAAGCATAATAGATAAAAAGATAATGATCATTTCCCCATTCCTTTCTCTCTAAACCTATTTTTCCTTAGGCATCATCAAGAGGTCCTGGGAATGAGTGCAAAATAAGATAAGTCAAAAAGACCAAATAAAGTAAACAAAAAAGTGATGTTCATCGTACCACTAGCCAAGGCTGAACTACTGTGGAGTACCTGATGCTTATGTCCATTGTAGGAAAGCTTCATCCTAGGACATGTAGTGATCAGGGTTTTGGTGAGACTAATTGGGTGATAAGCTATTGATACTCCGAGTTGACCAACTTGCTGACTTACTTACTTAGACTTTCGAGACTTTGACGATTAGGGAGTTCACTTTGGAACCTACTAAACTTGCTTCTGACTGAATCACCAAAGGGTGAAAGCGACTATTGATTTTATTATGAGCAATGTTTATTGCGGGTGAAAGCGGGATGAGACGAGTGCACCATTTTGGGTTTTTCAAATGTTTTGAGGCTGTTTTTGGTATTTTTGAGATGTTTTGCAAATTTTTTTGTATTTTTGAGATTTATGAATGTTTTTAGATTTTCGTGTCTCGTGTGTCGATCAAGGATGGCCTTGCCTATGTTTAAGCTCAAAGACGACATAGTTCGGACTCCAATTTACTTGACTGCTAATGAGATAGATGGGCAAATGCATTGCTATTGCGACGGACACCTAAAATCCTAAAATGTGAAAAAGATGGACAAATGAATGCTTCTGCGATGGATGCCTAGCTAGATGGGTAGACAGATGTCATTGCGACGGATGCCTATAATCCTAAAATGTAAACTAGATGGACAAACGAATGCCTCTGCGACGGATGCCTAACTAGATGGGCATACGGATGTCATTGTGATGGATGTCTAAAATCCTAAAATGTAAACTAGATGGACAAATGGGTACCCCTGCGATGAACGCCTAACTAGATGGGCAAGTGGATGTCGTTGCGATGGACGCCTAAAATCTTAAAATGTAAAATAAATGGACACACGAATGCCCCTGCGACGGACACCTAACTAGATGGGCAGACGGATGTCATTGCGACGGATGCCTAAAATCCTAAATTGTGAAAAAGATGTACAAATGAATGCCCCTACGATGGACGCCTAACTAGATGGGCAAGCGGATGTCATTGCGATAGATGCCTAAAATCCTAAAATGTGAAGAAGATGGACAAACGAATGCCCCTACGATGGATGCCTAACTAGATGGGCAGATAGATGTCATTGTGACAGACGCCTAAAATCCTAAAATGCAAAAAAGATGGACAAACGAATGCCTCTATGACAGACGCCTAAGTAGATGGGCAGACGGATGTCATTGCGACGAATGCCTAAAATCCTAAAATGTAAAATAAATGGGCAAACAGATTGCCAATGCGATGGACGCCTAAGGACTAACCCTAACTGTCTCGGGGGATGATCAAAGATCAACCTTGCCTACGTTCAAGAACAGAGATGACATAGTTCGACAAGGTGTAAAAATGACAAGACTCAATGATGAACTTTTTGAAGATTTTATGATATTTTGACATGTTTTTGGATTTTTGAATGATTTGGATGTTTTTGGATTTTTGATTTTTGGAATTTTTTTGAATTTTTACATGATTTTGACAATTTGGATACAATATGTGATGATATCAGTGCTATGTTTTGGTATTTTGTTGAAAACCAAGCTAAGGGTGATTGATCAGATTGATGGATTGATAGTTTGACTAAGTGTGTTAAGTCAAACCGAAGTGATAATGCACTTTTAAACTCTAGGAAGTTGTGTTATCCTAGAATAAACTTGTACAAAAAGGATAATTTAGCTACGTGTGTTAAGCCAAACGAGGTGATTATAGATTTGATAATTTGGCTAAGTGTGTTAAGCCAAACAAGATGATAATGGACTTGTAAACCCAAGGAAGTTGTGTTATCCTAGAGTAAACTCATGCATAAGATGATAGTTTGACTAAGTGTATTAAGTCAAACAAGGTGATAATTGATTGGATTCGATTGATCAAGATTGATGAAGCTTGTTTTGGAACAAAATTGCTTTGATGATTTGATGTGACATAGATGTGTGCATTAGATGCAACTGATATTGATTGTTTGGATTGATGTTCGATGAAAGATAAAGCTTGGTAAGGAACGTCTTCCTGTCAAAATATGTCATGGGCTAGTGATTTAGATTTGGCAGCTCATAAATGCATTAACCAATTTGATTTTATGTTTGCCAATGTTCAGATCACCACATAAGTGTGAAGATATAGATCAAGATTTATTCCTGAAGTGAGATGTAAATATCTTCCCCCAGTGTCTAGAAATGTTTGAATGACCATGGGTGGATTCTTGAACAAATGGATATGAATTATCTTGCGATAAGATAAGGGTGTTCAAAATAGAGGACTATCATTTGGATAATGCTTGAAGGCTCAGATAACATTGGGATTGGATAGGATCAGTGAAAATGACCCATGTCAAGATGTTTTCCATAAACAAGTTTAAAGTATGCTCCAAAATTTTCATCAAGATCTAGATAAGGTAGATGGATGGTATTGGGTTGGCTAAATGGTAAATGGATAAATGGATGATATGGTTGGAATGTTGGCTTTATTATGGATGTGATAAGATGCTTTCTCCTGAATTGGCACACGTAGATACTCGATTCTACACATGACACCTATTTGCCAGGGTTTTATCATGGTACTTGTCCAAAGTGCCACCGAAATGGTTTTCACTATAGGACAATTTTTTTCTTTACTATTTTCAATCCTTTTTTTGATTTTTTTTTTTTTGAATTTTTATATTTTTTGATTTTTTTGTTGTCACCAAGATGCTTGTTTGCCAGGTTTTCATCAAGGTGACCATTTTTTTAGGACATTTTTCTAATTCTTTTTTGTATTTTCTGAGAGATTTTAAGTTGATGTTGAATCACCTAGTTGTGATGATGTTAATGCTTCTGTCATAACATGCCATCGGTATCCTTTTTAAAGAAGTTTCTTTGCCAAGATACGTGCACTTGAAAGAGAATTTTGAGAAATTTGTTCTGCTTTGCCGATATCGGAGTTAACTTTGTCTTTGTGCGCACATCGCAATAGAGTGCCTTCTGAATCCTTATGATGAAGGGTCACCGCCAATACATGGTCTATGTGAGAGTTTGATATTATGCGTAGAGGTGTGGATGGAGTGTGTTTAGGTATAAAAGATGGATTAGTTGATATTTTGGAACCTTTGACTCTCCAAACTTGGGAAGATGAGCAATAATGGGTGGATATGGAAGTGTGTGTGGAACTAGGACCAACAACTTGATACACTTTCTATGTCGCTTGAGAAGCCTGTTTTTGCTTTTGCGGACATCTTTGATGAATATTTTTCCCTTTTTTATTTTTCCCCATAGTTTCTTTGACTAATGAAGTTTGATAGGGATAATCTTTCTTTGCATTTTTGGTATCCATATGTATTTTATTTGTCCTTCGTGCTTCTTATCTTCTTTGATTTGATTCCAATATTCCTTTTGATGTTGGTCCCAGTTTTTGGATGGGGTGATGGGTGGATGAAGATTCATGACATGGTGGGTCATAGTATTGGCATTGGTTTTATCATAAGGATTCTTCGTGCTCCCTATGTTGACGTTTGCTTGAAATGAAGTTGCCCCCAATTTTGTAGAGGTATCACTAATATGTTGAGATCCCTTGATTTTTGAATAACCAAGGACTTGATGCTTAGGATTGCTGATGATTTGTACTAGTTCTAGGATACCTTGTTCATGTAGGCCTAATCCTCTGCCTTGATAATTCATCTGCTAAAAAAATTTATTTGCCATAGGATATGATTTACCTTGGAAACAAGGTGTTAATCCTTCTCTTCTTTGCCGTAGATCTTCAAAGGTGATAAATTCTTCAGTGATGAGATAGCTTTCCCTTAAAAAGGTGAGTGATCCAATTTTATAAGTGATAGGATCCTCTACATGTGGGATGAATTCTTGATTGATACCTTTGGCTTGATCTTGTGAGATATCAGATTGTACTGCTTCATTAAGAAGTGTTGATGCTTCACTGTCCACACAAAATTCTTCCTCATGACTCACTTCAAAGGATTTTTTTGATTCATGACTTCTATAAAAACCTTCTTCATGACCTACTTCTGATATGTTTTCACAAGATATTTCTACATCTTGGTCTTGTGTACAAATGTTAAGAGTAGGAGACTCTTGTACCTTGGTAATGATGTCAAGAGTATGAGACTCTTGTTTTGAATGAATATCATCTACATGTTCGTCCAAAGAAAGAATCTTGTGGGTAGATGGAGGGATATGTGCTATATGAATATGATCATCATTTGTGGCATCTTGTATAGATAGGAGAGTGCCCATTAGATCATTGTAGTATCTTGGAGATTTGAATTCTCGATCTTGAGTGATTTTAGAACTGTTTTCAACATGCTTTGGATCATGTTCTTGACATGGGTCGATTTTAAAGGTTGGATTTCTTACAAAGAGTTCTTGGGTATTGTCCTTAGGCGTGGGAAATGGCTTAATATCCACTTGTTCTTTGGATGGATTTGGATCAAGTGTAAAGTCATAGATTCTTTCGCTATTCTCAACTGTGAGGTTGGACGATGTCAATATGTTGTTGGAAGGGCCATTGCTAGACCTTGATGGAAGATTTTGATCATGCTTTGGAATACATTCTTGAGATATGTCCTCTAACTCATAAGGCAATGTAGAGACCTTTTTGATATGATCATTGGTCGGTGGATCGTAGATTATGTCAATGGGATCAAATAATTGTAGCACATCTTGAAATAGATCACTAAAAAGTGGCTCTTGATGTATGGTGAGTTGATCATTAGATGGGGTAGAAACATCTTGAATGTGCTCATTGATAGATTGATCTTGATTTTTGATTTCAACAATTGTGGTGGGAATTTGTTGAAGCTTTTTTGAGTGAGTAATGCATGTGTTTGCTACTGAGCCAACAATGCTTGTTGTTGGTCGTGTCATTGTTGTTCCAACAAGGCTTGTTGTTGGTTTTGTTGTTGCAATTGGTAGTCTTGCAAGGCTTGTTGATACGCTTCTTTTTGTGCTTGCAATTGAGCTTGATATTGTGCTTGCGCTTGTGCTTTCTGAGCTTGGAATTGTGCTCGTGCTTGAGCGTGTGCTTGTTGGATTGCTTGTGCCATCTGAGCAGCATGTGTGGCTTGTTGGTTTTGGAGCGCCTTTTTTTAGGAAGCTTCTTCAACGGCTTGCAACATGATGGAGAATGAATTGGTCATGTTGTGTTTTGGCGGTGGCAGTGGTGGTGGTGGTGGGTTGGGGATGGTGTTGATTGTTGGCATGGTAGATTGAAATTTAACATTATTGTGCTTGGGAATCATATTGCCTTGATTTAGGTAACTTTCATTTTGCATGGGGTTACCTTGAATTGGATCAATATCTGAAGTCGTTAACATATTGCTTGGATTTTGAACAACATTGATGGGATTTGCAAACATGTCTACCCCAAAATTTACAAAGTGTGGATTCAAAATGTTCATGTTTGGTAAAGTTGTACTTGGCATGTATGGATTTGGTGGGATAATGTTGTTTGGAAAACTCATGCATTGAGCGGTTGGTTGATAGATTTGCAAATTTGGACTTGGATTTAAATCTATCATTGGGAAAGCTGTTCCAAACTTTAGATTGGGCATACTCACATTCGTTATACTTCTGAGGTTTGGAAAAGATAATGATGCCATGTCTAAATGTGAGTATCGATAATCAATTGGAATTGCGAGACTTGGATAGTTTGGTTGAATCGAATTTCTCATGATGGATGAATCAAGTTTATATTCGATGTTCTTCTTGTGTTGAGATCGAGTTTGAACCATAAAATGAAGATCAATTTTGAAGAATGTAAGAGATGAACCTCTAATCCTTTAGATTGGTCTAAACCCTAGGTTCAAAGAAGTGAAGAACTAGGATAATTGAAGGATCAAAGCGATGATGAGGATGAGATAAATGAAAGATGAGTGATACAGATGAATGGAACTATTAAAGAAATTTTGAAGGAAATGCTAAACGTTTTAGGACTTTGATTGATCGTGATTGGATTGATAGTTTGACTAAATGTGTTAAGTCAAACAAAAGTGATAAATGTAATCGTAAAACTCTAGGAAGTTGTGTTATCCAACAGTGAACTCCTACAAAATGGTAGTTTGACTAAGTGCGTCAAGTCAAACGAGGTGATGATTTGATAATTTGGCTAGGTGTGTTAAGCCAAACAAGATGAACTTGTAAACCCTAGGAAGTTGTGTTATCCTAGAGAAAACTTGTCTATAAGATGATGGTTTGACTAGGTGTGTTAAGTCAAACAAAAAGATTTGATTTCACCTAAAAGTTTAGCATAATAGATGTTGACGAAGATTCCAAGAGTTGTTGGTGAGGTGATTTTTGACTGATTTTGATGGTTGAGAGATGGATGAAAGCGATTGAATTTGATCCTAGACTTGACCTAGATAACACTTCTTCTTACAAGACCTTGGTGTTGGAGAACATGCTATATTTCCTATGGGAGGAAAGTAAACCTTTCAAAAAGTTTGGGATTCTACTGATAGTAAAACTCATACAACTCAAGATCTCAAAACGCTCCTCACGAGCTTTCAGACTAAGCTTCTTGAACTTTGGTTTTGGGATTTTGATCTTGCGGGAAATCATGTTAGAAAACACATGTGTAATCCAATTTGTCTTTAATCTTGTCTTAGTGAATTCCTTTTACCAAAAGCACTTGCTTGATTATGTTTTAACTGAATGTCTAATGTCCTACTTTCTTCTTCATCCCACAAGGTCCATTATGTGGAAATCAAGGAAATTAGGGAAAAAGTCTCCTATGTTTATCCTTATTGAAAACAAATGATGATAGAATTCAATCACTTAGAAACCTATAAAGATATGATCCCTAGGGAAAGGAAGAGTGCTTAAATTCGTCAAAGGTATTTATTTCCTAAAAGGGGTTTGAAATTTGAGGCTCTTGTGAATGTCTATTTTTCAATCGTTTTGAGAACCAAGCAATGTCTCTTTTACTTCCAAACACTTTTTACAACCCTAATATGATGAGGCAATATCTTGTTGGGTTCCCACTTGGACGAATCCAACTGCGCATATCTTGTGCGAATGGCTAAATGCTTGACCACACTGGCTCCCCTCCACGACACTCACTTATTCGGGTCAGCCAAGCATTAGTACCCATGAATCTCCCATGGCATACTTTCCATTTCCACAACAAGATCGCATGTATAATGTGGGGCGGCTTCAAAGGACATGACCTTTTGCACCAACGAGATAGACAAGGTTTTGGCCTTTTTCTAAACAAAGGGTTCTAATGCGGGCATTCCGTTCGTGGGGGATTATCCAACATCGGCGAGAGTCCATTTCTGTCCATCTCGTCGTAATAATCTTCGTGATTCTTGAAATTTCCTCAAGAATCCACACTTATATACCAGTTGGAAGTTGCTTGGCTTTAGCATGTTCCCGGTTGGGTCGTTCCCTTGGGTGAGTACTTTTTCCCACAAGGCAGGCCCTCTAAGTTAAACAAAAGTGAATAAAATCATCCGTAGTTCGATCAATCTTCATTTAGAAACAAAGGGAGAACACTTGCAACAAGTTTAATCACACTTGCAAAGTGTTTTATTCAATTTTAAGTTCCCAAAATGAAAGTGTGAAGGCAATCTTTTTGACAACTTAACATCACCAAAATGATTTTGATTCTCAAGATCGTTATGAAGCGTGAGAGAAGCACATACGCATTTTGAATGATGTTAATTTATGAAAATGATTGCAAAACATGGAAGACACTTGTTCATTTTATACCTCAAAGCAGTGATGAGTTCGTTTTAAAAGCACCAATTGAAATGTGAAGTTTTGCCTTGTTCAGTTTTAAGTCCAAATTGAAATTCTAGTAAGTGTTTCTAAGGTTCAATTTTATCCAAGCTTAAAAAGATCAAGTTAGTGAACAATTTTAGCCCAAATCGAAAAGTGAGTTGGTTTAAAACAAAAAATGAGAGTAGAAAATGGAGGCTCTAGATTGTTATAACAAGCATTAAAAAATGCTTTTGTTAAGTTCAAATTCAACGCTCAAATTTTTCAACTATAATCCGCTAGTTAGTTGATTCTGGTATGAAAAAGATCACCATTGCTTCTTGATGTGAGCGATGCATTTCCATTTGATGTTTCTCCTCCTTAACTTCACTTTTAGTTTTCAAAAGCATATCAAACCATTAAATACCTCAGCCTTTGTCGACAAAATTTCTTGCACAAGAGACTAAAAGATATCAATATTGCGGTTGATAAAATGAGTCTATAATAATAAATTTCATGTCACACATTATAAATGCATAAAAATAAAAATAAAAAAATTAACTTGTAGACAATAGTGAACACCGACTATAAAAAAAAACAAATAATTTACTCCCCTTTCACCAAGTCAACCACGCTTCTCAAAGGCCTGCCTAATCACAACTACAATTCTAATCATAATAAATATGTGGCTGACATGCCCTATCAATCACTTAGAATCGAAATTTTGATAGAAGGCAAGGAAGATATGTTTTACATGAAAAGACATTCATTAATATTAGACATTAATATTGATGAATTTTTGTTGATAATCTATTCATATCTTGAGATTTTGATTCTGTTACTGGGCCCAAGGATGATATTACGCCGCTATAATCTAAGCTATGACATCCTGATCTACAATAAATATGCATATATATCATTAATAGACGACAAAAAAAAACCATCATTGACACCGATTTTGAGAGTTTACTGCCCAAGATTCAAAAAGATTGAATCGTTGTCATGCATCTTCAAAATGTCCTAACTATCTTGGCATGCCTATTCAATGCTAAGGGGATGAATGGTTACTCAAACTTCAAGAATGGTGTCACACCTCCAAAAGATTTAGGTTACATTTCTATTTGTTTTAAATTAATAGAAATCTCCACTACATGGAACAGTCTCCAACCTGGTCTGTTAATCATTATCTGCCAGTGATGTTGAGCGGTATTTTGTGGATGCTAAAATCTACAAATGGATTTAAATTAGTTCATGTTGTTAGCACAAGTTAATTTAAATCAGCAAACTCAAACATCTCTATGAAATATAGAATCATGTTAAACAATGCAACCAATAAGAATAATGCAAAAACATGAATCATTCCTATCCCATAGTGGATTGGTGCACTTTGAATATGTGAAAGAGCCCTTTCCCAATCCTTGATAAGCTTAGTGAGATGATAGACAATGAGATGCTCTTGAGCTCAAGTTGCCTATAGTAGAGATGCTTTTAAATGTGGATGATGAAGAGCAAGATTGATTCTCAAATGAAGATAGTAACCTTGCATCAAGATGTGTTGTTTTGTTGTGTTGTTGTGATGAGCAAGATTAGTTCTCTCATGTGGAGAGTAACCTTGTATGAAAAAGTGTTGTTTAATTGTATTGTTGTGTCTTAATTTTATAGATTCAAGGGTTGAAAGATTGAGTGATTTTGGATGAATGTGGGATTATTCACAAGCCAATGACAGGATGCCACTTGTCAAGGTGTGATAGGGTGAGGAATGTGAAAGTCTTGGCCAATGTGCTCATTCAAATTTGAAAATGGCCATAAATGCATGTGGTTGAGGGTTTTTGGGGGGAATTGTGTTTGTCCAAAAAGTAAAACATGAGAGTTAATGAGGGAAAATAAGTGTTTTTTAATAAATCAAATAAAGTGATTTATTGTGCAAGTGGATGAATCTAGAAGATTCATGTAGTTAGGATTAAACTAATCATGATTTGATTAATCTAATAGATGATTTAAGTGATATGACATTTGATTTTAGATTTTTGTATTTCTTTTAAAATCAAATGAGAGGAAATGAGCATTGATCATTTAATTTAATATTGGTGATTAAATTAATAGACCTTAGGAGATTTATGGGTGAACATTGACGATGATGTCAAATCTGCATGTCTACATTGGATGCTAAATCTGTACATGGCTTGCATAGACTAGCATCCTCATAGAATACCATATAACATTCTTCCAAGCAATTAATAAAACTAAATCAAACATACAAAGAAGACATGAAATACAACCTATTCTATGGTGGATTGGTTCCCTTTGAATACATGAAAGAGCCCTTTCCCAATCCTTGATAAGCTTAGTGAGATGATAGACAATGAGATGCTCTTGAGCTCAAGTTGCCTATAGTAGAGATTCTTTCAAATGTGGATGATGAAGATCAAGATTGATTCTGAAATGAAGAGAGTAACCTTGCATCAAGATGTGTTGTTCTATTGTGTTGTTGTGATGAGCAAGATTAGTTCTCTCATGTGGAGAGTAACCTTGCATGAAAAAGTGTTGTTTAATTATGTTGTTGTGCCTTGATTTTATAGATTCAAGGGTTGAAATATTGAGTGGTTTTGGATGAATGTGGGATTATTCACAAGCCAATGACAAGATGCCACTTGTCAAGGTGTGAGAGGGTGAGGAATGTGCAAGTCTTTGCCAATGTGCCCATTCAAATTTGAAAATGGCCATAAATGCATGTGGTTGAGGGTTTTTGGGGGGAATTGTGTTTGTCCAAAAAGTAAAACATGAGAGTTAATGAGGGAAAATAAGTGTCTTTTAATAAATCAAATAAAGTGATTTATTGTGCAAGTGGATGAATCTAGAAGATTCATGTAGTTAGGATTAAACTAATCATGATTTGATTAATCTAATAGATGATTTAAGTGATATGACTTTTGATTTTAGATTTTCGTATTTCTTTTAAAATCAAATGAGAGGAAATGAGCATTGATCATTTAATTTAATATTAGTGATTAAATTAATAGACCTTAGGAGATTTATGATTTAATTAAATAAAACTTGATTTATTTAATCAAAAGGTGAACATTGACGATGATGTCAAATTTGCATGTCTACATTTTTCCCCTCTTTGAAGCAATGTACTTGTTGCATTGGTTCAAAGAATGATGCTGCTGACATCGAAAATAAAGAATTTTTGATTTATCAGATGCCCCAGCGAAAAGAAGTACGTTAGTACACTTAGGATTTCACTTATTTTTCCATGTTTTGTTTCTTCATTTTCCTATTTTGAGCATTGTAAATGGATTTCAATGGGAGTCCCTATTTTATCTTGCATATGAGCCTAACAATGTGTTTGTTTATTGTGTTTGTGCAAGTATAGGATTGGGGTTCACAATCTCATTGGAAAATGGTAGAAGTTCTAACACATTTTCATCGATTTATTCATGAAACTGGATCATCTTTGCTGAGAAATGTTG
Organism: Sequoiadendron giganteum; assembly: GCA_007115665.2. Taxonomy (NCBI): domain Eukaryota; kingdom Viridiplantae; phylum Streptophyta; class Pinopsida; order Cupressales; family Cupressaceae; genus Sequoiadendron; species Sequoiadendron giganteum. The sequence goes on along the minus strand of CM021100.1, from coordinate 488,238,430 downwards.
TGTTACTTTATTTTCTTGACAAAAAAAAATCTTGTAAATAATATTGTGTTCCAATCTAAGTAATATGAATCTCTTATTAAATAAATCAATTTTATTTTTATAATAGATAATGAAAAAATTTGCAGAACCTGCCAGTGAAGAAAAAATAGCCTTTAAAGAAAATTGTCGCGTCTTCAACTGAAAGTCAAATTAAAATTTTGTACAAGATCATTTTTGTTTTCTACTAAAAATAGTCTAAACTAAATCCTCTTTGACTGAAAGGTAAATACAAATTTCCTACAAGATCATTTTTGTTTATGATAAAAAATAGAGTTTTAAACTGAATCCTCTTCGACTGAGAGCCAAATACAAATTTGGGACATACCAAGTAGCCACAATTTATTTTACGGATTCTTATTTCTTATTTCCTTTGATTTTTTACTAGATCTACAAACCCAAATAAAAATATACATAGTATGGACATAATAATGATTCAAAACACAAGTGTATCCTATTATTACAACAACAACTTCCCTAACACTGTAAATTGGTCAATGTGTTGATGTAGATCTTAACATTGGAAAGCTACATATACAAAGAAATCTGGGTTATGTAGCCATAAAACTAAACCAGCACATTCAAGACTGTAAATCTCTAAAGAATAGTGAGGTTATGCAAGAATCTACAACATGCTGCACTTAAAGAGAACTTCTAGGGTTAATACAATTTGAAATATTAGGGATCAAAGAAAAGGATTTAGATTCTTTATTAGATTTGATGCAAAAAGATGAAAAAAATGTCTATAGGCATAGTTTGGCATTTTATTGCAAAGGCTAGAATTTAACTGGGACAAAAGAAAATGTTTGCCTCCATTCACATATCAACCAAAAAATTGTTACAAACTTGAAAATTGGTACTATAGTTGGGCTATCAAGAGTTTATTTTTTCAAACCATATTTATTGGCCATTTGTGTTAATATGAATGAAAATTTGGAAACAAAACTACAGATGTAGAGAATTCAAATATTTGTAACAATAGAGAATAGGGCACTTTCAAGAATTAGCAAGCACTTAAATTTGAAACAAGTGATTTTAAAGTTTGTAGAGATTTAGTAATTGTGAAACTTAAGGATTTGATTCCCAAAATACCAACAATCAGTAAGAAAACGGTTTGAATGGTATGGATATGGAATTCAAGGGTTATATAATAATGGTAAAATATGTGTAAGTAATAAAAGAATGATTCTGTTTAATTCTCACATTTAATTAAAACTACTTACTAACATAGTGTTGGGACCAAGACTTAGTCATCATTATAACCCTTTTAGAAACTTTTAATAATTATATATGAGAGTAAAAACCTAATATATTTAAAGTTCCCAACATTGGATGTGTGCACAAAATTTCACATTTCTCAGGAACAACTTGCAATAATAATTAGGTTTTAGGAAATATAATGATCCTTAAAGATTCATAGATGATTAAGAAGTCCATTAAAAAGGCTATGAATTCTACTATAAAGGGAAGATTCCCATAAAAGACAAATATTTCAATCACTACAAGTGTCAGAAGCTTTTTTAGAAAATTGGAAGCAACTGCTTTAATTGGTAGAAGATTTCACCTAATTTTAGCAAATGGGGCAATAAAAGCCAAAGAATCTATTACGAAACAAAGGGTCTAAAAGAATGATGCCAAAAACAACAAGAAAGGAAAAGTGGGTATCTAAAACTTGCCTGTTAAAACCTAAAAGATGACCTATAAATCAAGTTATATGTTCAATTATACAAAGATTAAGGATAAATTAATACATTTAATTTTGAGTTATGTTATGACATATGCTAAAGAAACTAAATTAGTTTCAAGAGTTTAAACATCTGAAATGTTGTGTTCAATGATGTACAAAAATTTTGTATTCAAGACTTTAAAAATGGGAACGAAAATATCAATAATTAAAAAAATATAGATAAGAAATGCAAACAAATTCACCATATAAAAAAACCCCAATAAAAAATGTAACTTATTTACCTCCAAAAATAGATTTCTTGGAAATTCTTTGATGGAGAGCACATCTACAAACACAGTGCACATACATAATCACATGATTTCTAATGCCATGGATTGAACTTGGAGGCTTCAACACAGTTTTTATCGTCTGTGTGCACTCTAGATAAAAAGAGTAGGAAAGTTAATCCTTTTGGAAATTGATAACCTACATAACAACAAAATATCGATCAAAACAATGCACTGCTTATTAATGGCTGCCCTAAAACGTCTGGGTAGAGTTTAAAGTATGTTGATAATGGTATCCACGATAAATCAATTTGAACAAATTGTAGTAGCACCAGCCTCATATTTTTATATAAAATTTTGAAAAAGTGCAGTTTTAGATTGGATTTGATGATAGATTATTGAGTGTGATAAAAAATGTGAAATATCTAAAAAATATCTTATTAAAATATAACATTTATCATTTAGAAACAAGATTTGACATAATCTGATGATAGATTATTGAATGCAATCTAAAACATGAAATTCCCAAAAAATAAATTATTATAATAAATATCTATCATTTAAAAACATCAAACTCATAGATGATTAACCAGAGCGAGTAGAAATAGTAATTTTATTACCATTCATTTCAATGTCTTTAGTATTCTCTCTGACCACGTCCTGTCCAACATTTCCTAGACGAAGCCTCTCATGGATAATCTGAGCTTATTAACATTTTTAAACATTATAATACACTTTCGATTCTAAGAAATTTTTTGGAAAACAAAAAAATAAAAATAAAAAATTGTACGAACATATTGAGTGAATTTCCTTGATTTATAGTCATCCCCACTTAGTTTTTAGTTTCCATTTGATTTCAATATTTGGTCTTCTTCTTCTTCCTGCAAGCACAAATCCAATGGTTACTTCCACTACAAAAGACAAATCCAATAGTTACTTTCAGTACAAAAAGGCAAATCTAATGGTTACTTCCAGAGAAAAAGACAACATTGGTGATAGAAACAAAGATAATTTTACTTCAATTATATTTTAAGAGTTTTAATAATTAATTTATGAGATTGTGGATTTCCTTTCTCTATATAATCAATTATTTATAAATAAGGCCCATGTGGAGTGAAGAGGATTTCTTTCCTTTATAAAGTCAATTTTGTCAACCATTCCATATTTGAAAAATAAATCTCAACCAATCCGAGCATTGAGTAGCTAAAAATTATATTTAAATTATTTTTAAAGAAAGGCCAATTTGTAATTCAATTTATCAATGATACAATTTATGATTTTGTATTGGGTTTTGATATCATGGTCAATTTCCAAACAAAACAAATCCACATAAATATAAAATATAACCTTTTGAATACTGATGGAAGGTTACTAATAGTACTCACTTGGAGTTGTGTCACTGCTCAAGGACACTCTGTAAGAAACATGATGCTCATTGCCATGGAGAGGGAGATAGTTTCATGGCCTGCAAAGAGAAGAAATAGACGAGTTTCTGCCAAAAATTCATCAGAAAGAGGAGGATCCTCCTTTAAGAATTTTTCCAATAGGCCATTGTTAACTACTTTTGGATGTTTCCTCCTCTCTTCCATAATCTCATATATCTTCTTTAGTAGATACTTCCTTTCCTATGAAAAGTGTAAGCTATAATAATTACAAATCAAAAATCACAAGGCAATGACTTCAATTTAATTTCATCATTGGTGGTGTACAAGGGATTGGGTGTTTGTAACCTTAAGTCCTTTGTAGAATGTTGTACCAGGAATTCGAAGGGGAAGACACATAACTGTTGCTGAAAAGTTGTGAAATTTCCTCGCAAGATCCTTTGTTTCTTTAGAAGGGGATAAATCCAACAATTACTTTTCTATGAGATTCAAAATTATCTGCTCCCACAAATCAATCAATGAGTCAAAACCATATAATCTATTTTTAAATATATAATGGTTTAGAATTAAAAATATATTTTTTTATTAATAAAAACAAGATAATTATTTACTAATTTTTCGTTTAAACAAAATATAATTACTTTTATCTGGTTTAGTGTTTCAGTAAATAAAACAATCATCTTAAATGGTCTGTAGGTTGGACTAATAAGCTCCTACAAAAATATTTATTAATTTGTAACCTAGCCTACAACATGCAGTTCAAACCACATTCACTTGTATAAATAATGATACCTTCCAACAAAGACAGAGAACAAAAACTATTTTAAAAATAAATGAAAGGAAAGATTCTCTACAGATATTAGTAAATATTGATCTAAGATCACATGATATCTACTATGGTAGGAAACAACACCCATCAAATTAAAGCTAATGCATGCGATTTGATAGTGTATTTAATCTATACTTGCCTAATGTCACTCATCTTGTAGTTTGATCTTCTTTCCATTCCAATCAAACATTGCACTTCTTAATAGATCATCAATATCATTCATGAAATGGGAACATAAATTTTCATGACTGAGTAAATTAACATTTACTCCATAATTTTTCCTATGAAGATCTCCATGCAGAGAAAGTAAACCATATTTCCTAGTTATCTCTATGAAATGTTGGGTGTTGAAATTTTGGAACAACTTGCCTTCATTTTGCAACACATATCTATTGAAATTTGCATTCATAGATACAATAACCCGCCTTCCCAACAAGTTAGAGGAGAATATGTCTCCATATTTTAAAATAATTTTATCAAATCTATGCCAATGATCAAGCTAAACTAATAGCTAGCAGAATTAAGTTTTAGTAGTCTATGATAGAGTTTACAAAGCTTTTAAAGAAAAATGTGGGACAATTATTAATATGGATGTTTGGATTCATATTCTGACACCCTCATGGGAATGTGTTCCTTAGGTTCTGAGTAAGAGAATTTTTAAGGTATTTGATATGGAAATGTGAGTTTTAGGTTGAAACTAATATGGATATTTGGAATCATATTGTGAAAGTCTCATAGGGATGTGTTCTTGAGACTCTGAGTAAAATAATTTTAGAAGTATCTAATATGAGAATACGATTTTTATTCTGAAACTTCTTTCACTAAGAGTTGAAGATTGAGGGATATCTATTCCACCAAAGTCTTATGGGACACAATCTACCTTACACTTATCGAGACTTGACCCCTAATGAACTCTTCAGAACCATTCAACCTAACTAATAATAGACTCAATTATACTAAATAAATTGAAATGATGGACAACCTAAATATGAAAAGGACTAATAATCAAACATAAAGCATCCAAAACATTTTAATGTAAAGACTTGCATAATAAACTTACTGAGCTTCTCATCGGTCGATGAAGGATCTTGGAAAACTGGTTGATATAGAAGTGAGAAAGAACTGGATATTTTCTCCAATGAGAGGCCATCCCATAGACCCTAGCGGCAGTCTACATTTCTCAACATAAGCAATTTTGAACCTTCTATGAAAGTGCAACACAAGTATTGCCAAAGATAGAATGCCCATCAACAAAGGAAATGTAAAATCTTCCATGAAGGCCATCTTTTTTGCTTGTACCAATGTTTGAGCGGCTGCAACACTGTACAATAGGTTTCAACTTAAGCACTTATATTGCCCTTTGTCCACCAAAAAATATATTCCAATTCTTCATTATTAAGATGTTGTTTTAGTCCTTTGTCTTCCTCCAGAATAGTTTAAGTTTCTTGAGCTAACCAGGAATTATAAAAATATTCTAATTCTTCATTATTAAGATGAAGTTTTACTCATTTTTCTTACTCTAAAACAATTCAAGTTTTTTGAGATAATGATAAATTATTAAAGCAACCCTATAAATGGGAAAAAATACAAGAGAGTGGATCTCCTATTACCTTGATGTAGTAGATCTCCATAGATCCCAACCCTACCTTCCAAAATGAAAATGCATGTCTTTTTTTTAACCTTTGTTTACTTTTCAGCAACTTTCATATGCATTTAGATGGAAAATGATTTTTTCTAATGTGTTAGTAGTTTTGGTCTCCTCCAATGCTAGAATAGTTGTGTAGATCAATATCACATCCAGACACTCTTTGCATAACTCTTGGGGATCTCACTCACCACATCCTTCTTAAGTGATCACACCAAACTCTAAGCAAAAGAAAAGGCAAGTAGAATTAATTACCTGAAGAAAGTGACTCTGAGAGCTTGGAAAATATGAGAGTAGTCAAGTGTGAAGTAGCAATAAGCGAATGAACCCTGTCTGCTCATTGTCTTGGCCAGAAATTGCCCAAAATTCTCAAATCCCATAATGTCGATCTTCAAACTTTAGATTCATGAATCTGTGAATTAGCAGTGACAAAAACCATCTCTTAGTGTTTAAGGAGAGAGGGGTAAGGAAAATGCATGTCTGGGAGGGAAAATTAATGAGGAGAGGGAAATAAAAAAAATATTTTAAAAAAATATTTTTTTTATTGTCTTAATTTAAGACAATTCAAAAGTTCAAAATATAATTTAATCATAAAATATATATTTAAGGCAAAATTAATATTTTGTCTCAAATTAATGTCTTAAACTCTCCCTCTATGTAGTAGTGTTACTTGATGTCAATGCATAAAGCGTGACTACTATAGTAGAAGACTTTCCACTATCACAACATGAAGTCATCACAACAAATGAATTAGAGCATGGAGTTTCCTCTAGCATAGTACTAACATAATTGAATGCTTGTTTCATCACTTGTAAATAGGAATGGGTACAATCATTGTTTCCTAATCAAGGTAAAACCTAGGCATTATTTCAACCTTCAATTCAATCAAATAAATATTCACATTACAAAAATATATAGAAATGAAAAACCTTAGAAACACATAAGTGATAAAATAATAAGAAGACCCAAAAAATCAGCCTAAAGTTGTAAGAGACTAATAATTTCCACTTGAAGGTAGAATAAAACTATTGAGTATTTAAAGATCAAAACAAGAAACATATAACACCAATCTAATAAAATATATAGGGAGTAAAATTCCCATTGAACAAAATTAGTTTAGGAAAAAAAATATTAAAAAATCATATAATATTCACTATCTCACTTTCACCACTATTAGTATAATTATATTCACCTTGAAAAACATTCATTTATCTTTGTGCATTCATCTCCTAGCTAAATTTTGTGAACTTGACAAAAATACACTTAATACCATTTGGTTCCAATCCAGATCTTAATATAGGTAAATATTCCCATGCAATGTATACATACAAATTATCCAATCCCATGGACTAAGATTCAATCAACAAGATCATCTATTCAAATAATAATGCATACTACTAATATATTCACAGTAGGCACAATCCTACATGGTGCACTAAAAAAAATTATACATAACCTCATTCCCATATTGCTAAGGAAAAATTGAAAAGCAAAAGAACTAAGATTTTTTCCTAAAAACTAAAATCCTCTAAAATTCATTCTTTCAAAGTTATAAATTTTCACTAGTAAATAACTTGTGAACATTCTTTTATACCCACTAGAATCACACTATCAATAATAACATTAAAATAATTATAATTGTGTGGAGATGAATCACACCAATGAATTTGTAGCATAAATTGTAACATAAATTGCAACATAACAAAGCTTATAACATTGAAAAATTTAAGTTTCCATTTTTTCGGCACAACCACACCTAATCAAGATAGATTAGGAACTACATATTGTGGCAATAGAAAAAGTATCCCTCTACTTTTCCTTGGTTGTTTGGGCCCTCCTTGTTAAATTTAGAATAATGTTGCCTTGATTTAGTGTTGTAATGTGTTTGACACATTCACATTAGGTCTTCAGCCCTTGTGAGCTAAATGAACTTAATTATACTTTATTTTAGCTGTTGTAAAGTGTTGTACCACACTTTCACACTTTTCTAGGGTTTTCATAAATAACTAGGCTTCTTGATGACTTATTTGGCCTTATTTTGTATCCACAAGCCTTAATTAATGCATCTTTTTAAGGATGATCCTAACATAATCAACATCCAATCATGATCTAGGACTCATATGCCCCTTTGGGCCTATGAGTCCCACCTAGGTTTTTTGGCTTTGATCTATATTTTGCATCATTCTAAGAATTTTTGGAAATCATGTGTCCCATAGTTAAGCCTAATGGGACTCATATGCCACTTCTGGCATATGAGTCTCATGTGGCCCAAAACTAAACTTAGTTCAAATTATTGGTGGTATTTTATTCTCCGAGATCTGATGTTAGTTTGTAGTGTTGTAATTTCAAGAAATTTTGAATAAACAAGTATACATACAAGGTTATTTCACTCATTTTTCTCCTAAGTAATCTAACAAGCAATCAAGTGACCTAGCAAGTTGAATGAGTATTCTTATAGAAATTTTGAGTTTACAAGAGCATTCAAGTGTTAACAAGAGTATTCAAGGGTTGATTATCAAGTATTTTAGAGCATAATTCAAGCATCAAGCATCATGTCAAAGTCATAATGCATAATTATTTCTTTGAGCTAACAATTGCAATGAAGGGTTTCATGATTCAAGCTAGCATTCATTTCAAGATCAATCACATTCAAGCAAGAGTTAAGATCTACATCCATTGGAGCCACTTCATACATGTTTGAAGCCCTTTATTTCTAGGGTTTGGTGAGTTTCAATATTACATTTTTTTCATTCATAATTCTCTTTTCCTATTTCATTTCATTTCAAGGTTTGATTACCAAAATGGGGTATGACCAAGGTAAATTCATTTCCACTAACAAAACAACAATTTTCCCTTTGTTTAGTGTGTGATTTGTAGGTCTAGGATGAAGACATATTGAAGAGAAATTTTGGAGAAATCTATCAAATTCGTCAAGTTGTCACAAGGTTGTCATCTTCATGGAAATTCAGCTATAGGTCACAAATTAGGGTTTCAGATCCATAAACAAAGTGTGGAAGGAAGAGTAGAGATAGGAGAGTAGAATCAGGCCTTAACCCTTAAAAACGTTGAGTGGGACTAATATGCCACTTGTGGCATATGTGTCCCAGTATAGGGGATTTTCCAAATTTCAAGAGATTTAGACTCGCCATTGTCAGATTCCAATTTTGGCACATAAACCCTAGTCTGTGACTAAATTGCTTAGACTGGCATATGAGTTTCAGTGGGCATTAAACAACAGGTTTCAAGTTTTTGGAGCTTGTTTTGACCTCATTCTTTTTCTAGGTGCACCTTTGTCCATTCTCAGTTTATCATTCTATATTTTAATTTCATTTCCTAAGTCATTTAGCTAGGTTTTGCATGGCACTTTACATAATTCATTCATATCTTGTCTTTCCAAGCCCTAGCTTGGTGGTGAAACCATCTTTAGTTTACAATCAAACCCTAGGATAACTCTATTGCAAGATCTCTTTCTCCTTTACATACTTTAGATTGATATCTCTAGGGTTTCCCTTCAATGAAATGATTGTAAAATGGGTTGTTCTATGTCCTAAACCATAAAGTAGCAATCCATTTTCTATTGTTTCACATATTTTAAGAGAATTTTTTAATATAATACAATTAATTTCAATCATATAATATCCCATCATTTCCCAATTCTATAAAATTCTAGATTCAAATAAACCATTAAAATATTTATATCTAAAGAAGTATATATATGATAGACTAAATATATGGCATATTATATTGAGGATATAGATTAGTTTACATTTAAATTTTTATATGGGCCCTATGGAAGTTATAACCCCGAATGCTAAAACTACTCTATAGATGGGAATTATTAAATAATTTTTTTATCCCTATAAAATCTTAATTATATTACATTTGTGTATCTAGTAAGATCTCTATCTATGTTTAAGTGAAAAACATCATCACCATTAGACTTGTTTCAGATATAAAATCACTTTCTCTAAATTCTTTGAAGTTCCTCCAACTATCAAATATGCCATTAACATCTTGTGAGGAAATGACCTTTTTGTTAGGGTGGTCAAGTGTAAAAGTAATCTTGAGACATGGGTGAACCTTAAACAAAACAAAACAACAAGCACTAGTGCATGGTCTTATGAAGAAAAGGTCAATCAAGTGATTGAGTATGGCTAAACTATTAATTGTTACATTCAATTATAGAATTGAATGTTCTCTAGATTCTATTTTCCAATTCAAGATTATTTAATACAAAATAGATTACAATTTAATATTATACTTTGTGCTTGAATCAAAGTGATTATTCTACCAAGAGCTAAGTGGATAGAGTAAGAATTATTTGATCTCTTTGAGAAATTGAATTGTAGAATAATTTGGCCAATTCTAATTGAATATATATATTACATTATCTACAATTAATGAAATTAGAAGTTTTCTTTGAAAGTTTCAAACTACTACATTAATATTGGAAAAGATAATTCTTGGTCTTTTGTTTATGATTTCATTTATTATTAGTGAAGATTGTGTTCTAAAAAAATAGTCAAGGCTATGGTTTGATTAAATAGAATGATAAAATCCAACTATGAAGCCATGTACATGAAAATACAATATGACAATGAGTTGTGAAACTGAAAGATGAAGCCATGTACATGAAAATACAATACGATGATGAGTTGTGAAACCGAAAGATGAAATTTAATTGTATAGTCATAGATCATCTACTTAACATTTATTTATAAGTGAAACTCTTTTAATTTACCCTTGTCTATTATAAATCATGATTTCCTAATATACATAATTCAATAAGGAAAATGTAAACCAAATTATTTTTAAGAATACTTTTATCTTATTTATTTCTTTGACTAGATCCCTAAACATTGTGTGTCCCCAAAGCCATAGACACTCAAAAAGTTTTTAGCATACAAATTAAAAGTTTAGATCTAAAGATGAAATTAATGTTCACCTACAATGTATTCCACATCTAGAAATGAATAAGGAAGAGAATCAATACTAATCTAGGCCCAGAATCTCCATATAATTTTAGTTGACCAAGCATCTAATGTTGTCATAAAATATTCAATTGTTAATCCCATTTGTGATTATAAATTTCAAAACTCCACGTAGTCTTCATGGATTAAGATCAGACTACATTCGTGTGCTTTTTGAAAAGTTTCAAATTCCACAATGATTACCAATACTTCAGAAATCAATGGCCATTGAGCCCTTAGACTAAACCAACATATTGACATATGTCCCTTACAATGAGAGACGATTGCTCACCTCCATGGGCGCTCACTATTTGAAACTACCAACCTTACCCATTTAGTTCAATAGATTTTGTAAAATACCCGAGTTTGGCTGGAATGTATGAATTTAACATCTTGGAGAAAATTGGACTTTAGTAAGTTTCAATTTTAGCTGTAGTGGAATCTCTAGTATGAACGTATTTGTCCTTGCTAATTCAAGTTGACTAAAGAATTGAAGTCTAGAGGCTAGAAAATTATTTAAGCCTGCAATGCCATGTTTTGTTTCCAAGTCTCTCCAAGACGATGTCCTCGTGTTTTGTCGACAATACTAATGATGTTGTGAGATGTTACAGCCACTTAGAGGATGCACCGCGTGTTATTCAATAGGTCCCGCTCTTTTCCATGTTATCCGAAGATATGGCCTCATCAGCAATCTCCTCATTGTCCTCACTAAACTGTATCCATGCATCACATGGATGGCTTACAGACTTAAACCTCTCAATGACCAAAATTGGATTGATTCTCTCCTTTAGATAGCAATGCTTGGAATTTACTTCTTTGGTGGACTTCATAAAATGAGTGAATTCTAGTTAATCCATATTTGTCTCTTCTATAGACTAAACTCCAGAATAGCAAGATCTTGCATTCGAATGATGATCCTGTTAGCGTTCAGGTAAACTTGTAGCCTGTGACCAAGCCAACAAATAGTGGCTACACATTGCGATTAATATTTGATGGGTTTCCTTATATAAAACCTCATTGAGTAGAGATCTTGCGACTGTCTCTCTACACATTAAACCAGAGTTCTTCCGGGTATGAACCGACGTGTGTACTTGATGCCAAGAATGTTAACAAGAGGGAGACTCAAAATTGTTTGGAATATGTAATTTTTTCCACCGCTAATCAAATGAAGAATGCAAATATAAGAAAAAAAATTAGAACAAAGAACAGATGAGCATGAGAAAAATATTAAATATTTGTTAGTGGTTTTATTAAGCGACAAATGGGTATAGGTTTTAGAATTATTTTTCTAATCTCTAAGACCTCTATATAATGAGGCATTATGTAATCATTTTATAATCAAGGTATTTAGATATAACATCAAAGTATTTTGTACGATCAAATGATCATGAGTAAGAGAATGGGAACACTGTAACATTCAAGATATATGAATTTGTAATGTTTTATGTGTTTTATGCTCATAATGAATACAATTGAAAAGTATTTTCTGTAACATTTTATATTTATTTTTTAAAATATTGTGTGTTTGCATCCATCTCAATTCAACATCAACAAAATGAGTTACCAATCCAATTCAAGTATATATTAATTTACACTTCAACTTGCCAATTCAATACAAGTTAATAAATACAATACAAATTAAACTTTAAGTTTAGGTTACTAAAACCATTTCAATAATAGAAGTCAAGTAGTTCTATATGTCTTCACCAATTTCACTTCAACGATCCTAGAAAAAGAATGACAAAGAGTGCTTCCACATGGTATTAGTGTTTCAAACTTTACCAAATATGATGCGAATATCAATACTATAGCTTGCTGGTATTGTATTGTATTCAACGACGTCAAGGCAGCAGTGGACTATATATGAACAAGAGAACTCAACAACCACCCGTGTCACACAATCCTTACAACTGCAAATACATGTCACATGTAATGTTTAGATCTCTCTCAAGTATAACTTATTATAAGAGTACTGTACTAGAAAATATCAGCATCGAGCAAAGATTAATAATGAAAAAGCAAGACTTAAATCCTTACAAAGTAGACGCTAGTGTATTGAAACGAGAAGGAACAGCTGCATTGATATGATATAGAGTGATCTTGGATGACCACATTCCTTTCTAGTCCTGCACAAACTTTGTGTCGCTCCACCAGCTCTTACAGTCATACACAGAACAAAAGGCCTGCAAACAAGTGAGAAGCAAAAGTATGCCAGTAGCCAAAAGAGTCAGAAACTGCCACGAACCAAAAATGTATTTGCTCATGTACTCCATCACAGCAACGCTCCACCTCGTGTTATAATGCTTGTTGACGTCCATTATAACTTGGTCCAGATACTTAACTTTTGTCAATTTCACACATTTACCCATGCCGTTCCACAGGCTTGCCACTTTCCCCTCGTTTGCCAGGTGATTACAAATGATGTTGCTGTTTACCAGCAGTTGAACATCTTCATCTTTGTCAATGATGCCATTCATGAAATCTGTGTAGCGAGTGAAAATCAGCGCACCAGGCGCGGCCGAAGCTTCGAAGGCCACAAGATTTCTGAGAATGACTTCCGAATTGGCGTCCAGCTTCACTTTTGGAAGATAAAGAGTGGCAGTCGTCGGGTCGAAGCGAATTGTGGTGAGGTCTCCGTCCGTTGGAAGGAATTTTACTCCGGCTAAGGATAAATCGGAAACCGAGGGAATCGCCAGTTCGTCCCTTGTAGGAGGAGTTTCCACAGAGGAGGATCCTTTGTCGCCATCATCTTCATCTTTGTCGGTGGCCGAGGAGCCAAAGAGAATAGTTAAAGGTCCCTTAAACGCGCGCAGAATTGGCATATTTCCAAGAATGGAAAGAAGGCATAGAGGTAACTTAGCCAAAAACTTCACGGCTCTCAATTTAAATAGACGGCGAGGAAGTGCCGTGAGGCGTCGGACAGGCCCGATGTTTAGCGAGGAAACAGCTTTCCATCCTGCATTCAGAGCCCGTGTAACGTACGTTGTGTCCGGTAACTCCTCCTTTTCCTCCTTATTCGCCTTTCCGTTGGCATCGTCCATCGCTGCTGCAGGGACAATTGAGTAGTAGAGCACCTCCAGTATGTGACCCCGATCTTTTATACGCAGCCTTGAACTCTCAGGCATCTTGAAGATAAACGGCGACAATTCTTCACATGCAAGACATAACAGATTTGAGAGCCTTTGTTCTGCTTTGTTTTGAGAACCCAACTGCATCTCCAGTAGCTTCTGCAAGAGGAACAACGGCACCTGATTTTCCAGCATCATCAGATCTCTCATAATTGAATTGTGGGTGGCGCTCCTGCCAGAGGGATCTAAAACTCTGCCCAACTCCTTCACATCGGATGACACATGTGATGAAGCGTGGTCCACCTGTTTGACATAGAACTGTAAGCACTCCAACAGGAAGGAGGCGTCCAAAGCCATGAGCCATGCCAGGGCTTCCTCCGTGTAGTCCAGATATTTGTGATAGCATCCCCTTATCTGCCTCTCGTGCTTCTTCATCTCGCCGACTACAGATTCGAACGTTAAGTCTCCAGCAATCCTCTTCTGGAATCTTCGAGCAGCAGCCACTTTATATCTTTCCATTTCGGAGAGATCTGATCTCCACTGGTGATATGGTCCGATGGAGACACATTGGGGAATATATGCTTCCGCCTTCACTGCCAACAACTCCTTGGGCACACCGAACACAGATTCGCAAAACTCCTTTTCTTCTTCTTGTTCGCCATTAATCTGAATGTCCTCCTTGATTTGAACCACCCAGCGGTCCTGATCAATCTTTATTTCAACTGTATTTTTTAATTCCATGCTTAATCCTATTCGATAAGGAATGACAGATCACAGAAACCAAATAGACACAGAACAGGCAAGCAAAGGCTTAAAAATATGTGAAACAAAGCGGCAGAGGGTCCTCTATTTAGTGGCGAGCAATAGTAAGACAAATTATACGGAAATTTTTAGACCTCAAGCTTCACATGTGTAAATGCTTTTCGCTGTGGATCCCATTAGAAACTTGAAGACACCTTCCTATCTGCTTTACTCTTTATATTATTATAATTATGACAGCGATATTCCCAGTGCGTGTATCCTACTTTTTTCATTTTGCACCCTTAGTGGAGGATGTGTTCTAATTTCAAACTGTGGGGACGGGATCTAAATGCGTCCATGAATTGGTGTACCGGCCTCATCTGTCACGTTTTCTACGCCAAAAATTACAATCACAAGCGTTGGTATACATTCCGTTCATTTATTTTCGCGGTTTTTAATTAAAACTTTCATTGACATAAGATGTCCATGGAGGATGATTGCAGGAAGGAATAATATTCTAAACCACGAGAAACAATGTATCGCGTAGGTTATTTGCAAAGTAATTATAAGATAATATTGAAAGAATAATAAATTAATAATGAGAGGCAATTGGGAAATGGCAACGTTTATGAAACGTGTAAGAATCTATTTCTGAGTCACATAGATTCTGTTGAATTTGTGATAAAATATTTACTCGTACTTTGACTCTTGAAAGTTATCTTGCCTACTTTGTGACGACTGCTGCGTTCGTGTTATTATAAGCGTGATAAATGTGAACAACATTAAAGCTTTCAAATATAAAGCTACTTTCCAATTTTAATGTGGCAGTTGGAAAGAAGGTTTTAGTTGATGCTGTTATGGGAGGTTTTAAAGCTATTATGAGGATTTATTCACATACGCACATAGTCATATTAATGAAGGTTGTGAAATTTTAATAAAGGAAAATGAGTATTTTAAAGATTTACTAGTCATATTTATGAAGTGAATGATAAAAGGTTGTAAAATTTTAATGAAGAAAAATGACAATGATTGCTGAGGATTTTTCTAATATCTTATGTTTATTATTCTTTTTAATAATAGAATATTTTTTTATAATTATTTTTTATTAAAAATTTAAAATTATTTGTATCTAGTTAATTTTAGATTGGCAAGTATTGTTTGATTATGGTAATATAATATTGTTAATCATGTAGTGTGTGATAATATATTTATTAATCATACAAAAATTTTAATAATACAAATATTAAATATAATAAAAAGCAGTTTATTTGACTTTTTTCAAAAAATATGAAAATTTGAAATTACCTTTCACTAATTCAAACAATTAGAAAATAATTTTAATTAACAGCTTTCTTTATTAACATACATGAAGTCTTAATAATAGCTAATATGCACTCTTAGGCTCTTCACTCTTCACGTGCTTTCAAAGCTCCCTAAATTTTAATGGTCACATCTTTGCATAATAAGCTTACTATATGCATTCATATCATACATGTACTACATTCAAGTCATATAATCTCTTTTGGCAATACACCCCACTAGTTGTTCTTAAAAATATTTGATATGTTAGAAAAAAAATTATTGTCACCAACTTTTTTTAATATTCGATAAGGTAATATTACTATTCAATGTAATATCATATATGAGAGAACATACAAATACACATTATCCTACATTGATCTTGAATCCTATATATTTTAAAGCTCTACTACTATTGAAAATGAAAATAAACTTTTCTCTTAGTTGGTGGTGGGCATATAGAAGTCTATTATAGATATATAAAAGTAAGTTAAAATAATAAATAGTAAATAGTAAATCTACTTAAATAGGTTAGTAAAAAGTGTTTATGGACATTTTACAATAACAAAACTTGAACATAACACTATTTTGTTATCTTTTTGAATAAATTTGTACTTGTAAGAAACATACAAATCTTCCAATCTTTATGAGTGATTATAGTAAATTGAAATTTCACTAGACTAGACTAACTTTTCAAAAATATATGTCATCTTTGTGGAGAGTTTATCAATCACTAAATTTTCCATCTCAATAAGCTCTCAATAACTTGATGAAAACAATCTTAGAAATTAAAATTATGTTAAATTGCTAGTATAATACACCAAAAATATGCTAAAGACATTAATAGAATAAAACATGAGTTAACAAATTCTCACATTACATTTAAAATAAAATTATGTACAATGCATTGTGATGTACTAGATAAGTTTTGACACAACAAAAAAAAATCAAGTTACTTGATGTCAATGCACAAAGGACGACTAGTATAGCAGAAGACTTTTCACTATCACAACATGACATCATCACAACAAATGAATGAGCATGGAGCTTCCTCTAGCATAATAGTAATGTACTTAATAATTTTTTCATCCCTCATAAATAGGAATGGGAGAAATCATTTTCCTAATCAAAGGCCAACATAGGTATTATTTCAACCTTCAATTTAATCAAATGAATATTCACATTAGAAAAATATATAGAAATGGAAAACCTCAAGAATACATAAGTGATAAAATAATAGGAAGACCCAAAAATTCATCCAAAAATTCATCCTAAAATTGTAAGAGACTAATGATTTTCACTTAAAGCTAGAATAAAACTATTGAGTATTTAAAGATCACAACAATAAAGAAATAAAGCCAATCTAATAAAATAGGTAGGGAGTAAAAGTTCCATTGAACAAAATTAGTTTAGGAAAAGAAATGAAAATATCATATACTATTCACTATCTGGCATTCACCACTCGTAGTATAATTATATTCACCTTGAAAAAAATTCATTTACCTTTGTGGATTCATTTTCTAGATAAAATTTGTGAACTTGACAAAAATACACTTAACACCATTTGCATCCAACTCAAATTGTAACATAGGTAAATATCATTATCCAATGTATACATACACCTTATGAAATCCCATAGACTAATATTTGAAAGAACTAGGAGACAGAGATATTTTACAAGCATGTTAGAGATAGAATGCATAAACTCAACCTGTTTAATAGACAATCAAAGATCTCCTTATAAAGGAGAAATATCCAAGCATGAGGTGTATTAACACCAATGTAGTCTATAAACTAGCTGGGAAAAATATCAAGAAAATATCTAGAAAATATCTAGTCTATGTGAATGAGTCATACAACAACAAATGTCTAAGTAGGCTTAGGTCAACCTATGTGTATGCAAGCATTAATGTATACACTGACACCCCCCCTTAAGCATAAATTTGGTGGGCATGGATAAAATGGGTCCCAGCTACTAGCCATGTTAGGTACCCATGCACAAAGTAATCTCTCATGAAATGGAGAAAAGTAGAAAACCCTATGAAAAAATACTACCCTCCAAAAGAGAGAAAAGATGCATGAAAATTATACACATGAAGAAGTACTAATTCTTTCACTAAGTACAATATATGATTGCCTCCATAAGAGAGAAAATGATAGAAGGTCTATGAGACCCCCCAATAATACATGTCCTGCTACATTAAAGTTGGATAGTTGATAGAGGATGCAGATGTAGTTCCAAGAATGCTTCACAATGTTCCTTCCCTTGGGAAGAAATAAAACCAACTGAAGATGTAGCATATCTTCCTATGTGAGAAGTTCTATGTATGATCTTGAATAGAGTTCAAGCTCATCCAAGAATGATGATGATGGTTCCCATGATGTCTTTGAATGTTGCTCAGGAATCTCCAAGCTAGTGTTGACATGTGACGGATACTGATGGAATGAATCAAGTATCATAGAAGATTCTATAATAGGGACCACAAGAACCATAGATGTATGGGGATAATTGGAACCATAAGAATCTGATATTGTCACTATAGAAGTTGATGTAGGTGAAGGAAGAGAAGTCGTATCTAAAGAAGACAAGGCCAATGCAACTTTATTGAAGTTGTCATAAAAAAGAAGACCGATGTCCTCAATTTATGCTTCCATGTCAGCAATGCGGGACTCTACAAAAAGACATGAAATGTCAGGTAGATATGCATCCCAATCAGCAATGCTAGGAAGCCAAATATTTTGTTGCAAAGAAGTGTTGGAAGCTCTCAAAGAAATGACTTTGAAATCTGATGAAGCAACAGGAGGAGGTGGAGGAATGATGATTTCCTCTATGTCAATTGGATGCTCTGTATCTGAATCATGATGCGGGATGTGAGTTGTGATCATAGCAAGATCATGCGGGAAGGGAGAAACATTGAAGTCTCCATATATTTCCCAAATTTTGATCCATAATGCATGTGGACATTCAATATCCATGATGACAAACAAAGAGTCATCTAGAATATGTAAACTAATTAATCCATGAATATGATCACGAATATTAAACCATTTATCCCTCTGAGATTTTTTACCTGGTTCAGGGATAAGTCCATACATATATGGCATGAGATTATGGAACCTGAGATGTTTCAGGATTCCATCACACCAAGACTTATAGTTTCCTAGTTTTAGGTTCATTAAAGAAGAATGGGTTTCATATCCCATGATTACAAATAGGTTAATTCCTTTAGACAATAGAAAATCAACACATTTAAGAACCTCCCCAAATTAGATGAGCCCCCCCAGTTTTGGCACTTTATAAGTTAGTGCATTTTACAAATGTAACATTCATTGTAAAAGAATATTCCTCTTTTACAAATTTTTAACTATGACAACAAAATTTCTAACTCCCCTCCCATACAAGCTTTAAATGAGCTAGATAAATAATCACACCATTAAAAGCTTAATATAGACATTAACCTTCATTTTAACATAAAATATGAATTTTAATGCTAAAAATATAAATGCCTATGGGAAATAATGATCAAGGCTATGGACACCAAGTGAGTTAGACTAAGTAAAGGGGGATAGGAGAGTTCTCTTCTACCATCGATGACATCATCTCTAGGGCCTTTGAGGGCCTCATGGAAAAATAGGTATGAAAATAGGGAACAATGCAACATTGTTCTTTGCTAATTTTGATACATCAAAATTAGGCAAGATTCTCTATAGATCTTGGAGGCTCCTTCACTGTCGCACCCACATATCACAAATTGTCTTTCAATGAAAGAGCTATCGGCCAAATCGCGTCTTCCATGGACAAATCATGGCCTCCACACAACATATCACGCCTCTATCTTTGTTGCTTGCACTCTTCCTGCGTAGATTTCAAACTGTAGGTCATGCACCCAACACTGAACACCTCTTCTTCCACATGCAGCTGTCAATGGAGAGATAGATGAGCACCTCTCCTGAGGGCCTCTCCTTAGAAAGATGGTGTGTGGGGCTGCATATGGGTAGAGACAAATTAATGCCTACACAGTCAATGCATGAGCTCTGTTGGATGGGTGTGAGATGTATGAAAGGGCAGACATCTCTATGAAGTCCCCTTAATACGCTGCCTATGATGCCTATGCAGGGGCAGAGACCAAAAGGTTAAATCGTACAACAAAGGCCTCAAGAAACACGCTTCCAAAGACCCTAATTAGCCTGCCATAGTGAATTCGAGAGTTTGGCTTATCCCACATGCTGACCAAGACTGTAAGTGGAGGAAATGATGGCAGATTTGAAATTCGTATGTGGCAATGATAAACCCCAATCGCTGGCCTCCAAAAACAAATCACAGCCTCCAAAGATAGGTCGCCTCCTTCAAGATTGAGAATGCACCTAGGGTTTCAAACGCCCTCTCAAAATTGAGATTATACTATGAAGAAACCCACAAAATGCTTCAAGACCTGCACAGAAAAGAGTCTGCCTTCAACAGAGTTCAATGATTTTAGACACCAAACAAAGATCTTGAAATGCATGCCCAGATCTTCATGTTTTTGCCTAATCGCTATTTACATTCACCTATGACCTAAAACTATTTATGAAAGGCTCTGATACCATGAAAGAATTAGGTGACAGAGATATTTTACAAGCACATTAGAGATAGAATGCATAAACTCAACCTATTTAATAGATAGTCAAGGGTCTCCTTATAAAGGAGAAATATCCAAGCATGAGGTGTATTAACACCTCTCTAGTATATAAACTAGCTGGGAAAAATATCAAGAAAATATCTAAAAAATATCTAGTCTATGTCAATGACTCATACAACAATAAATGCCTAAGTAGGCTTAGGTCAACCTATGTGTATGCAAGCATTAATGTATACACTGACAATATTCAATCAACATGATCGTCTATTAAAATTATTAGAATTAGGAAGATCTAGAAGATAGAAAACAAGCACAAAATGTTGTA
This sequence comes from Sequoiadendron giganteum, assembly GCA_007115665.2. NCBI lineage: Eukaryota > Viridiplantae > Streptophyta > Pinopsida > Cupressales > Cupressaceae > Sequoiadendron > Sequoiadendron giganteum. The sequence goes on along the minus strand of CM021100.1, from coordinate 488,217,563 downwards.
AAACCCCATTGATAGATTGAATGAAAAGAGCTATCTAAATAGGAAATAACAGGAGATCAAGATCAAGATCCACACAATGTGGATAGAAGTGAGGTGTGAACTCAACTAATCATGACACCTAACTAGGCTTAAGTAAGCCAGGTGTAAAGCTAAGTGTACACCAACCACCCCCCTTAAGCATAGCTTAGGTGGGAATTAAAAATATGGGTCTTGGCTACAAGGCCATTTTAGGTACCCATGCACAAAGGTTTCACATAAGATGGAGTAAAGGAGAAAACCCATGTGGGAAAAAACTCCTCTCCAAAAAGAGAAACAAAATGCAAGTCTCTCATTAAAGGGAGTGAAGAAGAAGAAAAAGGAATGTGATTGATCTTATATTGCAACAGGATATAGATCAGAGTCAAAGAAACCATTGTACGAGTACCTCCAAGATACTCTCAAATGCTCAAAATTATAGTTGGTACATATTCTGCTTTGCTCAACTAGACTGAGTTGAAATACAGCTACTTGATAATTAGATATAGAATTTGATCATCTGAATACACTTATACTATCTTCCTAATTTCTCTTATTAAATCCCCCCATAGTAAATTTTTTACAAAACCCCAAATGTTCCCAGATCTTTATCATGTGATGCTTGCAAAGCACGTACAATAAAAGAATCGATTATAAGAAGAAAGCAAAGAGCATGCAAAAATAAATAAGGAGACATGCATGCATCTACAGATTTACATTTGCCTCCATTGCCTGAAAATTTTTGCAGTTGTCAGAAAAACACTCCGTGTGCTTAATATTCAAAAGAATATTCTTCTTTCTGCATGTTTGATATAGGGCCGCTGAAGATTTTGGTGTGGCCGTCAAATTTTCCAAAGCTGCTGATCAGATTTTTAGCCATGTACTGGAGACCACCAATTTGAATGCTATCACCGCTGCCTGATGAGATGGATTTCAACACATCACAATAAAATAACTACAACGCGGCCTCCATGGTGTAGCCTCCAAATTGAATTACGAAGGTCTTCAAAAAAATAGGAATCTTCGTGCCATCAAAAGGGTGAATGGCTACAAGATTATCGGCCTCTCAAACACCTCCCTGCTTCATCCAACGCCCATATGCAACACCAAAATTTGAACAAGGATTTAAGGTAACCCTCCAAGAGACTTTGTGGCCTCCACCAGATAGATCGCCCCTCTTCCACAAAAAAATCGAGCGTCCAATTTTCAATTGCTCCTTCACCAGGGATATTGTGGTGAAACAAGGAGGGATTCACGTTTCGAGTCAGCCTACCCTTAATGCCTCATTTAAGATTGCATGGTTGCATGGGTTGGAGATTGCAATAGGGAGAAGGCCAATTTTAGTCGCACTGCCTACGTGGTGGAGTAAGATTTGCTTGGTCACCAAATAGAAGCTACCTGCTACTGTATGGAGTGACCTACATAAATCAATAGGAGTGGAGGTCTATTTGCAGCGCTAGAGATATAGACGCCATCGCCCACCAATGAGCCTGGAAGAAAACTACGACTATGCCCCAACACCAGCGACCTCTAATGCGCCTTGGAAGATTTTAAATGCCACAATGTGGTGTGGAAAAACCGTATACGCAAGCACCCATGAAAGGACCCCTTTATGGCCTCAAATTTTTACAAATTGCAATAAGAGATCCGCCATGAAGGGAGTGGATAGTAGCAGGTTTGCAAAAACCTACAAATAATGCCTCAATCTCGCCTAGCTCTACTACACGCCACACCACAAATATGACCAAAATTCATCAATTCGAGCCTGTGAATGGCTATGTGAGCTGAATGGTCTGACAAGACTAAGAGGGGTCAATTTGTTTCTGCTGTGAGCCAACAGGTTGATTCCAAACCACGCCCCAAAATGATTTTAGAGACATCTAACCATCTTCCTCAAATTATAAACTCATAGCGATGGAAACAAACTAAATACATTAGTTCAACTATGGCTTGCACTATTTCTACCTAAAGCTCTCATACCATATTAGAATTAGGAAGATCTAGAAGATAGAAAACAAGCACAAAATGTTGTAAAACCCCATTGATAGATTGAATGAAAAGAGCTATCTAAATAGAAAGTAACAAGAGATCAAGATCCACAAGATGTGGAAATCAAGATCAAGATCCACACGAAGCGGATAGAAGTGAGCTGTGAACTCAACTAATTATAACACCTAACTAGACTTAAGTAAGTCAAATGTAAAGCTAAATGTACACCAAAAAAAATAATAACAAAAACTACCAATACATTCACAATAGGCACAAGCTAGTATGGTGCACTAAAAAATGACAGATAACCTCAATTCCCACATTGTTGTGGAAAAATTTAAATGCAGAAAAAACTAAGAATTCTAACTAACAAATAAAATCTTCTAAAATTTATTCTTCCATAATTATAAATAATTTCACTAGCAAGTAACTTGGGAACATTCTTTATACTACTAGAATCACACTATATAATAACACTAAAAAAATTACAATTGTTTGGGAATGAATCAAAACAATGAATTTGTAACAAAAATTACATCATAACAAAGCTTAAAACATTTAAAAACCTAATTTTTCATTTTTACGCAGAACCACACCTAGTTAGGTTAGGTGAGGAACTACATATTTTAAGATAATTACTCAATATAGTATGAATAATTTCAATCATATAATACCCCATTATTTCCCAATTCAATATAATGTTATATTCAAATGAATCTTTCAAAGTATTATATCTAAATAAGTATATATCATAGACTAAATTTATGGCATATTATATAAAGGATATTAATTAGTTAATTTTTAAATTTGTATATAGGCCCTATTGATTTTATAACCTTGAATGCTAAAAATATTTGTAATCTAGAGATTGGAATTATAAAAATCACTTTGGCTAAATGCTCTAAATTTCTTTCAACTATCAAATATTTCATTGACATCTTGTAAGGACAAGACCTTTTTGTTAGGGTGGCCAAGTGGAAAATTAATATTCACACATGGGTGAACTCTATAGAAAAAAAAAAAAACTAGTGCATGGTCTTATGAAGGAAAAGGTCAATCCAGTGATTGATTGTGGCTAAACTAATAATTGTTAGAGCCAATTTTAAAATTCAATGTTCTCTAGATTCTATTTTATAATTTAAGACTACCTAATAGAGAAAAAATTAAAATTTAATATTGTAATTTATGCTTGAATCAAAGTGAATAGTCTACCAAGAGTTAAGTTGATAGATAACAATTATTTGATCCCTTGAAACTTTGAATTGTAGCATAATTTAGCCAACTCTAATTGAATATGTATATAAGTCTCTCGACAATTAATGAAATTATAATTTTTCTTTGAAAGTTTCAAAATACTACATTAATATTGGAAAACCTATTTTTTGTTCTTATGATTATGATTTCATTGATTATTTGAGAAGATTGTACTATGCAAAAATATCCTTGAGGCTATGGTCTAATTTGTTCTAATGAATGAAGCTTAAGGGGCATGAGAAAATCCACCTATGAAGCCATGTACATGAAAATACAATACAATGGTGAGTTGTGAAACTGGAAGATGGAGTTTAATTGTACATTAATAAATCATCTACTTAGCAATTTTTAATAAAAAAAGCTGATTTAATTTACCTTTGTCTATTGTAAATCCTAATTTCTTAACATGAATAATTCAATAGGAAAATAAATAAACTATTTTTTAGGAGTGTTTTTATCTTTTTCTTTCTTTGACTAAATCCTTGAACATTATGTGTCCCCAAAGACATGAAAACTCAAAAAACTTAACATACAAATTGAAATTTTAGACCTAAAGATGAAATTAATGAGACTATAATGTATTCCACATCTATAAATGAATTAGGAAGGAAATCAATACTAATCTACACCCAAAATCCCCATCTAAATTAAGTTGACCAAGCATTTAACTTTTACAATCATAAAATATTCAACTTTTAAACCCGTTCGTGATTATAGATGTCAACTTAATGTAGTCTTCATGGATCAATATCATACTACATTCAAGTTTACATCTTAAGAAGTTTCAAAGTCCATAATGATTACCAATTCTTTAGAAATCAATGGCCATTGAGACCTTAGACTAAACTAACATATTAAAATGTTTTCCTTATAATGAGAAACAATTGCACATCACCATGGGCGCTAAAATTTTTAAACTACTAACCTTGCCCTATTAGTTAAATAGATTTTATAAAATATCCAAGTTTGGCTTGAATGTATGGATTTAATAGTTTGGAGAAAATGGGACTTTAGTAAGTTTCGATTTTAGTAGTAGTGAAATCTCAAGTATGAACATATTTTTCCTTGCTAATTCAAAATGACTAATGAATTGAAGTCTAAAGGCTAGAAAATTATTTAAGCCTACACTCCATGTTTTATTTATAAGTCTCTCCAAGATGATGTCCTTGTTTTTTCTCCACGATACTAATGATACTGTGGAATGTTAGAGTTGTTTAGAGGATGCACCACATGTCATCCAATAGGTCCAACACTTTTCTAAGCTATGAAAAGATATGCCCTCATCAATAATCTCCTCATGTACTCACTAAACTGCATCCATGCATCACATGGATGACTTACAGACTTAAACCTCTATATGAGTTAAATTTGATTGATTCTCTCCTTTATATAGGAATGCTTTAAATTTATTGCATTGGTGGACTTGATGCAATGAGTGAATTCTAGTTAATCAATATGTGTCCCTTCTATAGACTAAACTCTAGAATAGTAAGATCTTGCATTCAAAAGTTGATCCCATTAGCGTTTAGGTAAACTTGTAGCTTGCGTCCAAGCCAACAATAGTGGGTACATGTTGCAAGTGATATTTAATGGGTTTCCATATACAAAACCTCATTGAGTAGAGATCTTGCAACTATCTCTCAACACATTAGACTAGACTTCTTCTGGGTATGAATTAATGTGTGTACTTGATGGCAAGAATGGTAACAAGAGGGAGACTCAAAATTGTTTGCAATATGTAATTTTTTCCACCACCAATCATAGAATGAAGAAATATGAGAACAATATTTTAGAACAAAAAAGAGATAAGGATGAAGAGAGAAATATTAAATATTTGTTAGTGAGTTTTTTTTAAGTGACAAATGGGCCTAGGTCCTAGAATTATCTTTATAATATCTAAGACATCTATATAGTGACGCATCATGTAATGGTTCTATCATAAATATATTTAGATGCAGCTTCAAATTACTTTGTATTATCAAATGATCATAAATAAGAGAATGAGAACACTTTAACATTCAAGATTTATAAATTTGTAATATTTTATGTGTTTTATGTGCATAATGATTAGAAAAAAAAAACTAGTTTCTATAACATTTTATATTTGTGTTTTTCTATATTGTGTGTTTGCATCCATCTCCATTCACCAGAACAAAATGACTTACCAATATAAATTATAGCTATTTTAAGACAATTTTTTTTATTAACATGACTAATGGCCTGATCATTAATTGTACCATTCTCCACATAAATAGATAAAGCAAGGAAATTTCATAATACATCAAACAAAGTTGATGTTTAGTGACAAAAAATATTTCCATCCTATATTCATAGCCCAACATAAATTATATTCTTCATACCCTCTTTTTCCTTCTTATTCCCCCTTTATTTGCATCTATTCCTCCTTTTACATACCTCAAGATTCATATGTGTAAATTATTTTCTTTATGGATCCATTAGAAACTTGAAGGATGCTCCCCACTATTTTACTCTTACATTGCAGTCATACATCAGATTCATGATAGTGATATTCACAGTACATGCATCTTACCTATTATTATTTTCACTCTTAATTGAGGTTGTGTTCCACTTTCAAAATGTCGGGATGGATTCTATGACTCAACTGAACAAAAAATTGTGTACAGGCCTCATTCTGTCATATTTTCTATAGAAAAAATAAAATCATAGATGTTGATATACATTCATTGATGATGAGTTCCTCATGGAGATCGATTGGAAGGAATAATATAGTAAAACACAAGAAACAATATGTTGCATTGTAAGTTCATATTGAAAACATAAACAACTTTATAAGAGACAAATTAGAAAAGGGCATGATTATCAAACTAGGTTGTTTAATGATTTAAGATTTTTATTTTCCTTCTTTCAAAAATTAATAGTAAGGATTTGTTCATACTTTGGCTGACCAAAGTTTTTTTAAATAAATAGAGATGTCTTGTTTTTGTTTGTAATAGTAAGCTCAATAAAGATGAACAATCCTTATTAGAATTTACTCTACAAATACTATACTATTTATTAGAAAATGCAAAAATACTCTACAAATTTATGCTCTATTTTTAATTGTTTATTGATGGTTGGCTTTGGTCCTTGATTTTTCTTGTTGGTTGGGTGGTGGTTCTATTGCAAGTTGTTGGCCTAATTTTTTCCCCTACTATTTAGCATTGGTAGTTCTACTAGCCGATAGGCCTAGTTTCATTTTATGGTTGGGTTTTGGGGTCCTTTCCCCTTCTTTTGTTAAAAAACATTTATGCTTCAAGTAAAAAAATAGAAAAATAATAAATGTTTCTAGTGCAAGGCTTTTAAATTTTCTTCAATGGTGCCCAAGTTCTCAATAGTTTGTATTCTATTTAATCTTGTTTCATATGGTGCTTTAACCTACTGTATTTTTGTTTTATTTCTAAGTTCATTGATATAATATAGTTATAACAAAAAATCATGTTTTATTTATTGAATTTAGAAGATGTGTTAATTAAAATTAAGGAGTTATTTTTAGATTTAGGAGTTTAACAAATAAAACATAGTTAAATTTTTTTATGTGTTTCATAATTTTCATCCAAACAAAATAAAAATATTATATTATACTTTTCTTTTTTAAAATAAATATTTAATTTGTAAATGTATTATTTAGATGGATGTTGGTTGTAAGTCAATTTTACATTTTTATAAGTCTCATCTTTTAATTTAAAATAATTTAAAAATTAAAAATTATGGGATTTGTCATGTCAAAAATTATTTTAATATATGAATCAAAGTATATGAGTAAAATTTATGAGGGTTTTTAGAGGTTTTGGAAGGGGATTTTTAATTTCAACTTGCATGAAAAGTTTGTAGTAATGTTTATGAGGATGAGTGATAAAGTAATACAATATTAATTATTTGTATATCTTAAATAAATCTATTTAGAAAATATTGAGAGATCAAACTTGAAACCATATACCAATTTAAGAGTTATATTATTTTAGTTTAAATTATTTTAAATTGATTATATTGTTAATTTCATTGTTTATTTGAAGATCTATTTTTTAAATTCATTTCTCATTATTTCATAACTATTTTTTTATTTTTTATTTTTTATTTATTTTTAAATGTAATAAATATTGTATACTTATATGTAAGGGTTAAAGTTGAAAATTGTGTCACACTTTTATAAAAGAGTGACCAACATAATTGTAGTGTTTCAATTTATACTACATAAAAGTAATATTTGTGCTTTCAATATCAAAACATAAACTAATTAAATATAGATTTATGTGGCTTATATTTATAATATTTTAATTTTTAAAAATTAATTTTTTTTTTTTGTCAATTTAAGAGAAGAGACATTAAACTTAATCAAAATATTGTAATTTCCATAGAACATCATCTTTTGTTTAATTTTTTATCATTTTAAAAATATATAACTTTTTGGTGAAGACTCTCTCCTTTGTATATGTTTTAAAAAAATGTATATTTTAAATTTCTAACTAGGCTCATGTTTATTATAATAACCTACTTATAATAATATTCAAAACAATCATATATTTGTAGAGTATTGTGTCATTTTCTAATAAATAGTCTAGATGAATAAATATTTAGGTGAAGAAAATTATTTTTTATAAATTATTAAAGTAGTGGGTTCACTACCACATAAACAATTTTGATTGATACATATTCAACCAAAATAGCTTCTATTGATTTTATTTTTTACTAAAAAAAATTCAATTCATTATTTTTTTTACTAAAAACATTACTATAAAAAGTTTAGTAAATTTTGTATATGAAAGTGAAGAAAATTCATGCAAGGATTTTTTGATCTAAACCCTATAAATTTTTATGTAAACAATATAATTTTTTTATATTTAACAAAAGTTTAATATATTTTTTCAATTAATTTTTTATAGTTCAGAGTAAAAAAAGTGATCCTAGATTTAATTAGCTTGATTAGGAATATCTCCCTTTCACATGACTCAACATTAAACATAAATGAACTAGGTATTAGATTATTATTTTCTTGCCACAATGGAGAGACAATCCCCTACTATTTATGTTTTTGATTAGATTAGCAAGGTAGGGCCCTAGCCCTTACAAAATGAAAAATAGAGCCAAACAGCTTAGCAAAATAGACTGGTCCAACACAACCAATTAGAGAGAAACAACAAGACAAAAAAAATACTAGAAAAAGACCAGTAAAAAAAAACAAACCATGAGAAACTATTTAAGGAATAGAGCTTAAACCAAGCAAAGCCTCAGAGGGCAAGTTAAATGAAACCATAACCTTCTTAAAAAAATGCTTCTTCTTTTTATGAACCATTATCCAAGGATAATCAGAAACTAAAATTGATAAATTTTGATCTAAGGGGGAAGACTCCCCTCCAGAGTAGCACATAAGAGGAACCATTGATACGTTAGGTGAAGCATCTGAAACCAAGCCCGAAACAGTAGGATTTACAACATCATTCTCCAAAACATGGGTAGTAGGAGAAGCAGTATAAATAGCATTAGGAATAGCCATAACTAGAGATCACACCATAGTATCCATAGGAGGAGTAACATCCACCATAAAAAAATCATGTGAAGTAGAAAGAACCTACAAAGGAGAGTTTGCAGGGGCAACATGAGTGTCCACAAGAGGAGCATCAACCACCACATCAATATTATTTTTCCTCACAGAAGGAGAAGGAGACCTTGAATCTTCATCAGAAGAAGAAAAATTAGTGGCAAGGTGCACTATTAAGTGCTCACAGAATGAGTTCTTCCACCAGGTAGAAGAGGAAATGGTGTTGGAGCCATGAGAATAGTCGCAAGCTAGTGACCAACAATAAAATAATGTCTGTAGTGAAATGAAAGACCCTCATAATCCACCATCTGAGACCATGACCAATCATTAACCTACAAAACTACCTCACCAAGTAGAGCCTTTGAAAGATCAGCCTCCACCAAGATCCCAACAAAAAAGGTATGAGTAAAACTCTTGGAAACATTATCCACTCTCAAGAATCTACCAATAGCATTACCAATGCCCTCATAGGTAGAGGAGCACTAGAACTCCCAGGGAAGATAAGGCAATCTTACCCAAACGGGCATAACATCTAAGATTTCATTAAAAGGATTAAAAGAATGAATGCAAGGTCTCATGGAGAGGGGATGAGAGTCCTTAACCCACAAACCATAGTCTAGAAGAGTCTATCTATCCTCAGGAGAGCTGAAACCCAGAACAAAAAAACCCCTTGCAGAAGGGTAAATCTCCATCAAACCATCAAGCAAAGGAGACCAATGGTTGGTGATCCAAAGGTGCAAATTAGGGAGGGAAGGCCACAAACAAAAAAATCTACAAATAAGAGCATTCTTAGAGTAAAAAGCAATATTTTTAGTAACTTCCTTACCAAGAGAGATAACAAGAACACTATCTGCACGCCATAATGGACACCAAAATCCCTCCCTTATCCTCTTAGACTTCACAACATTAGCAAAAGAAGGCTAAGGATGAACACCCAGCCCCCTAGCAGAGTTCGAGGAAGCCTGAACCACATCCATAATAGCATCTGCATTAGGGAAATGTGCTACTACAATCATCGTAGCCACCCCAGAACCAACAATTTTCTCTAGCACACCAACTAAAGGCACATAGATAGTCAGAGGACCCACACGATTAGGAAGTAACAATGAATCGCTATCCACAACCACCACCCCTACTATTTATGCTATTTTTGTGTTATGGGGATGTTAAATTTGATATATGATTTGATTAGCCTATTTGACATACAACACTAGATTTGAAAATGTAATTTATCGCACAGACAAAAATGGAAAACTAAAAATCAACTTCAAATATGAAACTAAGACATAAAGAGGAACCTATGATGAAAATTTGAGATTAAATTGGCTAGTCTAGGGTGCAAGACTCCCTAGCCTAAAATCCTTTTTGAGGTCTAAAAGTTTTGAGATGTGGTTTAAGGTCTTCACTTTTCTTTCTAAGATTGTCATGTGTTGAAACCTCCAGATCTAACTTGCACAGATACAAATAGGGGCAAATATTATGTTGTATGGGGAATTACCTATTCAAACCTTGTTTTGATATTTCTACCTCCATACATAGATATTGATGATGATCAAGAGGTCATGCCCTTGGACAATTAGAGGCCAAAAAACCAATAATTGATTTGAAAATGATAAATGACAAATGATAATGTTACTTTTGTGAGAAAACCCTTAAAGAAGAGATTCCACACACAAATTGTTTTATTGATGCCTCAATTTAGACCTACAAAAGGTTAGCTCACACACATAATAGATTGTTAAATCTAGCATGTAGAGGATAACTCAATACATCTCCATGATTTGGCATAATTGATGACCAACCCTAGTTGGTTTTGTGTTTTAATTTTGAGGGAAACTAAAAAGAGTTGATCCTATTTAATCTATTTGTTAGATCTAGTATCTCTATTCATATTCTACACTAACCGAATTAAATATCAACAAAATAGACATATATAGATGATAACCATGTACTAAAGAATGAAAATAAATTAATATAGGCTTCAATGATTACTTTTTATGATTATTTTTCCGGCTCATTTCTTCTCTTAAATCGCCATGTACCTTATCCCTTCTAGTAATATAGCTTATTATGCATGAAAAGTACATGTTCAACAACCTCTAGTTTTTTTTTAGCCTTCCTTAATAACTATATCATTTGATCCCTCTTCTTCTTAAGTTGATTTAGATACTTTCATATTTCCTTACTCATTTATTATTTTTGCTAAGATTTCATTTCCTTAAATTATCTTTTCATAAAAAAATTCTTATTTTAATTTAATTATTCTTTAGTACTATTTTTGAGTGGGTTAGTTCCCTAATTCATAGGTTTAGGAAAAACTATTTAAATCTTTGCTCATTCAATTAGCACAAATTATCAATCATTTCCTTGTTATTTTCATTATGAAATAAAGTTTCCCTCCTACAATATTTTTTAGATACTGGCCCACTTATGTACATATCTATGCTCCTTCTCCCTTTGTTGGGCTAAAAACATACCATTAATACTTACTTCAAAACCAAGATGAAACCATATAATCTTCCCTACACATGACTAACCTAGTGCACATCAACATCCTTAAACACTTTAGACAACTTTTCAAGACATTATTTTGCAAAAGATACAAGGAATCATCTCATTTAAATTATATGAATAATCTTTGAAACTAAAATATAAGATTAATCTTAAAATATTAAATTTAAAATCAACCATCTAACTTTAGTTTGAGCTATCAACTTTACACAACGTGATCTCAAGAATATTATTGTGTGTGTACATTAGACTTCACATAGGTTATTTGAATTAAAATAAATATTTAATGAGTTACCATGATTAGCCAAAAATGATAGTTAAATTGAATATTGTTCATACTAATTAAGTCCATAACAACTAAATGTCAAAATAAAACTTATAATCAACCAATCATGATAAATATAACTATGAGACATAGGTAGAAAATTTAGAATCTTATTATAAGGTCCCAAAAAGATCACTAAATATTGGCCTAATTCAAAATGGGGAATCGTAGGGTATTGCAAACTCTTACATGCCTCAAAAATTATTCACTATCATTAATTGAATCAACATTGAAATTTATTTGTTTTGGACTAAATTCCCACCATAATCTTGTCCACCTTTTTAATAAAATATTTATCAGTTGTATTTAATTATTGACAGTTCCAATCATGACATGTGCTCATGCAAAAACAGATTATAATTTTTTAAGTATGTATTGAAAGTACTCATCCCTAGGGTATTTATCATTTAATCACTTTGAAAACAAAAGAGGATAATATATTCACATGTATACCTTTAGTATTTTAAAATTCTCACATATCAGCTACTTTTTCTTCACGAATCATATCATCCACCTTCAGGCTTACTCTTATTGTATGTTGCAGACTAAATCTTAAGACTTGACTAATTTACAAAGAAGCATGAACTTGAATCCTTTCAAAACAAGCCCCACAATGCTCTTTAGCATTGTCCATATTGTGTCACTTCAAATAGCACCAAATGCACATTTTTTATATGAATTAAAAAAAGTAGTGTTTCTCTAGACATGATTGTAAAAATATATATCTCACATTGTGTTAGAAAGGTTTGTATTACTATTACAATTATGACTTAGACTTGTAGATTGTCAACACTGAATTGTCTCTACCTTATTATCCACAATCTACTATTAGATTTCAAATATTAGTATTCTATTGCAATGCATAATAAAATAAAGTTCACTCTATAAAATATGAACAAACATTTATTTCCCATATTAACACAACACATCACCTTCAATTTATTTATATAATCAATTAGTCATTCTAATATTCTATATCTAAAATCACTCTTAGTTAATTGATTTTATTAATTTAAAATTTAAAATATTTTAAAGATGCCCTTTATTACCCTTCAATTATATATTTATATGCACACCTGTAAATCGAATATAAGTATATATTAATAAAAGTTTAGTTTGCTAAAAAAAAAATCATTTCAATAATAGAAGTCAAGTGGTTCTATATCTCTACGCCAATTTCACTTCAATGATCCTAGAAAAAGAATGACAAAAATTGTTAACTAAAAGTGTCCACATGGTATTACTGTTTCCAACTTTACCAAATAAGATGGGAATATCAATACTACAGCTTACTGGTACTGTATTGTATTCAATGACATCAAGGCAGCAGTGGACTATAGATGGACAAGAGGACTGAACAAGCACCAGTGTCACACAATCCTTGCACTACTTACCTTTAACCGAATATATATGTCACATCTAATTTCTAGATCTCTCTCAAGTATAAATTATGTTACATACATGCTGAACTTATCAGTATACTGTACTGGAAAATCTCAGCATCATAAGAGTACTTTAACAAGAAAATCTTAGCATCGAGCAAAGGTTAATAAAGAAAAGCAATGATATAATCCTTAGAAAGTGGACACTAGTGTAGTGAAACAAGAAGGAACAGCTGGCATTGATCTGATATATAGTGACGTTGGATGAGGCTCCTCCATTCCTTTCTAGTCTTGCACAGACTTTGTGTCGCTCCACCAGTTCTTATAGTCATACACAGAACAAAAGGCCTACAAACAAGTGAGAAGCAAAAGTATGCCAGTAGCCAAAAAAGTGAGACACTGCCACGAACCAAATATGTATTTGTTCATGTACTCCATCACAGCAACGCTCCATGTCGTATTATAATGCTTGTTGAGGTCCGTTATAACTTGGTCCAGATACTTAACTTTTGTCAATTTCACACACTTACCCATGCCGTTCCATAGGCTCGCCACTTTCCCCTCGTTTGCCAAGTGATTGCAAATGATGCTGCTGTTTACCAGCAGTCACACATCTTCATCTTTGTCGATAATCCCGTTCATGAAATCTATGTAGCGAGTGAAGATCAGCGCCCCAGGCACCGCCGAAACTTCGAAGGCCACCAGATTTCTGAGAATCACTTCCGAATTGGCGTCCAGCTTCACTCTCGGAAGATAAAGAGTAGCAGTCGTTGGGTCGAAGCGAATAGTTGTGAGGTCTCAGTCGGTTGGAAGGAATTTTACTCCGGCTGAGGATAAATTGGTGACCGAGGGAATCGGCAGTTCGTCCCTTGTAGGAGGAGTTTCCACAGAGGAGGACCCTTCGTCAGTATCATCTTCCTCTTTGTCAGTAGCCGAGGAACTGAAGAGAATAGTTATAGGTCCCTTAAACGGTCGCAGGATTGGCAAATTTCCAAGAAAGGAAAGAAGGCGCAGGGGCAACTTAGCTAAAAACTTCACGGCTCTCGATTTAAATAGATGTCGAGGAAGTGCCGTGAGACGTTGGACAGGACCGATGTTTAGCGAGGAAATAGCTTTCCATCCTGCATTCAGAGCCCGTGTAACATAGGTTGTATCGGGTAACTCCTCCTTTTCCTCCTTGTTCTCCTTTGCGTTGGCATCGTCCATCGCCGCCGCAGGGACAATTGAGTAATACAGCACCTCCAGTAAGTGAGCCCGATCTTTTATACGCAGCCTTGAATTCTCGGGCATCTTGAACATAAAGGGCGACAATTCTTCACAGGCAAGACTTAGAAGATTCGAGAGCTTTTCTTCTGCCTTGTTTTGAGAACCCAATTGCATCTCCAGTAGCTTCTGCAAGAGGAACAGCGGTACCTGATTCTCAGCATCATTAGATCTCTCATAATTGCATTGTGGGTGGCGCTCCTGCCAGAGGGATCTAAAACTCTACCCAATTCCTTCACATTGGATGACACATGTGATGAAGCCTGGTCCACCTGTTTGACGTAGAACTGTAAGCACTCCAACACGAAGGAGGCGTCCAAAGCCATGAGCCATGCTAGGGCTTCCTCCGTGTAGTCCAGATATTTGTGATAGCATCCCCTTATCTGCCTCTCGTGCTTCTTCATCTCGCCGACTACAGATTCGAACGTTAAGTCTTCGACAATCCTCTTCTGGAATCTTCGAGCAGCAGCCACTTTATATCTTTCCATTTCGGAGAGATCTGATCTCCACTGGTGATATGGTCCGATGGAGACACATTGTGGAATATATGCTTCCGCCTGCACTGCCAACAACTCCTTGGGCACAGCGAACACGGATACGCAAGACTCTTTTTCTTTTTCACCCTTAGTGGAGTATGTGTTCTAATTTCAAACTGTGGGGACTGGATCTGAATGCGTCCATGACTTGGTGTACCGGCCCCATTCTGTCACGTTTTCTACGCCAATAATTACAAATACAGGCGTTGATATACATTCCGTTCGTTTGTTTTCTCGGTATTTAATTAAAACTTTCATTGACATAAATGTCCATCCAAGATGATTGGAAGAAATAGTATTTTAACCACAGGAAACAATGTATCGCATTGGTTATTTGTAAAGTAATTACGAAACGTGTTAAACTCTATTTCTGAGTCACTTAGATTCCGTTGAAATTGTTGTGAAGATTTACTCGTACTTTGAGACAACTGATTCGTTCGTGTAATTATAAGATTCATAAATGTGAACAATATTTGTGCTTTCAAATAGAAAACTAACTTTCCAATTTTAATGCGGAAGTTAGAAAGAAGTTTTTAGTTGATGTTTTTATGGGAGGTTTAAAAGCTATTATGAGGATGTATTTCACACAGACAACTTAAGCACGAAGGTTTGCTAGTCATATTTATGAAGTGGATGACGAAAACGTTGTAAAATTTTAATGAAAGAAAATGATAGTATGAGGTTTTTAAAATATTTAATAGTCAAGTTTATGAAGTGAATGACAAAATATCGTGAAATTTTAATGAAGCAAAATGACAATGGTATTGGAGAAGTTTTCTAATATGTGAAGTTTTTTTTAAATTTTTTTTTTAATATTAAATTTTTAATAATTATTTTTGTTAACAATCTAAAATTATTTGTATCTAATTGATTTTAGATTGAGAAATAACGTTTGGTTATGGTTATATATTATTATTAGTCATATAGTGTGTTATAATAGTTTTTATTAAAGTTTGAATTACCTTTTAATAAATGAAATAATTAAAAAATAATTTCAATTACGATATTTCTTTATTAAGCTACATGGTCTATCTTTATACTATCAAATTAAAATAAACTTTTCTCTTAGCTAGTGATGGGGATATGAAATTATACTCCTATGACCCCCTATGAACTATAGTGCACTTCATAAACTTTTTAACATGATAGCTAATGTTGGTGTGACACACCCTTCAGTACCACGGGGTTGGGGGAGGCTAGACCCCGTGACCAACATCCTGCAACAGGAAAGGTTTAGCCAATCGAGCTAGGGCACCCGCCTCGATATCTAAAACTAAATTACATATAAAAAGTAAATTAGTTAAAATAAGTTAGGAAACAATGTCCATGAACATTTTACAATTAAAAACATTGAATATAATACTAATTGTGCAGTTTTTTGTCATTTTTACTAAAGTGATACTTGAAAGTTGTAAGAAACTTAAAAAGATTTACAATTTTTTAGTGATAATGGAAAATTGTAGGTTCACTAGGCTTGATAGATTTTTCAAAAATATATGGCATCTTTATGCAAGATTAATCAATCACCAAATTGTGCATCTTGATAAGCACTCAATAGCATGTTCAACACTTTTTAAAAAATAATCTATGGGTGTGGAATTTTTGTTTTCATATTTATACACTATTGCAAATCTATTCTATGAGATGAAATCAATATTAAATATTTTTATTATGTGAAATTGCTACTGAAATTCCCCAAGAATACACTAAAGACATTAGTAAAATAGAATATGAGATAGAAAATTCTTAGGTTACAATTAAAGCATAAATACATGTATAATACATAGTGATGTACTAGATATGCTGGGAAAACAAAGCAACAATCAAGCTACATGATGTCAATACATAAATCATGACTACTATAGAAGAAGAATTTAAACAATCACAAAATTACATCATCATAACAAGTGAATGAGATAATATAACTTCATCTAAAATAGTAGTATCATACTTGAAATTTTGTGTTATCCTTCATAAATAGGAATGAAAAATAGAAAATTCCATTGTTTCGTAATCAAGGGAAAAACTAGGTATCATTTCAACCTTCAATTCAATCCAAGACATATTCGCATTACAAAAGTATTTAGAAAAGAAAAAATTTAGATACACTTAATTAAGTGATAAAATAGAAGGGAGACCTAAAAAATCATCCTAAAATTATAAGAGACTAGTTATTTTTTGCTCAAAGTTATATTAACTATTCAGTAGATAAAAATAAAAATAAAATAAACATCACCAATCTAAAATGATAGGTAAGGATTAAAATCTCTAAATTTAATGAAAATAGCTTCTATTATTTACTATCTCATATTCACCATTTTTAGCTCATTATTATATTCACCTTGACAAAAATTCATTTACCTTGGTAGATATGCATTCATCTCCTAGCTAAAATTTTCAAACGTGACAAAAATATACTTAATACCATTTGGTTCCGATTGAAATCTTTACATGGGTAAATATTCCCCTAAAATTCATACAACCTATCCAAGCGCATAGACTAAGATTCAATCAACAAGATCATTTATTAAAATAGTGAAGAAAACTACTAATACATTGACAAGCAATACATGTCAACATGCTGAGCTAAAAAATGATACATAACATCCATTCCCACATTTCTATGAAAAAATTGAAATTCCAAAAAAAATAAAAATTTATTGATAGTTAAAATCCTCTAAAATTCGTTCTTTCACTAGTAAATAGTTTGGGAGTAGCTAATACTAATTATACTCTAGATATTGTAATTATTAATTTTTTTTGGTCCCTATAAAATCTTAATTGTAATACATTTTCTATCTAGTAAGATATCTATATATGTTTAAGTGAAAAAAAAATTACCGTTAGGCTTGTTTGGGATATAAAATCACTTTGGCTAAATGCTTCCAAGTTCTTCCAACTATCAAATATTGCATTGACACCTTGTGAGGCAAGGACCTTATTTCAAGGCAGCCAGTTGGAAAAGTAATCTTGAGACATGGGTGAACCTTGAATTAAACAATATGACAAGAATTAGTGCATGGTCTTATTAAGGAGAAAAGGTCAATCAAGTGATTTAGTGTGGCTAAAATAATAATCAGTAGAGATAATCATAGAATTGAATGTTCTCCAATTTTTTTTTTTTTAATTCAAAATCATTTGGTAGAGGATAGATTGCAAATTAATAATTTTCATTAAGCTTAAATCAAAGTGATTATTCTACCTAGAATTAAGTGGATAGAGTAAGAATTATTGGATCATTTTGAGCCCTTGAATTTTAACATAATTTGGTCAATTTTAATTGTGTACATGTATATCAGTATATCCACAATTAATGCAATTCGAAGTTTTTTAAAATTTTAAAACCACTCGTCAATATTGGAAAACCTAATTCTTGTTGTTGTCTTGATGTTTTCATTGATTATTCGAACATGATTGTGTTCTACAAAATTAGCCAATGCTATGGTCTAATTTTGGTAATGTTCTAATGAATGAAGTTCAAGGAGTCTGAAAAAATCCACCTGTGAAATCATGTACAAGAAAATGCACTACAATGGTGAGTTGTGAAGTTGAAAGATGAAGCTTAATTATACATTCATAAATCATCTACTTAAAATTCTTTTAATAAGAAAAACTCATTTAATTAACCCTTGTCTGTTGTAAATCCAATTTTCCTAATATGTATAGTTTGTTAGACCAAATTTAAACCACAAATGTATTAAGAATGATTTTGACTTATTCATTTCTTTGACTTGAACATTTTATGTCGCCAAAATCATAGACACTAAGAATTTTTGTAACTTACAAATAAAAAATCTAGATCAGAAGATGAAATTAATAAGGTTCTATTGTATTCCATATCTGAGAAGTGAAACAATACAAATCTAGGCCCACGATCCCCATTTAAATCTACTTGACCATGCATCCAAGCATCTAATGTTTAGGGTCATATAAAATATTCTGTCCTAATCGCAATGTGGTTGTACATGTCAACTCCATGAAGTTTTCATGGAACTACATTCATGTGCTCCTTAACAAGTTTCAAATTCTACAATGATTACCAATTCTTGAGAAATCAATGACCATTGAGCCCTTAGATTAAACCAACATATTGACATGTCTCCCTTACCATGAGGGTAAAACAATTGACTATCGCCATGGGCTTTGAATATTTTAAACTACCAACCTTACCCAATTAGTTAAATAGATTTTGTAAAATACCTAGGTTTGGCTCGAATGTATGAATTTCATATCATGGAGAAAAGTGGACCTGAGTGTGTTTCAATTCCAGGTGTAGTGTAATCTCAAGTGAGAGCGTATTTGTATCCTTGCTAATTCAAGTTGACTAATTATTTCAAGTCTAGAGGGTAGAAAATTATTTAAGCTTGCATCCCATGGTTGATTCCCAAGTCTCTCTAAGACGATGTTTCCTCCATGAAACTAATAATGTTGTAGGATGTTAGAGTCTCTTAGATGATGCACCACATGTCATCCACTAGATTGTGCACTTTTCTAGGTCATCTGAAGATATGGCCTCATCAACAATCTCATCGTATCCTCAGTAAACTACATCCATCCATCACATGGATGGCTTACAGTATTAAACCTCTTGATGAGCTAAATTCGGTTAATTCTCTAATTTAGAGAGAAATGCTTGGAATTTGTCTCATGGGTGGACCTGATGGAAAGAGTGAATTCTGGTTAATCCATATCTGTCCCTTCTATAGACTAAACTCCAGAACAGTAAGATCTTGCATCTAAATGTTGATTCCATTAGCAATCAGGTAAACTTGGTGCCTGTGATCGAACCAACAATAGTTGACCACATGTTACAAGTTACATTTCATGGGTTGCCGTAGACAAAAGCTCATTGAGTTGACATATTGTGACTCTCTCTACACATAAAACTTGAAGGCTGCTCCCCACTATTGTACCCTTAATGAAGGTTATGTTCCACTTTCAAACCGTGGGGACAGGTTCTGGATGTGTCTTGGATTCGGCTGAACAGAACTTTGTGTACGTGCCTCATTTTGTCATAGTTTCTACGGAAAAAGAAAATCACAGATGTTGATATCCATTCATTGATGATAAGTTCTCCATGGAGGTTGATTGGAAGGAATAATATAATAAAGCTCTGGAAACAATATGTTACGTTGTTATTTGTAAGGTAAGTATAAATAAGCACCTAAAATAAGTGCATGTTCGAGCATAATAGAGGAACTCCTCATACCTTAACCTCTTCAGATACAAACAAAAGTTCTAAAAATTTTCTCCTTTTCCATTATCGAAAGAACAAAAGGATTTTTTCACGATCTATGAAGATAAAACAACACATTTATGCTACTAATACGAATGAGAGCTTTCATTTTCAAACTGTTTCTTCTCGATGAGCTATAGTAATAGCTCCTATAAGAGCAACTAGAAGAATTATAGAAATAAGTTCGAATGGAAGAAAAAAATCAATGGATAAATGAGCCTCAATACATTGAATATTGTTTGTTAAATCTCATTCTAACATTTGATCCGATTTTTGAGTCAGAGATATTCTGAACCATGATATGTTCGTAGCCACATGATTCAGGTGGTGAAGAATGGGAAAGAAGGAGGTAGTCAAGCCCCCAAGGGTTCGAGATTCCAAGTCAATGAGACATCAATGCCAAAGAACACATTCAAGGGTGAATGCATTACAACAAAATGAGATGCATAATCATGCAATGACGAGGATTAAAGTGAAGAGAAGAAGGAAAGGGTGAAAAAGATGTGCTCACTTTGGGGCCACAAAACATCAAGTTATGTGTGGGGTGAGTAGTCCCAAAAGGTGATAAACATACACACAGTTGGTATGTACTCACAAAGATGGTTGTGGGGAAAGTTGTGCCGCTGGTTGGGCTTCCAGCTTAACGATGCCAAAGCTATATACCTCGTGATAACTTTGATAAGGTGCCACAAAATTAAGTGATGTTTGAAAATGATTTTTTTCAAAGGGATTTTGCTTAGTTTGTGCGATGTCTCATCTTAATGAACATCATGCATAATTTCATCAAAAGAGGAGAAGTGCAAATGTACTCATATTGTATCCAAGACAGGCAAGGGATCATCTTGTATGCAAAAGAGGAAAAATCAAATGTCTCAACCTAAGTAATCATTGTGTGTAATGTTTTCAAGAGAAGGAATCACAAGAAAAAAGAAGATCACACCATGAAATGTGAGTGGTGATGTATGCCCCCACTTTAAAGGAATTACTACGCACCATTCCATGAGAAATTGTTTTAAAGTAGAAGAAGAGGAGGACATGAGAGATTGTTCAGAAAGCCCTATATCGATTCATATATTTTTGAAAAGCTGCATCATGAGAAGGTGTGTATGTCACATGCGAGTCAACTTAATACATGTTGTCCACATCCCAAGCTTGATCTTATATGTTCATGAAAGGTTAATGACATGCCGAAAGAGATAATGACAAGTGACATATGAGGGAAAAGGCTAACTAACCTCTTGCCCCCACTTAGTGCAGGACAAGAGTGAGCCAAAAGGGTTGATGAGATGCAAGGTGAGGCAAACATTAGTATCAATTAGAGGAACTAGGTGCCCCCATAGATGGAAGAACACCAAATGCATTAAGATGTTGAATTGTGCTACTCAAGGCCTTACACTCATTGGTGTGATGACCATGAACTCGATGGTAAGCACAAAAGGAATGTTTGGTGGAACATTTCTTGTGAGTTCTAGGAGGAAGGGATATCAAGTGATCTTGGAGGAGTTTCAACAAGATACCTTCTTGATCAAGGGTAGAAGGTGATCCTCTAGTGTGTAACAAGGAAGAGTCATGCTTAGGATAGGATGCCATATCTACACAAGGTGCTATGTTTTGTGAGAATTTGTACACTCCTTTAGAGGAGTGTGTAAAATCTAAATCAATAATGGATTGTGAGATAACATGGGCATTAAGCAAAGAGTCCTTTGTTGGTTTCAAAGGATTACATTCGAAGGTTAGGGTAGAAGGGTAATTTGGGATGGTTTTGATGGGAGGTGAAGGCTTGGTTGTTTCGATTAGAGGACAGTAACCAGGACCATAATGTTATATTCATTTGATGGGCTCTATAGAGGTGTAGATGCCTTGTTCATTAGCACCACAACCTTTTCCGCTATAGCCAAGTTGTTTCATGATATCATAAGCTTTTCCATAAAGCTTTTTCAGCTTTTTTGGAGATCAGGTGATTGTTCGTTATGTGCTTCAATGGCAGAAGTGGTTGAGGTGGATGCATGCAAGGGATTGGTTGAGTCTTGTGTGCATAAGAATATGTTTCCCTTGTTAGAGTCTTTGTGTATGATCATGGATTCTCCCATTAAGGGAGGGGTGAAGTCTAAGGAGCCCCAATCATCATCTAAGAGCATCGTGATGTGCTCAAGATGTAGTTTTTTGTTTGTGTGTTGTGCGGGTTCCACTTAGGTGGTTGGTGTTAAGGTGTGGAAGTTATTCTCTTAAGATATTTCAATGTTTAAGCAACTATTAGGTTCAAGATTGGCATCAAGTGTGTACACTTTGTTGTTGTAGATGTACTTCATCTTACAATAAAGGGTGGAAGGCACTCCATTCATAGCAAAAATCCATGGCTTGCCTAAGAGAATATTGTATGAAAGATCATGAGGCGTAACATGGATTTGTGTGTCCAATGTGACCAATCCAACTATAAGAGGTATAGTGTTCACAACAAGCGGTTGCTTAGTGACATTGTCAAATCCTAGAATAGAGAGAGAATCGGGTTTGATGTGGGATCTATCAATGCCAAGCCTATCCAAAAGGTTCACACTACACACATTAATGGTAGATCTTGTATCTACAAGATTTCTCTTTATCCCTTTGATTTTGTATTGAGAGATTATTACGAAAGCTTCATTTTTTTTTTGCACATCTAAAGGAGGGAGGTCACTTTGGTGAAAAATGATATCAACATTGAGTTCATGAATAATAGCTGCTATGCCATTTGATTTCTTATTAGAAGGGATAGGAACTTGTTGTAGGGAAATATGCATCATGTGGTGATAGTGAGGGGAGACTTGAATAAGATCCCATAAGGAGATTTTACCAGGAGTATTCCTTAGTTGATCAACAAGGTCATACTCCTGAAGAAGGGAATTGAGGCGAGGGGTAGTAGGTAAGATATGATTAGGTAAAGGTAAAGGAGTTGAGGGTGATGTTTGCAGTCACAGATTATTGTGGGTGTAATGTGTATGAGCAATGGTATTATGACTTGGTTGCTACAACACATTAGGGGTAGGTGGGTAAAGGATGAATTCGGGTTTGGGTTTGGTGGAAGAGGGGTAAAGGATGAGTTGAAGTTGAATAATATTAACATCCTTGAGCAAGGAAGAGGCCAAGGGTGTCTCTTGAGTTTCTTCTAAGGATGTAATATTATTATTGTTATGGTGATCCTTATCAGGAATCATGATATCATCCCTAGGAGGAAGGGTTTTAGGAGAACTACAAACCAACGGTTCAGGAGAAGGAATGGTTGGTTCTTCTAAAAGAGCTTCATCGCTACTAGGGGAGGGAGAAATGGTTGAAGGTGCTTGCGCAATAAGGAGGGGTATAGGTGAAGGAGGACAACTAAGATGTTCATGAACTTCACTAATTGTGTTTTCTAACAACAAAGTATCTTTTTCACAACTAGGAGAAATACGAGGAGAAAAACAAATGTTATTGTCATGAGGATCTATGTCTCTTGTATATTGGTTTTTAAGGTCTTGTCCACTAAGAGAGGTAATAGGAGAGAAACAAATAGGATTCTCATAACTCTGATTGATTGGTTCTTCTAACAAAATATCTTCATCACCAAGGGGAGAGATATTAGGAGAAGAACTAATATGATTGTTAGGAATGTCCAAGGTTGTTTCTTCATCCATTACATCATTCTCATAGGGAGGGGGATTAAGGTTTTCTTAGCATGTCTAGTTATGTAAGCTACTAACATTTTTTGAATACAAATGAAAAGTATATGTAACCATTTTATGTAATATTTCAACAATATAAACAATGTATATGTAATAATACAAAACATTTTCATCTAATGTATGCTAAGATTTAAGAGTGTATATAATGTACATGCTAAAATATAAATCACTTTTAATAAACTAATGCAAAGTTTTATAAATATAACATTGTATATGCACAAGTGAAAATTACTTTTATGAATGAGATGCAAAATTGCAGAAATGTAAAAAATTTCAGTACAAATGATGAAATGTTTTTAAGAATCACCATTCTAAAATAATGATTTTGAGCTAGAAGGAGAAAATCTATGTTCCCAAAACTTTCCAGACTTGTAGTATATGATACTAGGGGCCTATGAAAGCACATAAATGAGGTTTTTGGTGCTGTGATAGATAGTGAAAAATTTGGATAGGGACTAGGTCACCTAGAATGGTGAATTAGTCCCAGTTAGGGTTTTTCCAAAATTTCTAGAAATTTTCAATTGGGTTTTGATGGTTATGATGTTGGATGACCAAAGGAATAAAGGTAGGTGCAGGGTTTGGATGAATGAAAATGATTTTTGATGCAAAAATGCATAGTATATACACTTTCATGCATGCAAAAATATGAAACCCTACAATGCAAGTTAAACAATGTAAGATGCAATGCAATGCAAGTCGAGGATGGTCAAGGACTCTAAATCAGAAAAGAAGGGTGAAAGGATGTTGGGTTCACCAAAATGAACCATCAAAAAATTATGCATAGTATGGAAAGAGGATTCCCCAATGAGCTTCCAAGGTTTTTCACCTAGAAGCTAACTTTGGAAGAATGACTCTCTTTCACACTAATGGATATTCTTGGTGTTCATTCAACGGAAGGGGGTTTGTTAGGTGCTTAATGTGATGTGTGTGAAGTGCCCTAAATATAATAAACTAAAAATGTAAATGATTTAATAATGCTAAATCCTAAGAAATCCAAAGTGTTGGAAAACACAATGTTGTATGCAAACATATACAAAATGACCTAAGAATGTACACTAAACTATACAAAAATGAAAGAGATAGAATGAGTGCGCTTGGGATTTGAAGGAGGATCTGTTGGAGGTCTAGAATGTTGCTGAATCTTATGCAAAATCTGAAAGGGACACTTATGCCAATCTGGGTGACCTAGTCCTTTGGTCGGGAAACTTTGCCAAAGTGGGTTTCTGCCAAAAGGGTATCAAGAAATGTGAAAATCCCTGAAAAAGGCTTCAGTAGGACTAGGTCACCAAAGTGGTGCCCTAGTCCTCTTTTGATTTTTTTTGATTTAGAAGATGGAATCTGGAGCCCTTAGTCTGTGTTTTTTGGTTCTTTAGGTGTTTGGTCCCGAAATTGTAGATTTTGATCTGTGGAGGTCTTCCAATCTTCAACTAGGGTTTCTTCAACCTTGGAGAGCTTGTATGAGTTGTTGAATGATCTTCCACCTTGGTCCTTTGCCAAATCTACCTGCAAGACTTGCAAAAACACACAAAGAAGGAAAAAATGTTGACTGTTAGGGATGAGGGGTTTTCCTTAGTCAAACCCCTTTTGAGTAATCAAACCAAATGAAGATATAATTGTAAAGAAGCATGAAATAAAGGAGTGAGGGAGTTTACCTTGCCATGATGTTTTTTCTTGAGTTGCAGTAATGGAGATTCAACCCTTGAATGCTTGTTGAGAGATATCTTGTTGGCTTAGACTACTCAAACCCTAGTTTTCTTGAGGAAGAAGAGGTGAGGAGGTGAGAAAAGAAAATGAGTGGTGGATTATGAGGAATTGGGGTTTTTAGGCTTATTTATACAACTTATGCCCCAATTTTCTCGAAATAACACCATAAAGGCGCACCTTAGGGTTTTAGAGTCAAGAATCCTAAAAGAAATTAAGTTAAATTTGAAATTTATCCCACATGGGACTAGGTCGCCCAAGGTTGCGACCTAGTCCACCTGGGAAATTTTCATTGATTTTCGGGGATTTAAGTATTATTATTATTGGTTGTTGGGATTGTCTCATGAAAACACACTAAGATAGGACTTATATGTGTATTAGGGGTTCATTATAGCATAATAAAGGGTTGATTTAGTGATGGCAAGCCTAGGAAAGTATGAAAATATTTTACAAAACCTTACAACACTTCAGAACAAGGCTTAGAAAGGTGTGAAAATGGGCTGAAAATGGTCCAAAATGCATAGGAAAAGGTCCAAATGAGCGAAAAGTGTCAACGTCTACACTTTTGGGCGACACACTTAGGTCCAACTATTAAATGTACAATAATGTATCCAATGTATTAAATAGAATTCCATTACTCACATTCAATGAAACCCTAGAATATGCATATTCTTGATCACTAATATAAGTATTAAAAAATATTCTTTCATATAAATATTATATTGACATGCAAGATCAATGACAAAATAAGTAGATGGTGAACATGTAAAATTCCTACTATATAATGCACCATACTAATCATTTTGTATATTTCCTCTTTAGATAAATATGACCAATTTTATAAGATAAGAAGAGAAACAAGCATCTTTAGACTCAAAATTTCACACAAATGATCTTATATTCCTTGTCTATATCATCATTGTTATCTTCTATGTCATGTATTTCAACTGTATGTGAATGAATTTGAAACATGAATCTTTATAAATAAAAAATATACTAGTAGGGGATGCAACAAATGTATTTATGTTATAATTAACCCCTCAATAATAATAATAATATTATAACTAAAATCATGTACCATATGTTTAAAAATGAAGAATTTATTTTTATAATTCCCCTCAGCTCCATGATAACTAAAAGTAATTGAAATATATGACTGAGGAAGTGATTTAGAAGTCTCTAATAAATGAATATGAGGGAGTGTAATTATATTAGGACACAAAAATTTTGAACAACATAATCCATGGATTATTGAATCTTAGTGAACTTCCAAGGAGCATTTTGTTTGAAATAAGGAAACAAATTACTGCCCACATGATTTATATTTTTTCTCAACATTACTCTTTGAAACAATTTTTAAATTTTGAATACAATTATAATGACATGAACTATGTTTAATTTATGATCCATACTTGAAGAAATTTTCTTACAAAAAGCTTAGATTTCGTATTATTAACATGCACATGGAAATTCATAAAAGAAGAAAAATTATACAAGTATATTTTATATTGAATATTCTTTCATTTTATAGTAAGAAATAAAGTTACAAGAAGATGATGAGATGAGAGGAAAGGTGTTATTATTGGTGGTTCTCTAGAAATACCATTTAATACAAATGTTGTTGGAACCACATATAAAGGTACCTTTTATGACAAATATTTCTATAAGATAGGAGGGGGAAAATTATTTTACAGTCATTCTATAACATGCATAGAATTTTATGGTGGTGGTTGAAAAGGAATTATCACTATTTGTACCATAGTGTAGTGTGGTATTTTTTATGAATAATTTTATTAGAAATAGGCTCAAGTGTCTAATGTAGTGCCTCTCTACTTGGTTCCTTGGGTCGATTGTGTAAGTGTTTGTTTGTGTTGGCATGTTGATTAATTTTAATGGATTATTAATGTTGTCTAACCATTTAATACAGTTGTTAATTTATAATGTTGTTTAATTAATTTAGTGTTGCTTTGATTAAGTACATTATTAAAATGTCATTAATTAAGTTAGTTTGATTTAACAATGTTTAGTATTGATTGAACGATTTAATTAAAGTATTAAATCTAATTGATAAATTTAAATGTTTGTTGATTTAATTGAATATAATGATGATTTAAGATTTTCATTTTCATTCCCTATAGATTTTCAAAAAATTGTGGGAAGGATTTGTTTGTACTTTGACTGATGAAAGTTCGCTTGCGTAATTGTAGACGACTGGCTTGTCTGTCTAATTATAGCTACATCAGTTCGAACAATAGTTATGCTTCAAGTAGAAAAGTAGGAAGTTAGAAGATGTTTCTAGTGTAAGGCTTTCACATTTTATTTGATGATGCTCAGCAGTCTGTATGTTGTTTGAGCTTGTTTCCTAAGTTCACTACTATAATCAAATTATAAAAAAATATGTTTTCTTTATTAAATTTAGAAATGTGTTAATTACAGTTGAAAAGTTATTTTTAAATTAGAAATTTAACAAATGAAAGATTTTTACTTTGATTAATATAATTTTTGTGTATTGTATATACTTTTTTGATAAAAGATAATAGGTATTTATAAATATATTAAACATAATATATGAAAACTATAAAAGTTGAAAGGCAAATAGCATAATTAAAATTAAAATATATTTCATAATTTTCATCCAATCAAAATAATAAATATTATATTATATTGTACTTCTATCTTTTAAAATAAATATTTAATTTGTAAATATATTATTGAGATGGATGTTGATTGTAAGTCTATTTTCTATTTTATTAGAATCTCATTCAATTAAAAATAATTCAAAAAGAGAAATTATAGGATTGTCTCATGTGAAAGTTCATGTTAATATATAGGAATAAAAAATTTATAGGGTTTCAAGAGTTTTTGGAAGAGTTTTTAAATTTAAACTTATACAAATTAGACATGAAGACTTAACAAATATTTATGAGGGCGAGAAATAATGCAATTTGATATTATTTAAAGTATAGATATCTTATATACATTTATTTAAAATAATCTAACATATTATACGAGAGAACATTAAATACATGAAAAGTCTATATTATCTTGCATATATCTTGAATCCTATAGCTTTTAAATCTCTACTACTATGAAAATTAAAAGTAACCTATCTTAGTTGTTGATTGGCATATGAAATTCTATCATAGATATCTAAACCTAAATTTTAAATAAAAAGTAGATAGACTAAAATAGGTTAGAAAATAGTGTCCATGGACATTTTACAATAAGGAAACTTGAGCATAGTAATACTTATGAATATTTTATTGCCATTATTCATTAAAGTGGTACCTGTAAGAAACTTACAAAAATTTACATCTTTTTTTAGTGATTATGAGAAATTATAGTTCACTAAGCTTGATTGGATTTTCAAAATTATATGGCATCACCGTGGAGGATTTACGAAACAATGGATCTTGTATTTTTATTAACACTCAATAGGATGTTCATAAATTCAAAAATTAACAATCCATGGGCATGAAATTATTTTTTATCCATATTTAAAAACTATTACAATTGTATATTATAAGATGAAATCAATCTTAGGAGTTTAAATTATGTGAAATTTCTAGTGTAATGTGCTAAGAATATAATAAAGACATTCATAGAGAAAAGCATCGGGTAGAAAATTCTCACATTACAAGTAAAACTCAAATACATGTCCAATGCATAGTGATGCACTAGATATGTTGTGACATAACAAAATAACAATCAAGTTACATGATGTCAAAGCATAGAGCATGGCTACTATAGCATGAGACTTTTCACTATCACTAGATGACATCATCACAAAAAATGAATGAGATAATAGATCTTCCTCCAACATTGTAGTAACATACTTGAATGCTTGTGCCATCCCCAATAAATAGGAATGCAAAAGAGAGAAAATTTCATTATTTCCAAATCAACCTAGGTGTCATTTTGAGCATGAATTCAATCCAAGACACATTCACATTACAAAAATATTTAAAAACAAAAATTAGAAACACATATGTAAGTGTTAAAATAATAGGGAGACGAAAAAACTCATCCTAAAATTGTAAGATATTAATGGGTTTCACTCAAATGTATAATAAAACTACTAAGTATGTAAAGAACACACTAAAATGGAAACATCACCAATATAATATGATAGGTAGGGATTACAAATCCCATGGAACAATCTTAGTTTAGGAAAATTTATGCAAATATTATCTACTACTCACTATCTTGCATTCATCAAATTTAGCATTATTATATTCACCTTGAAAAACATTCATTTAGCTTGGTAGACATGCATTCATCTCCTAACTAAAATTTGTGAACTTGACAAAGATAAAATTAATACTGGTTGGTTGCAATTCAAATCTTAACATGAGTAAATATTCCCCTGCAATTTATATGCCTTATCTAAGGCCATAGACTAAGATTCAATCAAAAAGATCATCTATTAAAATGGAAAAGAAAATTACCAATACATTGACAAACAATACACACCAACATGGTGAAATAAAAAATGACATATAACCTCGATTCCTACATTGTCGTGGAAAAAATTAAATACCCAAAAACTAGGAATTTTTAGTAACAATTAAAATCCTCTAAAATCCATTCTTCCAAATTTAGAAATAATTTCACTAGTAAATAGCTTGAGAGCAATTTTTAATACTACTAGAATAACACAATCAACAATAACACTAAAATAATTATAATCTGTGGAGATGAATCACATGAATAAATTTGTAACACAAATAACATCATAACAATCTTAAAACGCTCAATAACCCACTTTTCCATTTTTAGGCATAGCCACAACTATATAGGTTAGATGAGGAACTACATATTCTAAAAGAATTTATCAATATAATATGATTAATTTCAATTATATAATACCCCATTGTTTCTAATTTTATTAAATACTTGATTAGAACGAACCTTCCAAAGTATTATATCTAAATATGTATATATGATAGACTAAATTTATGACATATTATATTGAGAATATAAATTAATTCATGTTTAATTTTTTATATGGGCCTTGTGGATGTTATAACCTTGAATGCTAAAACTATTTATACTCTAGAGATTGAAATTATTAAATAATATTATGTTTTCCCTATAAAATCTTAATTGTAATATATTTGTATATCTAGTAAGATTTCTATCTATGTTTAAGTGGAAAAGGTCATCACCATTAGGCTTGTTTGGGCTATAAAATCACTTTGGCTAAATACTCTCAAGTTCCACCAACTATAAAATATTTCATTGACATCTTGTCAAGCAAGGAACTTGTTGTGAGGGTGGCTAAGTTGAAAATAAATCTTGAGACATAGGTGAATCCCAAACTAAACAATATAACAAGAAGTGCATGGTCTTATGAAGCAAAGGGTCAATCAAGCAATTGAGTGATGTTAAACTAATAATTGTTAGAGATAATTATAGAATTGAATGTTCTCTAGATTCTATTTCCCAATTCAAGATTATTTAATAGAGGATAGATTGTGAGTTAATATTTTCCTTGTTCTTGAATCAAAGTGATTAGTCTATTTGTAACTAAGTGGATAAATTAATGACTATTGGATCCCTTTGATACCTTCAATTGTAGCATAATTTGGTCAATTCTAATTACATGTGTATATTAGTCTATCTATAGTTAATGCAATTAGAAGTTTTATTTGAAAGTGTCAAACCACTACAATAATATTACCAAACCTAATTATTGTTCTCGTGTTGATGTTTTCATTGTATCAAGAAGAAGGAAATATATTTAATAGCTATACCATCATATAGGTCTCATACAAATATAAACTTCCATAATTTATTTCCTTCAAATCCATCTAGATTCTTGTGTAATCAAATGCCAAATACCAATATTCTATAAGGGATAAAATAAGTACAACCCTCTCTCTACTCATCCAATTGAAACACCACCTCTACTACTATGGAGTGTACTTTAGATGATCTGCATCACCTATTTGAAATAAAAAATATAATTATATATGCAAAATTAATGTTTTGTTAAGTATTCCAAGTTAACATTAGCTTCATGGTCCTAAAAAAAAAATAAAAAAAAATTATAGCAACTTGAACTACAAATTTTAGGGCAAAAAGAGGGTTATCTAGCACTTCTAGGGTTTTCACCTAAAAGGAGAGACGTCTTTTACACCAAAAATTTGGAGGGATCATTCAAGATTAAGGGTTAAATGAGTGATGTATGTGTGATTTGGAATGTGTCTAAATGTTGCAAAGTAATGAAATGAACTACCTATTGAATGCAAACTAATGTAATGTAAATGTATTGAAAAGACTATGTAAAATGACCTAAAATGTATGCAAAATGTAACAAAACTTAATGGAACAGAAGTGGTGCACTTGGAAATTGAATTGTGATGTTGAGGAGCTCAAGAATCTTCCAGAATCTACTGTTGAAGGCCACTAGGACACTTATGCCAAGCTGGGTGACTTAGTCCTACTTCGAGGAAACTTTTTCAGAATAGGATTTGGGGAAATGGGTGTCCAAAACTATAGAGATCACTTTTTAGGCTTGTCAATGGGACTAATTTTGTAATTATGGTGACTTAGTCCACCTATAACTTTCTAGAATCTTGAGACTAGAATTTGTAGCTATCAACTTGTACTTCTATTTTTGATAGAGATCTAGATCTGAATCTTCAGATGTTGACCTATAGGTTGTCTTCAAGCTCCTTTTAGGGTTTGTTGATTTTAAATGATGTTGATGAAAGCTTGACACCTTTTAGCACTTTTCTCTTTGATAAATCTGCATACAATACCTGCAAAATGCACATGCATAGAGGGGGAAAAGGGTTAGGGTTAGAGAATAGGGGTTTTCCTTAGTCAAACCCTAGCTAATGAAATGAAATGTGAAGGGAAAGATTATTGAACAACACACAAGTATAACAACTCACCAAACCCTTGATGAAGAAGTCTGAAGATATGCAAGTAATTAGCTCCAATGGATTGATGCTTGAAGTTCTTAGAGTGTTTGAATGCTTGGAGATTGCTTGAGAAGAATGAATTGCTAGGAGATAGAGTGTAGGAGATGAAAATGAGGGAAAAAACCTTATCTATACATGTTGTGCTAGAATTTCTTGAGAATAACACATCACAAGCTGACCTTAGGGTTTAGAAGACAATATCCCACCAAAATATTGACATAAATTTTACTTTTAATCCCAATTGGACTAAGTCACCCAAGGTGGTGACGTGGTCCCACAAGGGAAAATTTGCTTATTGTCGAGAATTAAAGTGTGATTAATGTTGTTTAACAGGATTTTCATCTGAAACACACTTAAGTGGGGCCTATAAGTGCACTAAGGGGTCATTTTAACATAAGAAAGGGTCAATTTATTGATGACAAGCCTAGGAAAGTGTGAGAGTTTGTTACAACTACTTACAACACTTTGAAATAAAAATTGGTAAATGATAAAAAGAGGTTGTTTAGGTGAATTATGATGGAAAGGTCTTAGAAAAGTGGGAAAATGTGTTACAACACTTAACAACACCTTTGTAAGAAATCATTAGGTTTTTATTGATTTTCAAGCATTCAAGGCCTAATGTGAGTGTGTTGGCCACATTACAACATTAGATCTAGGCAAAATCAAGCCAAAATCCATCAAAAAGTCCCAAATGAGTGAAAAATGTCAAGGATACATTATTTTGTGACACATTTAGCCCCCATTATAGTGAGAAGATGAACTTGCTTCAAACTCAGACTAAAGTAGCCAAGATATGCATATTGAGAGGGATCCAAATGCACTCATGTTAGGAAGATGAGACAACAATAATCAAGAGGGGTGATCAATCCCCTAGGATCAAGATCCCATGGAAAACCAAACATTAGCATGAAGGATCACACAAGAAAGTGATGTGAAGGAATGAAAAGAAAGGGAATGTCAGATCAAGTTTTGATCATTTGTCCAACTAGTTGTGGATCAGATCTAGGTTGTTTTTCTGAGAGGATGTGTACTCACTCTGAGGTGATGAAAATTTTGGCTATCTGTCAAGTGAGAAGGAAAAAAGGGTGAGAAACATACACTCATGGCTAGTATGCACTCACACATGCAAGTGGCTATGGGGAAAGTTGTGTTGCTAGTTGGGCTTCCCACTTAACCATATCAAAGTTATACCTCCTGATAACTTTAATAAGCTACCACAAAAGAATAGTTTTCGAGCTTCATGAGACAAGAAAAGCTTTGTATGCTTGGAGCTCATGAAAAAACATGAGATGACACCACAGGCATGCAAGTTGTGTTATGCAAGGTGGGCATATATGCAAAGTGCAAAATGAAAAATGTAAAAGAATGTTCAAAGGAGTCTTGCTTAGTTCATGTGAGGTCTTTAACCTAGGGAACATTGTGTCTAATATCTCCAAGAGAGGACCAATCAAAGAATAAAAAATTCACAACTTAGGGGATGCGATGTGTTGCATCAAGCCACCAAGAGGAATGTAATATGCTAAGATATATCACATTCATGAAGGACATTATACCCAATTTCATCCACAAAGTGACAAACACATCGTATGAAATAATAAGGCTA
Source organism: Sequoiadendron giganteum (assembly GCA_007115665.2). Classification (NCBI taxonomy): domain Eukaryota; kingdom Viridiplantae; phylum Streptophyta; class Pinopsida; order Cupressales; family Cupressaceae; genus Sequoiadendron; species Sequoiadendron giganteum. Next base: position 488,183,564 of record CM021100.1, on the reverse strand, counting down.
CACTAAGAACCAAGAAAAAGATAAATGCAAAAATAAATAATTCCAATGTATGCTCCTACTTTAAAGGAATTGTGGAACATTGTACTGTGAGCAATTAATTTAAACTAGCAAAATAAAATGTGCAAAAAGGAAGAGAAGACATGAGAGCCATCTTGGAAAGCCCAGTGCCAAGTGATATGTTTTTGAGTAAGGCTACGTCATGCAAAGAAAAAGAAAGGAAAGGGAAGGGAAGGGGTTTCTCCCAAAATGAAAACACAAAACACATAATGGATCTATGGATTTGGGGTTAGTATGTTTATTGTTGCAATGTTTGTTTAGAGACCTCGAAACTATCATCATCCCCCAAGTACATAGAACTAGAAGAATGAAACAAAGAGAGCGAAAAAAAAGAAAAAGGAAGAGTCATTTTGGGTCAACATGGAAGAGACATAGGGTGTCTTGATGCTTTGGATTGTACCCAAAAGGGGAAAAAAAGAAAAAACAAATACAAAGAAAAAAAGAGCCTTTTGGGTCAACATGAAAGGGAAATTTTAGTCTCAATGTCTTGCATCATCCCCAAAAGGAGAACAAAAGAAAAAGAGAAAGAAAAGCGGCCTTTTGGGTCAACATGAAAGGGAAATTTTGGTCTCAATGCCTTGCATCATCCCCAAAAGGAACACAAAAAGCCAAAGAAAAAAGAGAACAAGCAAAAGAAATTCATGACATATAGATGAATGTAGGTACAAATATAAGAATATAAAAAAGAGAAGAAACATAAAATAGAATAGTATGGGGTAACATGTTACACACAAGCAAGCACAAAAAATAAAAAGGGAAAATAATAGTAAGGAAAATGCAAGTCAACCATCGAACAAGTCATCCACCTTCCAATCTTGTTTAGCGTAAAGTGTAGGTGGGTGACTGGCTAGAGGGACAACAACAATTGTAGAACTAGCACCAAGGTCAATTCTCTTCCTAGCAAAATTGTCATTCAAGCTCATGGAAGAGAAAAATAATGTATTCAAATTTTTATGCACCTCTTCATCTATCTTAGCAATCTCGTCATCATTGTCATCTAGATTAATGACAATAGGAGGTTGAATGATGATGTCAGTTGAAGTGTGTAACTTTGGTTGTGATGGAGGTATAGGATCATGTTGCGGTGGTTGTGGACGACGATCATCGTGCATTTATTCTATCATGTGTGGATTATGTTTTTCTTTATGTTCTTCTTCATGTAACTTGCAAGCAAGGGAAAGACATGAATGTCTACACTCCCTAGCTCCTTTGTTTCTTTTGTTTCTATTATTAAGTTGCGTCTATGAAGGAGTGGGTTGATCAGCCATAGGTTTCTTTTCATCCCTAGGGGGAGTGATAGAAGGAAGCATGGAAGGTTGTTCATCCACTTTCTCCTTTCCTTTGTAAACTTGTTTTATACGAGGAGGTAGGATAGAGTTACTTTCACAATCTCTAGGTCTCTTGGATGATGTAGATGAGGTTTCAGGTGTTGGTTCATTAGGTAGGTTTGATTTAGGTTGAAGCATGGTTTCATCAAGGATGGGAGTTGTGGAAGTGGGTGGGGACATGTTGTGAAGAGATAATTCCATAATTTTCTTGGATTTAAATTTTTGATAAGAGATGAAAAAGAAATCTCTTCTAGGCATGATGGGTTCCATGGGCTCGGGCCAAAAAGCTTCTAAGGAGAATTTTCCTTTGGAAGACAAGGGGTTAAAGTTGCTATGAAGGATAGTGAATAAATCATTGTCAAAGGGAAAATTTAAGCACTTGTGAAGAACTAAAGGGACCGCTTTCATGGAGCGAAGCCATGGATGGCTTAGTCACAAATGAAATTGGTCTGACTGTGGAATGATAGAGAATGTATCATCCAATGTTTTAGGTCCTACTTGTAATGGGAGGATGATCGATCTGATCATAGGGAAAGAAAAACCATTATGAATTTTGGTCCATGTTGTAGGTTTATCATAATCATCTTGATAAATATCATGTAATACCAAAAATTCCTCAGTGATCATATTCTCTCCACAGGCGGGATCTATTAATATCCCATTAGTGGGATTGTCATAAACACGACTAACTATGTAGAGAGGACCATTGGGAAGATTTTTAAGTATGTCTTGAAAGGAGAAAGTAATATAAAGAGATGTTCTAGGTTGGCCCGTACGAGGGATAACATCTATCACACCTACCATTTCATCCATAGGATTGACATGGGTCACATGTGGGATAAGATCAAAATGTTCATCATTTGTATCAACATTCATAACATCATTCTATAGAGTTTCACTAGCTTTAACAAATGAAATATTATGTTTTTAAGCATAGGGTTAGTGAAAATTTGCAGATTTTGATTGGGAAGGGCAACAAATTTATTGCCTTGATCATTAACACTGACAACAAATAGATGACCAGAATCAATGAGGTATTGAACAAGATTCTTAAGATGCTTGCACTGTTCCATGTCATGTCAGTTTTGTCTATGAAAATGACAATAAGCTTTGGAGTTGAAGTTTGGAGGTAAAGGTTTGGTGGGATCAGGTGCATGAACAATAGGTAAGGTAATAATTTGTTGCTAAAAAATTTGAGACATTGTGTTGTGGAGAGTGTTGGGTAAAGGTGTGAAATGTCATTTGGGATCTCCATAATTAAAAGGCATTGTGGTTTTAACTACTACCTATTTTTTGATAGGTGGAGGGGATTGTTGAGGAGGGTTAAATTGTAAGAACCCTTTGTTTTTATTTCTAAATGGCTGAGAATTGTTTTGGTTAGCATTTTCAGATTTCTTAATGCAACTATAAGTGGATCATGTCTCACGACTTCTAATCAAATTGTGATAATCACAAAGGGCTATGCATAAATGCATAAAGGAGGAAAATTTCATCATGGTGATTTTTTCCAGAAGGTGTGTTAGAAAAGTTTCTATAAACATCTTTTCAAGATGTGGGTCAAGTATCTTGACATCGATCTGGGAATAAAGCAATTGATAGCGTGAGATAAAATCAATTATCTTTTCATCATTTTTTTTCTTAGATCACATCAAATTGGTCAAGTTCTTTTTGGGAGTCATATGCACTTGGAAATGATTAGTAAAGGCATCAACAAGTTCATTGAATGAATGAATTGATTTTTTCGGTCAAGCAAAAAACCATTCCAAGGTAGTATCTTTTAAAGTTCTAGGAAACAGTTTAGCTAATAGTTTATCATCAAGGCAAAAGTCACTACACTAAGTGATGTATGCATTAACATGGATGTTCTTTTCCATGCACAATGTATTTTATGTATAGATTCCCCATTTGGTTTTGTCTAGTTTTGGTTTTTTGGGTTTTCTCTTCTCTATGGTCTATGTCTTTTGAGTTCTCTGAGATCTCACCTTGTTCTTTTTGAACAAGCATCCCCAATAGGAGCCACTGATGGAACCCTTGTAAATTTTTCTCACCCTCTAGCTTTTTCCCTATTTTCTAAGCTTCTAAAATAGTGTATTCATTGCTAGGGATTTTTATAACTCTTCTTAGGGTTTCTTTAATACCAAAATCCTTTTAAAACCCCAGTATTCATGTGGGCCTTGTACTTTTGTTCTAATTTCATGTTGGCCTTCTACTTTTGGTTGATGATCATTTAGGTAACAAATTATATGATTTAATGTCATGTGTTTACCATCCTCGCCATCCTAAGATTACTTGTTGATCTATTATCCTCCTAATGCTCGGTTGAAATATTTTATTTTATGAGATCCTCAATCTAAAAGTTCCTTATAATTTTATGTCCCCTTCGCTTCCTAGGAATGTTGCATTAAAAAAATTTAAACACATGTACTTAATTATTTCACTTAAGTCTTAAAAGGTTCGCTTTCCATAAGCATGTGCGACTCTCACATTGCATTCTATTCTCTTATCGTATCACATTCTCAATCCTCTAGTGTATAGTAAAATTATGCTAGGTGACGACTTATTAACCTTTAGGTACATAAAACATTTTATTGCGTCACATTCTCTCTTAAGAGCACCTTTTCATTCAGGAAACTCATAGTGAAATTATGTTGGGCATGTTACATCACAATCTGCACAAGTGTCAAGAGATTGTTGCATCATATGGCTCCAGTTCATCATAGTTTTTATCCTTGGTGTAAAGAAAAAGTGAATTGAGAATAGGCTGCTAAGATCATGACACTTGGTGACATCCTATTGTGTCACAAAGGCTCTTCCCATCACGTTCTTGAAAATTGAGCACATAAAGGAAATGTGATGGTCATATAAAATAATAAATGGAGGATAGGTTTCAATATCTCACTTCATCATAAGAACTCTTTAGGTCATAGTTTCATGTTCTCATTGAAAAAGGATAATGCACTAAGGCTACAACCTATCACATAAGGACATGTGATCAATTTCTTTCGTAATGCATGAATCCTTCATGTTCCATTTTCTCCTTGGTAGCAAAGGTGTAAAGGGAGATGGAAGGATGACATCAAATTGGGATAGGTGGCATTATTTGATTACATCAAATGGTCTCAATGTATCAAATTTTTGGCTCTTCAACGCATAACCAAAATGTGATTAACTCTAAAAAGAAAGGTGGGGACACATGTCACTCTTAGGATGTAGTGCAAAGAGTTTTCAGATTGCACTTTTGTAAAAGCATTTTCAAATGGAAAATGCAATGTAAGGAGGGCTTGAGATAAGTGTTGATCTTGCTTTAAATAAATTTGATCAATGATCATAATTCAAACTGGAATGACTAATTGGTGAATGATCTATTTCATATGTGTGAGTCATCATGCTACATTTAAGGCATATCTACTATTTTTCAAGAGCCATAAAGCATTGAATTGCTTCATTTTTCATCACAATTGCAATCCCACTCAATTTATCTAGTGAATGAAGCTCTCAAAAGATAAAATTAAAGAAAAAAAGCTAGGGTTTTGTTCAAGTTTTTGGGTAAGTGGCCTAATATGTCTGTAATTATAAAATTTGATAGAATTTATAAAAGGAAATAATTGTAAAATGTATTTGGGATAATTAGGGTTGTCATTTTAATTTTTTGAAAGAAATTATAAAGCCCTGGGATTTTTAAAAGGCATTATATAAACCATAGTCACACTTAAATCCTAAGAATGTGTGAGACAAGTGAAATATCTAAGGCCTTTAAGAGACTCATGGAGGAGGACCTTATGAAGAAGCTTCTTGGTTCAAAAAAATGGGGAAATCATGGTCAAGGTGTTAGGTTTTTTACAGACAGATTACAAGATTCAACTATACAAATTGGTGATGTTGTCACCTCAATGAATCGATGGACCCTATTTGAGTATTCATGCAAGAGGGGTCACATGCCTACACCACCTTAAAACTTATGTACCTCATATTTGGGAAAATTAGTGGTCCCTAATGTGTTTGTTAATGTGGACCTGGTAAATTTTTTGGCTAGTTGTTATGACCTTGATAGTAGAATGATTAAAAGAAAGGAACTCGTCTATTCAAAATTTCAAGGGGACACATAATTGAGACATATGGCTTGAACCCTTTAGCTAGTGTTACTATTAATTTTAGTTCAGTGTGCAGAGAATATGAGAAAGACGAGGGTGTGTGCAAGAAGTTGAGTCAACTTTTTGGCTACAAAGTGGAAGTGTTTTCCTTGATTTTTACAATTTTTCACATTTGACCTTAAAATTTGAAGGACTTAGAGATGGGATCTTTAAAAAAGCCACTATTCATAAAATGTAGCACTCAGAGTCTGGTTTCCAAATATGTAATTTATTTTAATACCCAAACGATACAAATTTATTTTCAATAGGAGTTTCCAAGAAGCACTATTTAAAAGTCACTTTTTTTACCATACCTTGGACGTGTACATCATCCATATTTTGACCTAAATAATTTTATTTTTCTAAATCCTTTTGGGAAAAGATTTGTAACTCAAAAAAGCACACTTTTGATATTCTTTTATAATTTTTTACTGGCCATATTTATTATTTTGAAAAATCATGTACGTCATGCATAAGATGACCTAAACTTATCATTTTCTAATTTTTTTTTCTCAAATTGAAAAGAGTTTATTGAAGTACTCTTTCATACAATTTATTTTTCAAAAAATTATTTTAATAAAAAAGTTAAATTAAAATACTAAAAACCCCTATTATTTCAAGTTTATGAACTAGTTGCATAAAAAATTAATTGAAAAATGGAAAACATAATCCAATTGTAAAAAAATTTACATATTTGGAATCTACACTGTCTCATTTCGTCAAAACATTCTGCAGAAAAGGTCTTCAGACATATGTCCAAAGTCAGTATTTTCTTGTGACATTGACGTGACCTTCAAGTTGCAAGTCAAACCAGGTCCAAAGCTTACGTTCAGGTCCCCAAGCCTTTTCCCGAACCAAAAAAACAAAAGAAAAACCCAACCAAATTTTTTTTTTTACAAAATGAGATCTCGTTCTGAAATGGGATACCATTTCATAAAAATATAAAAAAATTATACTTAAATGAAAAGGGATCCCATTTTGAAAATGAGATCCCATTTCTTAAAAGTATAAAACATTTTTTTTATGAAACAGGCCATTAAAAAACAAGTTTTAAAACAAGCTGTTAAAAAATGGGATCTCATTTTCTAAGAAATAGGATCCCATTTCTTAAAAATACGAGAAATGGGATCTCATTTCTTAAGAAGTGAGATCCTATTTCGAAAAAATGGAATCTTGTTTCAAAAATAAAAATCTGATCTCATAAAAATGGGATCAGGATCCCGTTTCTTAAAAATGGTACCCCATTTTATAAAAAATGGTACCCCATTTTATAAAAAATGGTACCCCATTTTATAAAAAATAGGATCCCATTTTTTTCTCGGGACCCCGAACCTAAACGAGATCCTATTTTCTTGAAGCCGATTTCGGGTTTTTGTCTAAGGAAAATATTTCCACATTTCATGGACTCATCTTCTTTCATTTACCCACAAGAAGATCTACATGGTATTTTGGCTCCCAAATCATTAGAAGAAGAGACACTAAGAAAAAAATGCGAGGTTTTCTCCAAGAGAAGTTTAGCCTTTCAGTTGTGATGAATTTGAGGACTATTTTTCAATACTTACTATGCCCTATGCTAGGTTCTTGGAAAATAATATGATTTAAGAACTCCTATCTTTATGATGGTATTCGTAACAAAAATCCAAGATAGGGATGTGAATAGAAGTGTTAACTTTCATTATTTTATTGCAGAAGGTATTCATGAGTGATTGATAGCTTTAAAAGACCCCAAGGTGGTCTCTATGTCAGATGATATTCTATATTGTTACACATTATTATGTTTAGTGGAGAGAAAGAATGGAATAAATCATTAGAATTGAGAACCAATGATGAGAAGAGTAAGAGATTGCCTATTCAAATGTGGACTCACATATGGGATGAACACTACAACAACTCAAATTTATTGACTTTTAAAAATGTTCTTTTAACAAGTATATTGGGGAGCTTGGGCTGCAAACTAGAAAAAAGGATTTCAATCAATATTATATAATTTCTAAGACCACATTAGTATGATCTAGAGAAGGGGGTTAGTCATAACTAGAGAGATTGGTACTTACACTCTAGCTCCACAATTTTCAAAATATATGGCACCTTGGTGCAACCCCATTGCCTCCCACTTTATGTCATAGATAGGATGGTTTTCATGAGAATAATGTGGCAAATTTATGTTTTGGATAAGCAAAACTTCAGGTTGGTGAAGAACGGATCCTTTATCTTTCGATATATTAAATTTTCCGATTTTGTTTTCACTATAAAATAGTGTTTAGAGAAATTTTCCATTGACTTTAACAACCTTGGGATGAGGGTAAACCCTGCAAGAAACTATGACCCTAGGGGGTTTATTAACAATGAAAGGGTTCAAATATCAAGATCACCTTATTGTCATCATTTCCATGTTTGTAAAGATGTGATCATAAATTTTAAAACTAATCAAGAAGTGAAACAAAGAAAACATGACTGGATTTCTATAGTGTAGATAGAGGACAAAAGGATGTAGGTAAATCTAGGATATATTATTCCTTTTGATCGATACTTAAATCAATAGAAAAAGGCAAAAAGGATGTCGGTTGCTTATAAGGATGGGTCTTTCTTGAATATCATGACATTGCCTAAGTAAGAAGCTAGGAAGATGAATGAGGAGAAATTGGCTAAATAACATGCAAAACCAATGGAATTATCAACCCTTTGTACATCCATTCAACTGATGCAGGTTCATGATCAACCATTGGTTGAATATTCAAAGCATCCAGAGGACACAAAGACATCAAAAGTAGAATCTACTGAACACATCCTAGGTCATGAGGAAGTTAATCAACACTTCATATCTCCTCAATTTCATCAAGAAGGAGAGGAACATATACCTGATAATAGGCAAATTATAGAGTTTTATGATGAGGAGAATGTCCCTAATGACATAAGATACAAATATTGTCATGAGTTTATGGATGATGATTCTTTTATTCAAACAAAGAATTCAAGGATTTTATAATCAAATTTAAGGAAATTAAACTCAAATAAAAGATTGAAAGAGATAAGGAAGGGGTTGATCCATCACAACATGAGGAGATTACTTATAAATAAATCCAAGAGATAGATTATAACACCTCTATTATCACTCCTAAAAAAGGAAGGAGGATGATAAAATAAAGTTGCATTCTTCTATTGCTTGGTTGGGGTTTGAAATTTGTAATTGCTTTGGATACAATAATAAATTGGGATGAATAAGCTTTTAATTTTGAGGAAAAGGTGGATAATTTCCTTTTTGTGTTTGATTCTTGTCTCAATATGCACACTTTGGCTATTTGGGTAATGGACCCCACAATTAATAAGCCAAATGTGATTAGGTCAATGGGGGCCATTATACAAAATGTGATTGTTAAAAGAGCTTCTAAATTCTACCAAGCAAGAAGCAAAATTAATGGTTCACACTGCAATGCTTAGTGAAGATATTGTTGAAATAGAAAAAGAAGTATGTAAAGTTACAAAAATGAGTATAATAAGGTATTTGTAAGGGTATCAACTCTACAACTTGTTGTTCCGCAGATTGTAGCTCCTGCATCTTCATTAGAGCAATATTTTCTGAAGATGGAGAGTTTGTCTCTAAGAATTCAAAGGCTAAAAGATGAGTTGAATCATAGTAAATAAAGTGAAAGGAATTGAAAGGAGGAAGTGAAAAAGGTTTCCAATCACATAATTAATGACCTTCTTAGTCATACTTTCTTGTGTTTTGCATAAAATAGGAGTTTGGATGGTATTTAATGGATTAAATAAAGTGTATGCAACATACCAAAAACTTTAGAAAGGTTTCTAGGAAGTTTTGAGAAAATGGGACCTAAGGGAAAATTCTATAAAAGAGATGATTAAGGTGACAAAATTAGATGCGCAAGCCCCAAATAATTTTTCTCATTTTCTTTAGAGAATTAAGCTATTAGGGGATATTTCAATGTTTCAAACAAAATCTGGATATCCAATTCAAGGTGAAATTGAAAATGTTTGAAGGTATGAAACAAGGAATAATTCCAAAGATAATGGATGGAGCTCATTTGATTAAACCTTTAGACCAATGGAAAGATAAATTTGGTGGCATTATCCCTTCACTATCTATAGTATCAAAAAATGTTTTCGGTGACATTTTCACACTTGTTTGGGCCCTCCTTGTTAAAACTAAGCTTAATGTTTTCTTGACTTAGTGTTGTAATGTGTTTAACACATTCACATTAGGTCTTGGGCCCTTATAAACTAAATAATCTTAAACATACCCTATTTTAGGTGTTGTAAAGTGTTTTAAAACACTTTCACACTTTTATAGGCTTGTCATTAATAATTGGGTTTCTTTATGCTTTAATTGGCCTTATTTTACATCCACAAGCCTCATTTAATGCATCTTTTCGAGGATGATCCCAACATAAATCAACATCTAATCATGTAATTTAGGTTTTTTTAGGTTGTGTCCTAGATTTGGTGGTCTGGGACTCATATGCTACCTTGGGCATAGGGGTTCTGTGAACCCCTAAACCTGCAAATGCACAAGAGTAAAAAACATGTTAGGTTGTTAGATCAAATGCATGCAAACAAGTATGAGATATTCCCCATGAAATCCATCTATTCAAACTAAAATTAGGAAAATTAAGAACACGATACTTAAATAAAAGAGATTCAATCCTAATTAAGCCAATAGCATGATGATCTTATGGGGGAATTGGTGTTAATGAGATGTTGCAATTGACCCTTTCCCAATTCCTAAGTTGCAATGGTGTGTGTGATTGAGAAATGGTCAAATATGAAAAGAGATTTGAGTATAACCTTGTTACAAATCTTGAAAGATGATGAATGGTTGAGTGAAATGGGAAAAATGGGCTCTCAATGTGAAGAGATTAACTTTGCATATGATTGTGGATGAGGATGAAGTTCAGTATAGTAAGTTTACTCAAATTTTGGATGATAGAATGAGAGAAAGAGTCTCTCATTAATAGATTTCAATCTTGGAAGAATGAGTTAAAATAAGCAATGTGGGATCATTCAACATCCAATGGCCAAGTGCCACTTGTCAAGATGTGAATGGTTGAGGAATGAGCACATTTTGGTCAATGTGCCAAAGAGGGGTAGATTTGAAATTCAAATTTGAAAGTTCAGAGGAGAGAAGAGTGGAGTAAATGTCACTTGGCTCAATTCACAAGGACATGTAAGAAGAGTGAATACCTTGTTGGATGTACAAGTCCACTTGCATTTTTGAATTCAAACTTGAGGGAATATTCCCTTTTTGATGCCATGTTGAGAGAAAATAGAGAATTAATAAATCAAAGTAATTGATTTATTGTGCAAGTTGCATTATCTAGAGAATGTGACCTAGATTAAGATTAAATTAATCAAAGCTTAATTAATTTAATGAGGAATTTAGGAGATGTGATAATTTAGAATTAAATTTATGAATTGATTTAAATCAAATTGAGAGGAAAGGTTTAATTAAATAAATGTTTTGATTTATTTAACTAAAGGGGATAATGTTAGATTAAATTAAACAATGTTTAATTTATTCAATTTAATAAGAAGACTTTAGGGATTTAATCAAATAAAATGAATTATTTAATTAAAAGGAGTTTTATAGAATTAATTAAATAAAATTGATTTATTTAATTAATAGGAGATGATGACTTAATTAGATAAAGTTGATTTATTTAATTAAGAGATGAAGAGTGATGAATTTAATCAAATACAAATTATTTGATTAAATGACTAGCAAAGGAGATGATTCAAAATGAAATGGTGTTAGTAAATCAAGATCCAGTGTGTCGGATTGAATTGTACATTTTCCATGTCTACAAGTCCCACTTAGGTTTTGTGTCCCAATCTCTATTTCACACCTTTCTAAGAATTTTTGAAAATGGTCCCATAATTTATGCCTAATGGCACTGATAAACCACCTTGGGCATATGAATCCTATGTGACCCAAAATTAAAATTAATTCAAATTCTTGGCAAGATTTTATTCTCCTAGATCTAATGTTAGCTTGTTGTGTTGTAATTTCAGGAATTTTTGTATAATTAAGTATAAATACAATGTTCTTTCACTCATTTTCACCTAAGACTTTTGTAGAGCATTCATAATAGCATGTTTGAGTTCACAAGAGCATCCAATAATTTAAAAGAGCATGCAAGGGTAGATTATCAAGAATTTTAGAGAATTATTCAAGCATAAAGCATCATGTCAAAGTCTTCATGCATCATGTTTATTTTGGAGCTAACAATTGTGATGTAGGGTTTCATGATTCAAGAAAGTGTTTAATTCAAGATCTATCCTATTCAAGTAATAAATAAGATCTACATCTATTAGAGAAGCTTCATACATTTTTTCAGCATTTTATTGCTAGGGTTTGGTGAGTTGGAACATATTATAGTATTCATTCATCATTCTCCATTTTTATTTCATTTCATTTCAAGGTTTGATTACCAAAATGGGGTTTGACCAAGGAAAACCCCTATCCACTAACAAAACAACAATTTTCCCTCTCTTTGGTGTGTGATTTGTAGGTTTCGGTTGAAGACATATTGAAGAGCAAGATTTTAGAATTTTTTTAAATTGTTCAAAGTTGTCACCTTGCATTAAAGATCATTGGAAGACTTCTACAAGTTGTAAATCAGGGTTTCGGATCTGAAAATTAATGTAGAAGCACATAGAAGACCTTGAAGACCAGATTTAGACTTTGAAGCTTCAAAAAACCTAACTAGACTAATACACCAGTTCTAGCCTATGAGTCCTAGTTTAGGTCATTTTCCATGTTTTTGCAGTTTCAGATACCCATTTGCTAGATTCTAGTTTCTGTATAGAAACCCATATCTGGGACTAGATTTCCCAAAATGGAATATGAGTCCCAAAAGGCTTTAAAATCAACATCTTCAACATTTCAGGTCTCCATTCAGTCATCTTCAAATTTCCAGGTGCAGACATTTTATATTGCAACTTTCTATTTTGTTTCACATGCATTTTTAGGTCATTTAGTGAAATATTACATCATACTAGGGTTTAACATTTTGATTTTCATTGCATTTTTCTTTCCAAGCCCTATCTTTGTGGTGAACCCCTCATTAGTTTATAATAAGATCCTAGGATAACCCTATTGCAAGATCTCTTTCTCCCTTGCATACTTGAGGTTGAGATCTCTAGGGTTTGTCCTTGAATGACAGTGTTGGATTTTGTTGTTCTATCTCCCAAGAATAAAAGTCCCACACACAAAATTAATCCTTTCACTATTGTCTTTCATATACAAGGATCGAAAACTTGAATTGGCTCTTTAAATAATTCAATTGATGAGTTTTCCAAGTTGGACACCAATTTAGATACATTTGCAAAAGAGGCCGCGATAATTAGAAATTGTAGGTACAATACACATAACACTAAAGTGTAGAATATTCTAGAATTAAGTTATCCATTTGAGAGGTATTTTAATTCATGGTTTGCAAAATATGTGGAGTAAGCCACATTTCTATTGTTTTTTGGTTCTTCTACAATGGTGAGACCTATTTTTGTCTTCTTTTGCTAAGTCAACACCTCCTAGGTTTTTGAAAGGTAAAAATGTTGAAGGAAAGAGCATATAGTACATGTACAACCACTTTCTTCTTTGAGCACATTTTGGAAGCAACAATGATCTCCTACAATTTCCCATGAAACAAATTTTTCCTTTAGTGGAGAATATCTTATTGCTTACGAGGCATTTTGTGCTTGTATTTTGTAATGGATGAAATTGTCAAATGTAAATGTGACACTTGTCAAAATGCCTGAATCTAAGTTTTCTCCCTTATTTCTATAAAAGAGAATTCAGGGCCTTTTGCAAAGGATCTTGGAGAAATATTTGTACATAGAGCATTTGTAATAGAGTCTATACTTTTTTGTCTAGGGTTTCTAAGGAAAGTTGTTGATGTAATTAGGTATTTTGTATAACAGTACTAGCAATTTTGAACCAATATAATAAAAATAGTTACAATTATATTATCTCCTACAATTTAAATGTCTTTCATATTTATGAATAAAATTGATCAAGGATCTATTATGTTCATCTCCATAGCCTTTCCTATGTGTCAATTTTTTTTCTAGTTTTTACTCAAGCGGTGAATTAAATATATTTTATAAGAAATGCCAAACGTGATAGGTTTTATAGGGATTTGTAAGAAGAATTATTTGTAATTTTTTTGAGAGATTGTAAGATAAAGCATTGTAATCAAGCTTTAATTCTAAAATCCATATGTTATATAGGGTTTTCAATTATAGTTGTCTTGACTTTGTTACCCAGATTTAAGGCACTAGTCTATTTGAATTGTGTCTAAATGCAGCTCCCTAATAACAAATTTAAAAATGTATTTCCCTTCTTGCAATAATTTATTTCTTAATTTAAGTTGCATTTTATCAAGTACTGAATGTATGAAAATCTCAAGGATCTAGCCCATCAACTGTGTTTATCTACAATTCTTGACTAATTTGTGAGAATACATCTACTTGAGAGCAATATTCATTGTAATTGTGTGTGGAGATTCTTTATCCACCTGATCACCATAATAAATCTCTAAGTATCAATGAATATTGTGTAGGATTACCCTCATAGGTTATGCAAAGCCTGAAGTGCAAAGGTAAATGTTTATCTATTTTTTCTTGTTTGTTGGCCAACCCCTTGAGATAATTAACCATCTAAATTAGCTATTCTTTATATTTTCTAGAGATACTTGTTGGGAAACTTAAAACACCAAAAAAAGGAATTGAATTTTAGGAGAAATTTTATCCAATAGGAAGAATGGAAGCAATCAGAATGTTTCTTACATTTGAAACTCACAAGGAGTTCAAGGTATATCAAATGGATGTTAAATCTACTTTCATTAATGGTGACTTAGAAGAAGAAGTTTACATATCAATTATCAATAGACCCAAACAAGGTAGGTATAATTAAGAAGGATTTATATAGTCTCAAACAAGCCCTTAGGGCTTGGTATGCAAGGTTGGACAAGTACCTACTCTACTAGGGGTTCAAGAAAGGTACCACAGATAGTACTCTTTACATCAAAATTGAGGATGAAAAAATTATGATAGTTGTTGTATATGTTGATGATATAATCTTTGGTGGCAATTATTAAATGTGAATTTTTTTTTAAGAAATGTAAAAGGAATTTAAAAAATCTATGATAGGTGAACTATATTTCTTTCTTGGACTCCAAATTTGTGAATTAGATGATGGAATTTTCATCTCTCAAGAAAAGTATGTCAAGGAGATCTTGAAGAAGTTTGGTATGGAATATTGAAAACTAGTGAGTACTACTATGGTGACAAGTTGTCATTTTAGAGAAATTTGATGTGTCACCTAAGGCTGATCAAACTTTGTATAGGTTTATGATTGGGGGTCTGCTATGGTTAACTGCATCAAGGCCTGATATTATGCATTTTTTCTACTTGGATGCAAGATTTCAAGCTGATCCAAGAGAAAATCATGAGAAGGTAATAAAAATATTTTTTAGATATTTGAAGAGCACTCCAAATTATCGATTGTGATATCAAAAGGACGATGATTTATCTTTGATTTCATGTCATATGGAGATTGGTCTAGTAGTGTTGATGATATAATAAGTACTAGTGGTGGAGCTTTCCTTTTGGGTGATAGGTTGGACTCATGGTTTAGTAAGAATTAGGATTCAGTGTCCTTATCAATAGTAGAATGAAAGCATATAACTACAACATATTTTTGCACTGAAGTATTTTGAATGAAGAAAATATTGAAGGATATACTTGGGTGATGTATGATGAGCCCTTTCCTATTATATGTGACAATACAAGTGCCATCAATATTTTAAAGAATTCAATGATAAATTCTAGAACCAAGAGCATATCTATCAAGTATCTCTTTTTAAGGGAGAAGGTTGTAATTCAAGAGGTGAAATTGGAATATTTTCCTATAAAGGATCATGTCATAGACATATTTACAAATAGACTTTCTTATGATACATTTGAATATCACAAACAAAGGTTAGTGGTTTTTACACCTCATTCTTCTAACTATATGGATAGATGGTGCATTTTTCCAAGGGAGCTGTCAAAGATATATCTTTATCCTTGGATTGATGAGGGCTACTTCTCACGGGGAATAGGTAAGAATGATGAATAGGTTTTTGTGGATAGGGGGTCCCTTGTATAGTGTTTCAAGCACAAAGGAATACCAGTAGCTCTTTTCCCTTGAGGTCAAACATGGATAAAATATCATATTAGGTTATTGTTGCAATCAATGCCAAAGGGGGAGATTATTATAGGTATTGTCATGTGTTGTCATTGATATTGATAGTGTTTCATTTTGGAAGTTTTCATGTATGAATAATGTTGTAGATGTTATCATTAAGGTCAACCTAATGGATTTTTGGTCGGTTGCATGTGATGCAAATATATTTGTCAAAAGAGAGAGTTCAATGATCAAAATTATTTTGAAGTGAAGAATGTTATGAGCATGCTGGAAGTTCATACTATTATGAAGTTTTGGCTTCTTTCCTTTATGATGAGAAAAGTTGTATTTGTTGTCTATGGTATTGTAAATGTTGTATCCTTTGTTATCTTGATGTAAAGAATTCCATCAAACTTGAAATAAAGTATGAATATTTTTCTAATAGTCTAAGGCATAGGAATTTGTTCTAAAGAAGCTCTGGAATGCTCTACATTCATTTGCATTTGAAGATATGGCTATGTGGTTTAGCAGTTAGATAAAGAAAGGTGTGAAATATGTAAGTTTCTAATTTCGAAATATAGAAGTTACCACAGATGTTTCCTAAGCTAGGAGAGTGAAGATTATGATATTGTTATCAAGAAGGTTTAGAGGAACTCTCCACATTTCTCTACCTTTTGATAAATTTGAGTTCTTGCAATTTTATGGATGAGTTTAAATTTTCTATATATGTTCTCTCTGTTCAAGTTTCAAGTATTGAGGTGTATTGTAAGTCTATTTTTCAATATCATATCTCAAGATTGTGTATTTAGAGTTTACAAGTGATGTTGGGTTTAGTTTTTGTGTGTGTGCGCCAACATAAAGAAGCATGAGGTTGTGAAAATAGTGTATGATTTTTTTTTGAAATCATATAATGTTTGTAAACTGATTTGCATGTTTTTTTTATCTCTTCGGTACCTCCTTTGGTCTAGAGCTAATGTATTGAAGAAGAATTTTTTATTTAGCCGAGTTAGAAAGTTGAAGTGTTTGTGCTAAATCTTTGAAGTGTTTGTTAGCATGGGAAGGTGTTTTAAGGTAAAATTTGTTGGGAAAATATGTCTCAACCTTGCAATTACATAAGCTTTAATGTTGATATGATGTATTTAATATCTATATATCCTATTTACACTGATAGGTGTAATATAAAATGGGAGAATAGGGTGGAGGGGAGGAGTGAGATGCATGTTAATAATACCATTTTTTTTAACAAAAAATATTAAATGACTGACATACATTAAATTAATGTTATATTGTATATTTGGACCATTGGTTATTAGGTCTTATATCTAATGGTAGATATTTTTTTGGCTTATCTTGCCCTAGAGCCTAACCCTATTTATGAGGGTGTTGTATTACGACTATGGTATTATGATTTATTCTAAGAGTTTGATAGCATTTGTGTCATCTCTGGATCTTTGGTGGTGATACTCCTATGAGAATATGTCTTTGCAAGTATATTGTAATCTTTGTGATTTCTGAATAATACAATGGGTAGATTTTGGAGTGTGGAGTTTTTATCTTGAAATGGTTTTCCCCACATAAATCACTATGTTATGGTATGCATGATATTTATGTTTATTTTCATTTATTTCTGTAACTATTATAAAGATCTATAATTTTTTGCATTATTCTCCTCTCAATATTAGTGTAGGAAGTTTTTCCACTACCTTCACTTCCTTACAAGTGGTATTAGAGCTTGATCACCTTTGGTTTTAGTTGTGGATTGTTGGGGTTTTTGAACTAATCCAAATTTGAGTGGGAGCTTGTGCAAAAGAAACTTTGTGATCTTGTTGCAATATTTTTCAGATCACAAGTTCATCAGGGAGAATAGAGGTGGATAATTTTTTTGGAAATAATTTTGAGATGTGGAAGCTGAAGATGGAGGATCTGTTGATATATCAAGATCTATGGGATGCTATTGATGATAAAGTTTCAAGTCCAACAAATCCTACTTCGACTGTTTAATATGATTTTATGGATTGTAAAGACAAGGGTTTAATTATATTATGTTGAGCAGACTCTACTTTAATTAATTTCCATGAAGGGGCCTCTATAGAAAAACTATGGAAGAAGCTTGGTGAGATGGATCAAGCCAAATATTTAGTGAACAATATATTCTTAAAGAATAAATTATATTTCTTGAGAATGGAAGAGGGTGGGTGAATCATAGACCACCTAAAAGAATTCAATATTTTGGTGGCTCAATTGGCATCAATTGGTGTCAAAATGGATGAGGATGAGAAATATTAGATATTTCTTTGTTATTTACCTAATTCATGGGACTCTTTTGTTATGGCTATTGGGAGTAATTTTGTTATTTTGAAGACATAAGATGTGATGGGTTCTTTTATTTTTGAAGAGATGAGGACAAAGGTATCCATCACTACCGAGGATTCCTTAAATGTTCATGGAATACCTAAGGAAAAAGACAAGAAGAATGAGAATCACAACAAATCCAAGTCCAAGGGGAGATCTAAATCTCCTGGAAAGTCCAAAATTATTTGTTGAAATTGTGGTAAGCCTGGACATGTTCAGAAGGAGTGCAAGGAAGAAAAGAAGAAGAAATTGAAGAGATTTGATTCTGATTCTAAGTCCAATAAGGAATATGGTGATGCATTCATTAGATCTTTGGAAACTCATGTAGGTAATGATGCATGGTTAATTGACTTAGGTGCATATTTCCATATGATATTTAATAAAGATTAGTTTTTTGAATATGAAGAATTTTATGGAGGTAAGTTATACTTGGGTGAAGATTCTTTTTTAAATATTGTTGGTCATGGTAGTCTTAAAATTGGGTT
This sequence comes from Sequoiadendron giganteum, assembly GCA_007115665.2. Classification (NCBI taxonomy): domain Eukaryota; kingdom Viridiplantae; phylum Streptophyta; class Pinopsida; order Cupressales; family Cupressaceae; genus Sequoiadendron; species Sequoiadendron giganteum. The sequence continues at coordinate 488,165,029 of CM021100.1, read as the reverse complement.
TCCTGATGGTAGAATAAAACATATTAATGGTGTGTTGCATATCCCTGGATTAGCATGAAATTTTTTATCTATGAGAAAACAAATAGATTCAAGTGTGTAGGTAGTATTTTCTAATGCAAGATGCAAGATAGTTAGAGGTGTTATGGTGATTTCTAGAGGTGTCAAATATGGCACAATCTATAAGGTCGATGCATGCATTGCTAAGTGCAATAGTACTTCTTTGAAAAGTAAGTCTTTGGATACTCCTTTGGAAGAGGTGAAGGATTCACCTTCAATAGATGGTCATTGCTTAAAGGTACCTAAGGGTTCGCTTCCTTCAAAATCAAATTTACCTACATAAGAAACTAGGTTGTGGAGCCAGAGACTTGGCCACATTGGAGAAAAGGGTCTAAGGACCTTGAAAAATAAAAACCTTATTGGAGGTTTTCCTGATTGTAATCTTGATTTTTATTTCTGCGAGCATTGCATTTATGGAAAAGAAAACCATGTTTAGTTTTACTTGAGTTCTCTCAAATCTTGTGGTGTATTAGATCTTATTCATTCTAATGTGTCTGGTCCTATAGATGTTCTTGCAATTGGTTTTAAATCCACATATTATGTTAAATTAATTGATGATTATAGTATGACATGGGTATTCTTTATAAAGAGTAAATCTAAATTTTTCAATCAATTTCAAGAATTTAAAGCAATGGTTGAGTTGCAAATTGGAAAGAAAATAAAAATTTTGAGGACTGATAATGGTGGTGATTTTTTCTCTAATGATTTTGTGATTTTTTATAAAGATTGTGGTATTCATAGATAAAATATAACTTTGTATTATGCATAGCATAATGGAGTTGTAGAAAGAATAAACATGATACTAATGGAGAAGCCTAATATTATTTAGAGTGGTGTTGGTCTAGAATAAAGCTTCTAGGCTAGAGTTATTGACACTACCTGTTTCTTGATTAACAGTTCTCCTACATCATCTCTTGTTGATTAGACTCCTATAGAGGCATGGTCGGGTCACAAGGGCCTTCATTAAGACATGTTAGAGAATTGTTTTGTGAGGAATATGGACATGTTCCAAAGGAGAGGTGAAAAAAGCTAGAGAAAAAAGTTGTGAAATGTATCTTCATCAGATACAATTATGGTGTGAAATGCTACAAGATTTTAGATCTTTTTTCACATAATGTAATATATAGTAGAAGTGTTATTTTTAGAGAAACTAAGCCTTCTTCTATTACATTGCACCCAAAATAAATCAAATAGGAAGATGCGACTCAATTTACTTCTACACATGAGAAAGTTGAATTGAGGCCCATGGGTAGACAAGAAGTTGAGGAGATCTCATCTAGCTCTGAATCTTCAAAAGAGGAGGAAGAACCTCCAAATCAGCTTGTTCGTAGGTCTACAAGGCATAGAAAACCACCTAAAAGGTATTCACTTGATTATTGGAGATGTATTTTTTCTTTGAATTACAACATGGATGAACCAAGATCTGTAGAAGAGGCTTTAGGTATGAATGATGTAGAATCCTAGAAGATTTCTATGGATGAAGAAATGACAACTTTGAAAAAGAATAATACATGGGATCTTGTACCATTGACTGAAGGAAGAAAACATGTTGGTTGCAAATGGGTGTTCAAAAAAATATTGGTTCAGATGGAGGTATTGAGAAGTACAAAGAAAGGTTGGTTGCAAAAGGTTACTCTCAAGTTGAGGGTGTTGATTATGATGAGATATTTTCTCCTATTGCAAAAATGACATCCATTAGATTTTTACTTTCTATTGTTGATTCTTATCATTTATAGGTTGAGAAAATAAATGTGAAAACCGCTTTCCTTGATTGTGACTTGAAGGAGGATATTTATATGACACAACTAGAGCACTATGTGGTAAAAGGTAAAAATAATTTGGGTTGCAAATTGAAGAAATATTTGTATGGCCTAAAATAGAGTCCTAGGATGTGGTACCAAAAATTTGATACATATGTTTTGAGTTTTGGATTTGAGTGTTCTAAATCAGATCATTGTGTTCATTATAAAACTAATGGCAATTGTTTCTTATTTATTTCATTATATGTTGATGATGTGTTATTTATTGGTAAAGGGAAAGGTATGATTTTAGAACTAAAATCTCAACTTGCTGCTAAATTTGAAATGAAAGATCTTGGTGTAACTAGACACATTCTTGGGATGGAAATTAGAAGAGATAGAGTGAACAAAAAGCTATGGCTTAGCTAAAGTTAGTATATCAATTCAATTTTATAGAGGTTTAACATGTAGGATTATAGACCATTTTGTGGTCCTTTTTTCAATTGGAATAAATTCATCTATTTAAGATTGTCCAACATCTCCATCAAAGATGGAAGATATGGGCAGCGTATTACCAGAGTGTAGTTGGATGTTTGACATATGCTATGTTTGTTACTAGACTAAAAATTTCCCAAGCAATGGGAGTTATTAATGTTGGAAACTATGAACCCCAATCCTATACCTGCACAAAAACAAGAAGCAAACACATTAGTAAGCTCATATGCAAGATAAAACAAGGATTCCCCATGAAATCCATTTACAATGCTCAAAATAGGAAAATGAAGAAACAAAACATAAAAATCAATAAAATCCTAATTAACCATGCAAACTCTTGATCCCATGGGGGAATTGGTGCCAATTGGTGTGTCGAAATTGGCCCTTTCCCAACTCCTTTGTTGCAATGTTGATGATTTGTGGATGATTGAATCTCCTTGATGAGATTTTGGCATAACCTTGCTATGAAATCATGAAAATGATGAACAATTGCTATGAAATAGGCAAAATTAGCTCTCAATGTGAAGAGAGTAACTTTGCTCAAATTGTGGATGATAGAATGAGAGGAAGAGTCTCTCATTTATAGATTTCAAATTGGAAGAATGAGCAATATTTGAGCAATGTGGGATCATTCAACATCCAATGGCCAAGTGCCACTTGTCAAGATGTGAATGGTTAAAGGTTGTGCAAATTTTGGTCAATGTGCCAATAAATCATATTGGATTCAAATTTGAATGTTGGCTTGTTGGAGGGAGAGAGAAATGGAGTTAATGTCACTTGGCTCAATGAAAAGGACATGTAAGAGGTCTTAAATTCCTTGTTGGAAGGACTAAGTCCACTTGGATTTGAATTCAAATTTGAGGGAATATTCCCATTTTATGCCATGTTGAGAGAAAATAGAGATTTAATAAATGAATTAAATCTATTTTCATGTGCAAGTGGTCAAAGCTAGAGGATGGGACATGATTTAAGATTAATTTAATCAAATATTAATTAATGTTATGAGGAATTAGGAGATGTGACAATTTAGACTTAAATGTATGCATTGATTTAAATCAAATTGAGAGGAAGGGTTTAATTAAATAAATGTTTTAATTTATTTAACTAAAAGGGGATAATGTTAGATTAAATCAAATAAGGTTTAATTTATTCAATTTAATAAGAAGACTTTAGAGACTTAATTTAAATAAAATGAATTATTTAAATGAACAAAGATAGAGGATTAATTAAATTAAATTGATTAATTTAATCAACAAAGGAGAAAGAATTAATTAGATAAATAATAATTTATTTAATTAATGGATGAAGAGTGATGGTAAGATGATAGTATGATTCAGGATGAAATGATGTTAGTAATCAGGATCAAGTGTGTTGGTATATTTTTCATGTCTACAGAAACAAGCCACACTGAGAGCGGGGGTGAATCAGTGTTGTGCAAAAAATAACTTTATTAACCTTTAACCTCCAAGCATTAGGACCATTCAATCATAAAGCATAAAAAATAAAATAAACACAACACCATAACACCAAGATTTTTATGTGGAAACCTTGTTAGCAGAAAAACCATGATGGATGGCCAATCCATAATTATGATTTTAAGTATACTCAAAATGAAGATTATAGAAGGGGAATGCACTTGCATTCAGGCACACTGCCTAGAGCTCACTGTTCAAAGAAAAGAGGGCTTTCTTCCCAAGAGTTCAGATTGAAAACATTTGAAGATTTGAATTGAGATGATAGCATCTAAAATGCCTGATATCAGTTCCAGATTAAGCACAATGATAGATTTGTTCCCTTATAGACTGAGTTTGTAAATATGTTATGCTCTGCTCATACACACAACATAGATCATCTATGCACAAGTGAAACTACAATTTATCACACCTCTTCTCTACTCTAACTCACAATTCATACATTAACTCAATATGTACACCATAAAAAATGATACAGATGATCATGTATATATATCCACAATATAGGATTTATTTACACTTTGTCCGCTTCAATAGAACAAAAAAATAGTACAACTATCAGCTCACATAATGAGAAATATAAAATTCTTACCCTTAATGGTCAACCACAACTTGGCTAGGACCAAAACAAAGATATTCAAACATAGAGGTACTTAATTAATTTGTTCTCATACATCTGCGACTTAATATATTCATGAGGTCAGCCTTAATACAAGAAAAACTAAGAATACGCCAACTAGATCTTCTAATTCCCATAGGAATTGATACGAGACACCGTGCTTCAGTCTCAATAGAGATAATACACCAACAATCATTTCTTGAGATGCGCAACACAAAATGATAACCTAAAATATTGACACAGATCGATGACTGTTGAGTTATTAGATATTATGTTCTGCCTTATCGATTTGCAATCTATCTTCTGGTATGCTCAAATGAGGATATGCATACCTGATCAACACATAGGTTTGTCATCAATGACAACAACAGATGATGGTTGCAGTGTTATTTTTCCAACAATCTCCCCCTTTGGCATTGATGGCAACACTTAGTGAAAAATAACTAAGTGTCAGATCAGTACCAAGATAAACTTCACTATAGTCCAAAATTTCAAAAAATTCAAAAATGTTGCTCTTCCCCTGAGCTGATTATACATTTTTCACTCCACTTCTCCCCCTTTGAAATCAATGGCAAAGGTAGGGGTCACATACCAAAAATAATCAATCAAAATTGTGTTTGTGCAAAGGTGTTTCTTTTCCTTATAGAAGCTAAAAGATGTATGTAAACTCCTTCTTTAGATGTCCCAGGTTTGAGTCCTAGACTTGTTTGAGTCTTTCCATTATGGTTATGTGTCCACAAATCAAATAGGACATTTTTTTGTGGATTCCAAGCTGATTGGATCATTGACTACCATAGTTTCCTCTCCTTCTTTTAGGGCACTACCCATTACATCAATTTTGGGGCTAATGATGCTTCTAAGTTCATAGGTTCTGGAGACAATTTTATCATTTTCATGCTTCAACCCTTTTATTTTATTTAGAAGAGACATTAATTCACATTGAACCTTTCCAACATCGCCAGATAGGGGATCAAATTCTTTAGAGATAGTTGCTAACTGACTTTCTAGGTCTTTCACCTTCTTCTCATTTGCTTCTGTAAATTTTGAAAAAGACAAACAAGATTTGTAAATCTTGCCTCCTTCGAATAAGGCATCTTGTATGTGATTGACACAAGTGGCCAAGGTGACTTTGTCTTTGGCAATCAGTATTTTCAGTCCACTGAATCTTTTAGCATCAAATTCCTTCTACACTTTTACTAACGTAGACTTTTCAAGAGACTCAAAATGAGCACTCACCGAGCTGATAAGCCTCTTGAGTTCACTAGATGAAGATTCAGTCTAATATTTCACAAAGGAGGGCATGATCTTCTCCAGTAATCCAGATGCAAGTGCCAACAATTCACTATCTTCAATATGAGATTTTAGCAGCTCTTCTTGAGATTTTACTTGAGAAAATGAGGCCACCTTCATTATCTTGATTGGGCTCAAGGTTGATAGGTCAATGGGACCTTTAATCAATTTTGGCTCAATCTCTTCCTTATTTTCCACCAAGAATTTCTTAACTGTCTTGGGAGTGTCTCTTGTCTTCATCTTTACATCACTTTTCTTTTCCTCAACTAATGCTTCCTCAATTGAAGCTTTTGATTTCTCTTCAGTGTTCTCTGTCGACTCAACTGATACATTCATAGTTGCTTCAAATTCCATGGGGATTTCTACATTGTTATCTGGAAGTGGAATCTCAAGGTTTTCACCGGCATCAAAATTTCCTTCTTCTACATCTTTGACTGGATCTGATGAGACATCATCTGTGTGAGTCTCCTCAGACACAACTTTAATTATATCATTTAGAAGTAGCTCTTTTATAATTTGTTTTGTTTCTTATATAACTTCATCTGTTTGATCAATAATCAGTTTATTGACCCTTGACTTGCATTTGAACTTCCTCTTTGCTTTGTTTAGGAATCCTTGCATGTCTTCCATAGAAATTTTCGGACACAGTTCCGCAAGAATTCTCTCATTCATTCTTCTTCAGTCAGGGAACTTAATCTCCTTGATTCCAGAATATCATACAAACATTTTTGGAGGCTAGGCATGTTTTCAACCAAAACTTTGTTGAAGATATTCATGTGCTTTATTGTAGCTTCTTCTAGAATTCTTCTATTAGACTCAAAAAAATATTTATACCATTGATAAAGCGGTTTAAGATTTCCATCTAAGATTATTTCCTTTTCAATTTGTTGAATTGGCATACCAGGTGTGTCAACCTTGGTCTTCTTCTTTGCCTGATCATCTACACCGGAGGATTTTGGCACAATTGCTGCTTTAGTGCCTTGCTATTTGATTTCCTTAACATCTTCATTAGATTTTGTTTCCTCATCATCAGAAATAGTCATATACACTCTTTTTCTTTTTCTTTTCCTTCCTTTGGATTCCTTTCTGGATCTCTTGCTTTCACTTTTCACAGGAGCAGATTTCACTATCGGAGCTGAGTGAGAAGTCGAGCTTCTGGTTGTTCTAGATCGGGTAGGTGGTGTTGTTGGACCAGCTGATTGTGCTTTTGTTGCCTCTTTACCAACTTGCCTTGATGCTTCATCTTTTTCCCTTTTCTTCTTGGCTTCACTTAGTTTCTCTGCGGATACACCCAAGCTTTCTGGAAGAATTTTGACTTCTTTTCTTACTCTTTTGGTTGTTACTAGTTTCTTAACCTCATTATGAATTTTAGTGTTTTCTCTACATAGGTGCCAAACCTCTCTTCAGTTGGATCTAGAGGTTTTCTTAATATATGTTGGGCATACATTTCCAAAAAAATTCCCTCGACCTCATAGCCCATAGGCATGATCCAAATAGTTCTTGGATTTGTTGCTTCCACCATGCACTGATTGACATTCACCATAAAGTAGATTGAATCTTTGTATTTCTCCACAATGGTGGTGGGAATTATTTCCCTAGCTTGCATGCTAGTTAGAAAGCTTTTGAAATAGCCCCAAATATCTGCATTTCTAGTTTTGATATTTGTAAGATTGTACAATAGATCCCTGACCTATTCATCTACTAGGGTGTTCTTTTGCCACTGAACTTTTCCAAGACTCGAGACTTCCTCCATGAAATAAAAAAATAAACATAAAAGCAAACTGCCATATTTGAATGATTTTCTCTTGTCTTTCTTGATCTTCGCAAGGCTTTCCATCAACTAAATCCTTAATAATTCATAGAGATCATATTCCATTTTTTCTTTCACCATTTGGTAGGCAACATAAATCTTCGTATCAGATACAAAGTTTTCTTGGCTAGAGTGGTAAATCTTATAACCAATTACCATGGATGCAAATCTAACATTTATATCAGCAATATTGTCAACAATCATTTCTCTCCTATCATATGTCGAGCCTATAGCATCGGTGATAGTTTGATTTTTCACGAACTTAAAAATAGGTAGAACACCAGAGGAACTCAGACCAGTTACTGCACTTATGGCTTCCTTAGTAATTTTGAAGGGAATAGTAAGCCACATAAACTCATCATGTACCCGACTCAAGACATATCGAACCCATTCTGATTCCATAAACATGGGAAATTTAACCATCAGAGTGAATTTATTTGTTTCCAGGATTTGGTGTTCTAGTTTTACATTGAATTTTTCATCAACAATATGATGATTGTACAGATTCATAAGTTGAGAGCTTCCCAGCTCTTCAATATTTTCATGATTGTAAACCCTAATATCCTTTGTATGCAAGACTCTATGCGGAACTGATGAAAATGCCCCTAATGGATCGGTCTCTAAAGACTTGTAGGGATGCAATTTAAATTTAGGATGGGGTCTGTCCTTGAGTGTGACCACTAAAGGGGTATTCATCTTGCCCAAATCACAAAATCCAAGAATTTCTTGAGAAATACCTTTTTTGTGTCAGACCCGAAATCGATCGCTAAGTCACCTTCACACTTGGTTTTCACCTTGATTTTCCTTAGGGAAAAGTGACAACTGACGAATAGAATTGACCTTTTATCACTTGCATACCTAACCTTTTTGTCGCAATAAATGAATTTTCCCTAATTCATCTGGTTGCGCCATTTCTATGTACAAAAACCTGATAAATCTTCTATGGAATTTTAATACGATATACCACTTCCTCTGATGAGTTAAACAATATTTGTTGGGCATCTTCCCATCTCCAATATGTACTTACATCCAGTTTCATTTACCGGTTATGGGGTTTGATGATTTTCTTGACTGCTCCCCTTGGGCTAAAGGCCTGAGACTAATTCCCAGAGGAATTATTGGAGGTAGGTTCTGGTGCAGGTGCAGTTTCTTCAATGGAGGGAGTCTTCTTCACCCATTTTCTTTGAATTTTTTGCTTGACCTCATTTGCAGTGACTTTACCTTTTCCTTTCACATTTTTACTTTGATTTACCGAGCCTTTTATATTCTGATAGAATGTAGCAATGTGTCTAGTTTTGTTGCAATTGTAGCATACAATATTACTCTTAACAGACTGGTTGTTCCATTGATTTCCTCTTGAGGTGCATTGGTTAGAAATATGTCCAGGTCTATTGCAATTATAGCATTTGATGTTTCTATGAAAGTGATTCATCATATTTCTACATTCATTTGACTTATGACCAATCTTATAATAATTCAAACATTGACCTGAGAAAGATGGACCACTTTGGTTCATTCTCCTTCTACACTGAGAAGCCATGTGTCCAAAATTGTTGCAATTAAAACAATATCCATTAAATCTTTGAGCATTAGGTTTTCTTACCAGATGCCTACTAGTATTGTTCATCTGATTTCCTTGCCTGAATCTCCTTTGTCCAAAATTCTTTTGTCTGCTTTTTGAAATTTCTCCTTTATCAAATCCAAGACCTATTTTATCACCATGATTCCTTTGATTATAAATTAGTTCATTGAGCATGGTTGAGATAGATTTTAACTTCTCCTTATACTCATTTATAGTAGCAAGTTCATTTCAGAGATCATCCATTTGTCTTTCAAGTGCGTCTTCACAAATTTTGGACACTTCCAATTTATCATCCAATCGGCTGCATACTTCATATTTTTCTTTCAGAGACTGAGTTAGGCTTTCTTCATTCTTATTTTTGTCTTCAATCTCTTTGGTCATTCTCATCATGATGGATTCCATTTCAGCCTTAAGAACTGTATTCTCTTGGGTAATATTTTCTCATTCCTCTATCTTTTCTTTCAGGTCTTTACTGGTTTGTTTATCTTCAATGCTCTTGTTATCTTTATGTTGAATTTGATCACAAAGTTCCTTTATCTTCTCTCTTGACTTGTTCATTTTGTCTTTCAGAGATTCAATGAACTTTTCTGCATCATTAAGATTCGCTTGTAGTTTATGGACTTCATCTTTTGATTGATCAAGGTCATCTAGGGCCACCATAAGTTGTTGTTCAAGACTACTTTAATCTATTTGAAATTTCTTCGAAGATATCCCAAGCTGTTAGACTTCTTCTTCTGAGGAACTAGCTCTGATACCAATTGTTGGAAACAAGCCACACTGAGAGGGGGGATGAATCAGTGTTGTGCAAAAAATAACTTTATTAACCTTTAACTTCCAAGCATTAGGAACATTCAATCATAAAGCATAAACAAGAAAATAAACACAACACCATAACACCAATATTTTAATGTGGAAACCCTGTTAGGGGAAAAACCATAGTGGATGGCTAATCCACAATTATTATTCTGAGTATACTCAAAATGAAGATTACAAAAGGGGAATGCACTTGAATTCAAGCACACTGCCAATAGCTCATTTCTCAAAGAAAAAAAGGTTTACTTCCCAAGAGTTCAAATTAAAACCATTTGAAGATTTGAACTGAGATCATAGCATCTAAAATTCTTGATTACAGTTCCAGATTAAGCACAATGATAGATTTGTTGCCTTATAGACTAATTCTATAATTCTGTTCTGGTCTGCTCATACACACAACATAGATCATCTATGCACAAGTGAAACTGCACTTTATTGCACCTCTGCTCTGCTCTAACTCACAATCCAGACATTAACTCAATATGTACACCATACAAAATGATATAGATGATCATGTATATATATATATCTACAACATAGGATTTATTTACACTTTATCAGCTTGAATAGAACATGACAAAATTACAACTTTTGGCTCACATAATGAGAAATATGCAATGCCTACCCTTAATGGTCAGCCACAACTTGGCTAGGACCCAAAAAAAGATATACAAACATAGAGATACACAATTAATTAGTTCTCATACATCTGCAACTTAATATATTCATGGGTTGGCCTTAATACAAGAAAAACTAAGAATACGCCAACCGGATCTTCTAATTCCCATACGAATTGATACAAGCCACTGCACTTCAGTCTCAACAAAGTTAATACAACAATAATCATTTCTTGAGATGTGCAACACAAAATGATAACCTGAAATCTTTACACAGATCGATGACTATTGAGTTATCGAATATTGTGTTATGTCTTGTCGATTTGCAATCTATCTACCAGTATTATCGAATGAGGATATGTGTACCTGATCAATGCATAGGGTTTCCATCAATGACAACACCAGATGATAGTTGCAGTGTTATTTTTCCAACACTTTCTAGATATATGTCTAATCCTAGTAGAGTTCATTGGATTTTGTTCAAAGAGTCTTCAGATATTTGCATGGTACCTTAGAGTATTTCTTGTGTTATCATAATAATATTACTAAAGAAAATATTTACCTTGATATTCATGGTTATGTGGATTTATATTGGGCTGGTTATATTGATAGTAGATGATCCACCAGTGCTTATGTGTACGTTATTTGGTGGTGCAATTAGTTGGATGAGTAAGTGATAGGTCATGGTTGCTTTTTCCACTACTAATTTTGAGTATATGGTAGCTACTTGTGCCTGTAAGGAGGCCATTTGGATTAAGATATTGTGTTCATATATTGGAATTAAAAAAGGTGCAATGATATTTTATTACTATAGTTAGAGTGTGATTTGTCTAGCTAAGAACCTAACATTTCATTGCAAGACCAAGCACATTGATGTATAGTATCATTTTGTTAGAGATATGGTTTAAGGTGGCAGGGTGAAGTTGGTTAATCCAGAGACTTTGATGAATGGTGCTAATTATTTAACTAATCCTATGAGCACAAGGAAGTTCAAATGGTGTTTAGAGACTATGGACCTTCCAACCCCTAGCAATAATGAGATGATGTTTACTCCCTCTTGTTGCTCTTGCAAGGTGTTTTACAAGTGGGAAATTTGTTGGGAAAATGTCTCAACCTTGCAATTATATAAGGTGTATTATTGATATAATGTATTTAATATATATATATATATATACATCCTAGTTACATCGGTAGATGTAATATACAATGGTAGCACAAGGAGGAGGGAAGGAGTGGGATGCATGTTAATTTTAATAAAATTTTATTAACAAAAACTTTTAAATATTTGACATACATTAAATTAATGCTATATTATAAATCTAGACTATTTTATTATTAGGTAAGAGATTTGATGGTAGATATTTTGTTTGCTTATCTTTCCCTAGAGGCTAACCCTATTTTATGAGAGAATTGTATTATGAATACAATATTGTGATGTATTCTAAGAGTTCGATAGTAGTCCTGTCATCTTAGGATCTTTGATGGTGATACTCCTATGAGAAGCTTGCTCTACAAGTATACTATATTTTTTGTGATTTATGAATAATATATTGGGAATTTTTTCAAGTTTGGTGTTTTTCTCCACATAGATCATTGTGTTGTGGTATGCATGATATTTATGTTTATCTCTATTTAATTTTTTGTAATTGTTATAAATATCTTTAATGTTTTGCATTATTCTCCTCTCAAGATTAGTGTAGGAAGTTGTTCCACTACCTTAGTTTCCTTACAAAATTGGTCCTACTTATCTCTTGGATTGGACAAAATTTGATTCTCTTACTGTGGATGTGTTTTTTTGTTGATTTTTTATGACCATTGCCTGTTTCATGTTGTACATTCTATTTGGTAGATATGGAGAAATGTTTTGAATCTTATGGAGGATATAAATGAAATCAATTTTGTAGCAAGAGGGATGAGATTTTATGATTAATGTGAGGTGGTATGTGTGAATATAAATGTGAGAAAGAGTGTTTAAAGTAGTGAGACAAAGTTAGCAAATATTTTTGAGTAAATATCCAGAAGTATTGAGTTGAAGGCAATAGAGGCTATTAACCAAAGTGCTCGAAGTAATGAGCTAAAGGTACTAGAGCTTTTTAAGTAGAGGTGTTGAATATTATGTGTCTGAAGTAGTGAGATGAAGGTAGCAATTTTTTCCAAAGCCATTGATCTTGAGGCAATAGAGTCTATTGAGAAAAAGTGTTGTGGTGGTGATTAGTTAGCAAATGTTGTCAAATATGTAATGTTGGGGTTGTTGCCTCATTTTCTAAGTGTTTTTATTTGTAGGGAGTTCTAAATTACTATTAGATATAGCCATAACACTTCTTGTAAATATTTTTCTTTTGCGAGGATGGATTTGGACAGTAGCTCTAAGGAACTTTCTCATTGTGGTTTTTCCCTTGTAGGGTTTTTCACGTAAATATAGTTTAATGATTAAGTGCTTATAACTTGAATTGTATGGGTTGATATTTGTTTGTTTAACACAGTAAGAAGTTTTGTTGTTAGAATGGAATTGAGTTAATAATTTTATATATTGATTCACCTCCCTCTTAGTATATTAGTGTGTTCTAATAATGATTTTAGTGTTTGAGTTCATATTATATTTTTGAATTACTATGAGAAATTGAAATAATAATATTTTTGTCACAGTCCACTTTTTGGTGAAGTGGGAAATAAAAAAATAAAATAAAATATGATGAATTCCCTAGTAGGTAGAAGGAATTAATGCTGGAAATTCTTCCATTCCATGATAGGGGACAACCTAAATTTATGAAGAATGGGTCTCAATAAACTAGGGGATTTTTTATGGCATTACATCCTAGTTCTCTAAGTTGACCACTGATAGGTCACTTGGAAAGGAGTCATACAAAAATAAAAGGGATTGATTGTAGAGGTAGTTGAGTATAGATCTCATGTATGAGGTATAGTTGTCCATAAAATCAAAAGGGGATATGTGAATTGGAAGGTGGCGGGACATAGATAGAAAATAGAGGGAAGGATAGAAAAAGATAGACAAGATATTTAGACGAGAAAATTTTATCTTTTGTTTGATGGAACTGATTTAATATTTGAGGGTTTTGATATTTTAGGAATGGGACTTAAGGAGGCAACAAACAATCCATAGTTGGATTTAGTGAAGAAAAATCAGGATGAGTAAATAGGATGGATCATTGGCCAAGGATTATAGTCAGGTCTCATACCTTAGGGTTGCACTAATAGCTGATATAGGTATTTTAGTTAAATTACTTTTATTCATAAAGATGCATTGGCATTTATAGGAAAGATAGTTGTGAGTATGGTCCATGGAGCACTTTCCCAACATATTGTATGCATGAGTAGGAATCTATAGTTGGAGGTGATTAGGAGTGGCTGCCTAAACCTATTACAAAGATGAGCTTATGCAAATTGTTGATTAGATCCCTTGATTGAGTTGATAGAGTCATAAACCTCCATGTGAGCTTGTTATTGCTTAGTGAATTTATTTTGTGCATTCTCAGTCCCTTGAACTATATGAATTAGACTTTCATCACCCGCATAAGTAATTGTATGATATCAACTAATTGCAATATTAATTGGTTTTATTAAGTTCATTATTAATGGTCTTATAAGTTTATTTATGTTTATGTTGTTGTGAGTCACTTATATTTTTCCCCATAATTTTGATGCCGTCAAATCTCAAGTTTGTAAGCATTAGATCTATTTGCAAGAAGAAAAATAGTTTTGAATCAAAATATTTTCTAGAGAGTTTGTCCTGATGTATGGTGGTTTTTAGCTATCTTATAATTGTTTCTTACACTCTTCAAAACTACACATTACAAGAGTTCAAGATTTCCAACTATGACCATGTTTATGTCTTATAATATGTATTGTATTTTCATGTTTCCTATAGAAGACTCTCATTACACCTAGGAATGATTCCAGAGGTTTGTTTAGATTTTCCCCAATACCCATGACCAGTAGATGTTACTTATCTTCTTCCACAACCCAACCATGGACTTTCAAAGTTCATAGATAAAAAATATGAGGAGGCTACAATGACTGGTATAGATTCATTGTCACATATATTTGGCATGTGCCAAGGTTTTCAAAAATATTTGAGTTACTAATTTTGTAGGTTAGCTATTATGGTGCACTTACACTTATATTACTATTATCCTACTTAGAAGTTTATTTCTTATATTACAGTTTCTTTAATAATTGTATATAACAACTTTCAACGTACTTTAAGAATTGTGTTATCCTAACTCTATATATTTTTTTACTATGCAGTTTAAGAACTATGTTGTTATACTTATGTAGTTACCTATGAGGCTCTCCCATGTGTTTATTCCAGGTGCATTGGTTTGCATTGGTCATCCTTGGATGAAAAATACATGTCTATAAGTATTTTTTATGTAATATTAATACTAACAGTAGAAATTAAGGGTAACACTAATATTAGTGAGCGATAATAATATTAATAATCAACAATAATATTAATATATAATGATAGAAATAATGCTAATGGCTATCATAATAGCAACTAATAAAATCAAATAGTGACAATGTTGGAAGGTGTTTGCCCTTGGTCTCCTTGTGTTATGCAACACAACACTCAGATTAGTGGCATGGCTTAATCGCCTCTCATGGATTCATTAACTCTGGTGGTTGTATTGAGCATTAACAGGTTGACCTTTTGGTGCAATGAAAGCCGTGGGGCCAACAATTAGTATTAGAGCCTAGGTCATGGGTTAAAACCCCTTGCTTATGCTAGGGGGGATTGTTGCAAGGTGTATGCTCTTGGAATGCTTATGCTATGTAGTGCAACACTTCAGTTTATGAAATGGATTAACGACTTCTTGTTGATTAATTAACTTTTGTGGTTGTACTGGGAATAAATAGGTCAATCTTTTGGTGCAATGAAAACTATATGTACAACATAAATTAGCTCCAATTTTAGAATTAATAATAACATTAAAGGGATAATTTTATTATTAGTGTTATATAGCGTCATTGAGTAAAACCATATTAATTACAACAATAATAAAAATAATAAAATAATAAATGAATTAGGAATTTGAATATGATACAAAGTATTAAAATAAATAACTCTCACTAAGTTAAATCCAATATCCATTGTGACTATGAGTGTTCAGATCGATAGGTTAGAGAAAAATCATCACATTATTACTTTTAACATGATTACTAGCCATGAGGGTATTAATATAAATTTAAAAGTAAATATTAATGTTATACACCATAGAATTCATCATATATATATATATATATATATATATTAATACTAATGGGAACCAATATATTTAAAAGTGTTATTTTTCTTTGTTTTCTTGGAATGTGCAATTATCGTTTCAATAGACTATGATTTTATTTTTATACATTTAAGATATCATTCTTGGTTAGGTTAATATTATATTTGACAAATGAACATTATCATTTTTTTATATAGTAATCAAATTCTTATCTATTATATGAGTTGTCATATGTTAATGAATAAATTTTGTATAGAAATAATTATGGTAATCAATCAAACATTTCTAGTGATTTTAAAATCATGATTGTAGAACATTATTAATTGTAATCTTAATATTGTAGTTGGTAATTAGAATTATTAGTTTGATCATTTACCCATCATATCCTCTCACATTGTTTAATAGCGACCTTGGTAATTATAGAATGATGGATAACATTTTGATTCAATATAATGTGTGACTTATATTTTAAAAATATTATAGGTGAGTTTCTCTTATGATTTAAACTGCAAAACTAGATAGGTATCAAATTGGGTTAACTATATGAGGACTTTATTCTTTGAATTATTTTCTCTCACCTTTTATGAATTTATGATTTAAGTAAACTTTATCTATATCCTAGTGAGTAAATATTAAATTTTATGTTCATAGAAACCTCTAGAGTCTCCAATAAAAGTAATTTTTTTAGGACTTGGGTATTCAATACCCGATAAGTAAAATTGATAAATATTGATTTATGAGAAATAAACCTAGGTTATAAGTAAGAATGGATTTTGTTTTTACAAATTTAAAGGAAATCTCCTTAGAGTGTGTTGCATAGTATATTATTTACTAGGTTTCATTTCCCTATTTCATTTGAGTTGATTGTAGCCTCTAGTGAAACTATCTAGGGAAATGGACCATAGAAAGGGTTTTCTTAACCAATCACACAATTTTATAACCTAGAGAATAGGGGGAATATGTTACATTTGAGTAGGGAATTGTATTTAACACATATTAGTGTTATTAGGTTATGATTTTAGTAAAGTAAAGTTATAGCTTGAACATTATACAGGAAATTCCATCAAAGATGAGCCCCTGATACATAGGTCCAACCCTTAGGTCCCATATTTCTAAGGTTTTTTTTAACTTTCCATTCCCTCCCAATGTTATGCATACTTTGTTTCTCTTTCCAAATCTAGTTATAAACTACCAACTAATTGATCTTGCTAAAGTAATGATATGTCTTATCTTGGTGATCATGTAACTAATTATTCATTGATTTTATGTTGTGCACCTAGTCGTGTTGACACCTTGTAGGTATAGGTGTTGGGGGCAAGGAAAAATATGATACATTGGGTTCCAAGAAAAACTAGAGTAGGTTGAAGATATGTCATGTTATTCACTAAAAGTAGTCATTTATTGTTTTAGAAATTGAATCATTGTTAACTTAACTATTATATAACGATTACATTTGATTGTGGAATTAAGTTAGTGCATTATGTTATTATTTTAAAAATATAAATACTTACAAATTAATCAAGTTTAGTGTAGATCAGTTAGGCAGTGTTGTTTCCACTAAGTGTCTAAAAAGTGGCATGATATATTGTTAATAATAATAAAAATAAAACTAATTTAATAATGTAAGAAGTAATATTAAAATTAATGTGAATAAATAATAGCAATATTGATCAAGTTGTTAATATTAGAGCATTTATTATGGAATTATTTTTATTAGATTAAATTTGGGAAGGGCTCATACCCTTTTACAAATGGTCATGGATGCCAAATAGGGGATCTCAAGATACATAAGGTACCTAACAAGAAAAATAAAAGAAGCTACATAAAGACCTCTATTTATAAGAGATAATGATGGAGAAATGAGAAAATGGGATGAATATGGGACTAAACATGAGCCAATGGCAAGGTGCCACTTTTCAACATGCTAGTGGAGGAGGAATGAGCACATTTTGGTCAATGTGCAAATAAATGCAATTAGGTGGATATTTGAAATTTGAAATTTTACTTGTGGAAGAGGATGTGGAAGAGAAGTTAATGCCACTTGGCTCAAGAAAAAGGACTTGTAAGAGGAGTTAATTACATGTTTGGAGGGAAAATCCTTTTGGAGGGAGATTTCAAATTGCAAGAATATTCCAACAAGATGCCCTTTTGAGTGAAAAATAGGAGAATTTATAAATCAATTAAACTGATTTACATGTGCAAGTTGCAAAATCTAGAGGATTTGATGGATTAGAGCTAGAGTTAATTAGGATTTAATTAACTTAGACAAAGATTAGTTGATTTTGATATTTGAATTAGATTTTTAGATTTATTTAAATCAAATGAGAGGAATAATGGACATTTAATTAAATAGAGATTTATTTAATTAATTAAAAGAAGATGATGATTTAATCAAAATAAAGGTGATTTATTTAATTAAAAGAGGAATGATAGGATTAATTAAATAAAATGATTTTTTAAACTAAAGGAAGACAATGATTTAATAAAATAAAATGATTTATTTAATTAAAAGAGGAATTATGGTGAATTAATTAAATAAAGATTATTTAATTAACTTGTTAGTAAAGAAGTGGTTAAGGAAGAATTAGTGTTAGTGAATCAGGATGGAGTGTATGATATCAATCGGGATATTTTGAGTGTCTACATGGATTTTCACAACTTATCTTAGGTTATTAATTTTAAGTTTCAAGGGGGCACACCTAGGAAAAACAACATCATCCAACTAAGGGTCTTTAGTGGTATTGTCCAAATTTATACAAAGGGTAGGGGAATTCAGAGGGCTTGAAGGGTAGTGGATAGAGGGGGAATTTGGAGGCTTCATAGAAGTCTTCATTAATAGTGGAATCAGGGGATCCTTTTAGTGTGGGGCTCTAGGGTTCATCATCAAAATTTGAAATTTGAGTGAGGCTGGAAAATGAAACATTTTTTTAGAAGCTAGGTTGGGGACCTAAGAGGAAAATTATTTACCTTTATCCCTAGTAAACCTGTGAGAGGAGGACAATGCTAATTATGAGTCAAGGGTTAAGGGGTGCCTCTAAGGGTTTAATAGAATCTCTAGCTACAAGAGATTTTTTCTTAGAAGATTACAGTGAAGGCGAAAGGGCCACCTAAAAAATGGAATAATTTTTAAATCAACCCCTGGTGGAGGGGTAAATTCTTCCCTTTATCCTGAACGACCTTAATAGAATATTGAAGGGAGGACATAATCTAGAACAAAAAGTTCATTTTTAGATTATAATAGAAGTGATTAGGAATGGGAAATAGGTGGGCATGGAAGAACTTAAGCCTAAATTTCAAGGTAACATAACATATTAGGACTTTCTCCATTCTACTCCAAACTCCAGGGAGGTCGTGTTTGTTGAGCTCATTGTATAGTCAATTGATCTTTTCCCCTTTCTTGAGAAATTTTTCCATCTCCTTTTTATAATGTCCTTTCAACTTCCTAGCGAGATAGGTCCCTTCCAAAGAGAGGTTGGTTTCCTCTATAATAAAATCCATATTAATAGAGAAGGAATAGTGACCAATATTTATAGTGTCGTCTTTTGAGGAATTGGAAAATTCTATGGAAATTTTAGGATTATGCCCCACCATGCCTTTGACATAAGTAGCAAGTTTACCCCATTATAGGATAGTCCAAACATCCTTATCATTCTTCTAGAACTTATATGAGGTGGGATCCTCTTGGAAGAGAACACCACTCATCACGAAAAACACTTTAGACAGAGGAAAATTAGGAATTCTATAGAAGTAGGAGGTAAAATTCATGAACAAATGTAGATTTTTCTTACAAAAACGTGGGACGAGATGACAAGATTGCCTTAAATTCAACTTGTGCTAGTTTACAATTTGAATTGATGAAGAGTTCAGATCAAGCTTAATATTAAATTAATTTTTCATCATTTAATAATAACTCACACACATAGTCTAGATCATTGATAAATTATCCCAAATAGTAATATGTTTTTGTAAAGGCTCTTAGATTTGCTAAAGCATCAAACCACTTTATTTCCAGGTCTAAACATGTGAGAAAATATGAAAATACCAATGTTCATTATGACATAATGAGCCAAGAGGATGGGGTCTCATATGGTCCAACGTGGGTTCACCTTGCCATTCAACAACATGATAGTATTTGTAGAATCCCCTTCAATTTCTAGGTTGGACACTCCAACATTCCTAGCAATACAGATCTTATGATAAGAATTTTCCACTTCAATAAAGTTAGAATATTGTAAACCCAAGTTAATTGTATATGCCAAAACCAACTTCCCATGATGGTCCCAGATTATGCCCCCCTCACTTGCCTGACTTGGGTTCCCTTTGGTCAAGCCGTCAAAGTAAACTGTGATAGTTAGAATATGTTAAAGGAGTAATATTTTTTTTATGAATCTATGATTTAATGAGAGTGTTTGCAAAAATTTAATGCAATATTAAAGTGGAAAAGGAATAAGTAAGTACAAAAAAAAAAAGATAATAATTATAGCCCCCTTGATTTAGTTTTTGATTCCTCCTACATTACAATACTTTATAAGTTTAGTACATAGGTTTTTGGAACAAAAAAGTGTCACTTTACAATTAGCATGAAAGTGTATATGATACACTAAGAAATAAACAAACACATAAGAAGCTAATTAAAATTATTAAAATTTATTTTCCCTATCTATCTACTTTAATTACACTCTCAAAATTTTATGTGAGATGCAAGGATTGTGTTGATCCTCATGTGGGGAAGAATGAGAAGATGACAAGTGGAATTATGTGAATGGTGCATAGGATTAGGGAAATTATTTGGAATAGATAGAGGGTGAATATTTGATCAAATCATAATGAGGTTGGAGACTAATAAGGGTATTTTTAGAGCCTTGTGCACTTCAAGTCATGTACATGATTGAATCTATTTATTTTAAATAAATAAGTAGAGGAATGCATAAATTATTAATTGACCAAACCCTTTTTAACTTGAAGTAATGATGGGGGTTTTATAGGAATTAAACAAATATTTTGAATTTATTTTATTTACTTAAGAATCTTGGGAAAATATTTGAATTAATTCAATGAAAGTGAATTATTCAATTAAGGTTGGAAATCTAAAAGGCAATATAAATTAAATAAATAAATTGTAATTTATCTAATTAATATTAGACTAAATTTTATATTGGTTATTAAAATAGTTAGGGCCTATTTAATTAATATTGAAAGAATTATTTGACATATTATCTATATAAATATTTCTTTAATTGATGTTGGAAGTAAATATATGGGATGAATCTAACACAATAATGATAGAACTATTGTTATGTACTTTAGGTCTTTACATTCTATCCCTCTTTGAAATGGTGATGAAATTATAAGAGTAATTTCATTTTGCAAAAGATGATTACAAACATTTAGTAGGCTAGAAATAGTGGTATGAATCCTTTGTTATTACGAGGAAATAATATTGTAAGGTATTTTAGTGATGCAATTTCTAGAGAGAACATAATTCATCAAGATCTAGGTGGCCTCTTGATAGGAGAACCTTTTTTGAAAGGATAGGAAATAGATGGGATGGGTTGTAAGAGAGATTGAAACAAAAGATATGCTTATATGTATAAAATTAAGATGCAAGGAGGTGAAAAAATGATGGAAAAAATAAGATAAGGCTTAGAATAATTATGGGAAATATGATAATTATTATGAATGTTATGAAAAGTTGAGTTGATTGATAGTAGATGTAGGTATATGCTAAAATATGATTATAAATTGAGATTTTTTGTAGCAATTGACATTTTGCACCCAAATTTAAAGACTAGGGGATGATGCATCAAGTGAATGAGGGACTAATATCTAATTAGGTATATGGATTAATGTAGGCCTTGAGGTTATCCAAGGATCAATTCATAAAATATATTCTACAAAATAAACACACGCAAGCCTTAGTATTAAAGCATGGACAAAAAATCAAAATAAAAGATGAACAATATATTTCCCCTACTAAAGGGAAATTCCAATGATTAATTTATTTGAGGATGATGATAGTTTTATTAATGTGGGAGAAAAGTATCCTAAAAATAACATAAAATCTATGAATGATATCTCATGAATGCAATAATTTAAAATTGACTAAGGTTTGGATTTTCACTAGACTAAGGACAAAATTGATGAAATTTCTAGTATATAGGCATAATGTGTAAGAGATGAAGAAATTATCTCAACAACTAGGAAAACCAACAAAGAACAAAGATAAACCTTCCACAAGAGGATATGCAAGAAAGAGCTTGTTGAATATTGATCAAGGATTCAAAATGAGGTATTTTACAATTGATACATGAGATTCCTTAAAAAGGAAATGTATGCACAACCCTAAACCTAACTTGAACTAAAAGATAGTTGAACTAGATAAGATTACTTATGTCAACTAGATAAGATTACATATTTCAACTAGATAAGATAAGCTCTAGAAAATCCAACTAAGACTTTCTAAAAATGAATCTTTTTCCTAAGTAAACTTATGCAACTGTAATTAAATAATTAATTACACCAACACCCCCCCATAAGTGCAACTTAGGGAGAAGATTATCATGGAAATGATGAAAAGATGCAGAAGATGGGTCCCGACAACAAGGCCAAGTTAGGTACCCATGGACAAATGAAGAATCTCTAACAAACAAAGAAAAGGAGAAAAACCCTATGGGAGAAAAATCCTCTCCAAAAGAGAGAAACACAAGATGCGAAGAAAATCACTGAAGCATCAAGAAGATGCAAACAAATACCGAAAGATGACTTCTATGGTGTCGAAGAACCTCCTTTAAAGATAGGATGATCAGGATAAAGAAGACAACAATCTGCATGAGTGCCCCCAACAACACTACTCGAACAACGATTGAAAATACAAATGGCATATGATTCTATACGAGTGACCCCAACAACACTACTCAACCACTAAAATTTGAAAATACAGGTGCCAATAGTCTGGAGAAAACTGATCAACTCAATATAGAATATTCCTTACTAGGCGAAACCAAGGAAGCATTAGCATGAATAGTATAATAACACCCCATAATGCTGTCTGGGAGATCCTGATAGATCCACTGAAATGTTATGTAACACCCAGTAGTGCATGAAGGAGAAGAAACAACATCTGAAAGTGCACAAGAAAGCACCTGCAACTGAAAAACTGGTGTTCAGAACAAAGCACACATGCATGAGGTTGGAATCATATGGATCCACTATTTTTGTGGAGGGACACTCACTGGACAAAGGTGTGATGGAAAAAACAAAGGCTTTACACAACCTCCCCATGGAACTTTATAATATAGTGCAAGTACAAAATACGGCACAACCTTATGTGCAAAATCCCCAAAATACATATACAATAGTGTGGCACTTTATCCTAGTGTGTTTACATAGAAGATTGCTTACAAATGATGCTCAAAATGCCCACAAAGGAAAAAATACCGAAAAAACATATAAAGCAGCACAAGTGAAGCCATTCGATGTGAACAAAAAGTTTCTAGGTGTGAACATGTCCAAGTAGTTAACCAGAGTGCCAAAATGCGAAAAACTGAATTATACCTAGGGCCAAATTTGGAATAACTATATGAGTAACTCTGAAGAGCTCGTAGAGACCTTTCCAACGCCACAAAGATCACAAAAAAATAGAGGAACGGTGCAGAAGTTATGAGCTCAAGAGTGAAAATAGCATCTCCGACTTCAACAAGGAAAAACTCCCACCAAATAGAAAAATCTTTGAAAACTAACCGTTCCATCAGAAATTTAGGATTGCCAACTTTCCGACGATATCTCATTTCAAAAATTTTGCCTCTAGGATCAAAAGTTATGGAAAAATGAAAAAAAGACCTGTATAGGGACAAAATAGGTACAATAGAGGTTAACTGGGTGCAAAAACTAGGCACCTTTCAGCTAGTGCCTGGTCTGCCATATGACTAGTGGCGCAAAAGAAGCAAAACAAAATCTCGCCACCAAGCAGGCGATGGGTGGGCTGGATGGAGGTAGCGGAATGGGATGCATCACCGACAGGAACCATCAACGATAGAGGCCCCCCCAAGGCTGATGATAAGACCACGGGCCTGGGTGGAACAATCAATGGGTGGGTAAAAATAGTCGGCGATGGACGGAGAAAGAGAAATGACCAACAAAGAAAGTAAGATGGGGTGGTGAAAGAAATGCGTGCAGTGGAAATGGAGGCCGACGGGAAAGAAGGGAGGTAAGATGGGAAAAGAAGCGGCGGGCTCAGCGGTTGCCGGAGAATTGATTCCGATAGTGTGGGTTGTCAGATTTGATAGCTAGGGGTAAAATTGTATCCAAACAGTCTGCAGAATTAATATCAACCCCAACAATTTAATAATCTCCATTTTTTTTAAAAAACGACCCAAATAAAAAAAAAAAATTGCCCAACTTTTTTTATAAAAGCCCGATATAAATAAATATGTAGAAATAAAAATATTTTTTATTCTGCATTCATACCCTGTACCTGGCGGGCTGTACGACCTGCTGGGTAAAAATCAATTTGCCTCATGAAGAGTCGATGCCAAATATAGGCATATTATATGTCAATCTTTGTCTCTCGGGCTCTCTGGAACTGATGGCGAGGTCTGATCTGCCTGAAAATGCACCAGAAGCTCTGCAAATCCTAGATCTATCAAACCTTCAAACCCTCATAACTTTGGCATAAAATCTCAGATTTAAGGGAAACAAAAGTCGATTCTAACTATTTCGATAGCCCTGGACTCGAAAATGAGCTCATATTTCCTCCAACATGCATTGAAAGTGACCATGAAAGAAAACCTAGATAAAGGGACAACCTCAAAAAGATCTTACAACCATAGCTCAAACCTCAGATTAGAGAAGGGTTTTTGCAGGAAGGGCTCTGATACCATGTAAGAGCTAAAGAATTTAGCTCAACACCCAGGAACACCTGCAAAGAACAAAGATAAACCTTCCACAAGAGGATATCCAAGAAAGAGCTTGTTGAATATTGATCAAGGATTCAAAATGAGGTATTTTACAATTGATACATGAGATGCCTTAAAAAGGAAATGTATGCACAACCCTAAACCTAACTTGAACTAAAAGATAGCTCAACTAGATAAGCTTACTTATTTCAACTAGATAAGATAAGTTCTAGAAAAGCCAACTAAGACTTTCTAAAAATGAATCTTTTTCCTAAGTAAACTTATGCAAGTGTAATTAAATAATTAATTACACCAACATAATATTCTTGGCTATAATTGGATATTTTGTTTTTTGTTTCTATTGTGGTATTTGGATGGTGAGGATATTTATCAATTTGAGTAGCGTCATTAATTAGATTTAGATGCTAGGTAGGAGATAACAATCTAGAGGGTTTTCTTATTTAGAATGTTTAGGATTAGTATTTACTAATAGAAGGACTTTATTATAGATGTTGATGGGGAGGAGATGCAAGATGTGGTTTTCAAGGACTATGTGATATAGAATATATATTCCACACCTGGTTATGTTTCTCATTTATGATGTGTATTCTTGCACATATAAAGGTATTTCTAAAACATGTATCAATCTCTTGTCCCCTTCCTAATCAAGGTGAAAATTGGGAATGAGGATAGGTATGATGGGATGGAGATTTCCATATAGATGTAACAACCTGCAAGAGAAAACTCAATAATTTCTACTAATAATTTATTTTCTTTTTAAAATAATATGTATAAGATCCAACTTCCATTATAGACAATTAACACATAAAAACTAATCTTCAAATAAAATTGAGTCTCATCATTTATTATACATTTTTCATGATGATATCAAGTTTCTCACTACCCAACCATATTGGCATCGGGAAGCCACGTGGACTCTAGCCAAACCCCCAATAAAGTTATGGACTACCAATAAAATTAAGTTAATATTGATAACCCTAATTTCTAAAGCACCAAGATAGTGGGTATGAAATCCTTTCTAGGGTTTGATCTCCCTAGGAAATTCCTCGTCGCTTTCCACCCATGTGAGTGAAATAGTAATGAAAACCATGATTATCTCAGTATGCCTAAAAGAGAAGTTAAACGAATTTAAATTAAACATTTAAAATTTAACCTATCTTCTAAGTTTTATTCATCTTAGACTAAGGTTATTGATTCTTCTCTTGAAGGATCACCCAAAAAAATGGGTCAACTAAGCTAGTTTAATCAACTAACAAAAATGAATAACAAGATGAAACATTGAATAAGAGAGTAGGTTCACCAAAACATATGGTTTTAATACTAAATTTGGAATGTTTCACAAAACTTACTATAAATGGAAAGAAAAAAATGAGGTTTAATGAACCTACCTTCTTCTGTTTCATTCAAGAAATGAGATCCTCCAAGATATAATTAACTTTAAACTCTTAGGTGAATCAATTCTATGGAAGATCTAGCAATTTCCTTTATGTGTGTGTGGATAGGGCATACAGTTCAAACAAAACATTTTGGAGATGAAAATAAAATAGAAAATGATCTCAAATATGTAACCTAAGACCTAATTCATGTAGATTAATCCTAGATCTAGCAAAAACAACCAATTTTGTATATTTTTTATGAGTGAAAGACACTTAAAACTTGCCTCAAAAATTGGTTGCTAAGTGTCCTATTTGGTTGCAATCTGTCCTGAGACAACTTTTTGAGTTGAATTTTTGGGAGCCTCTAAAGAGAGATTTGAGATGCAATTACCCACTAGTTTCACTCAAAAATTAAAAAATATATATTTGGGATCTAAGGTTCCATGATATTGACAACTTTTCTTGCAAGTTTAACAACTTTTGCAACTTTTGCAATTTTGCACTTTAGAGATCTACAATCTTCAATTTTTCTTCAACCTAGGACCTACAACACAAACACAAGAGGGAACAATTGTATGTTAAGGGTGAATGAGGGTTTTACTTTGTCAAACCCCATTTTGGTAATTAAATCTTGAACTGAAATAAAACGTGAAAGGAATGATGAATGAACAATATAATGATGCAACTCACCAAACCCTTGAATGAAACCATTGGAAATATGAAATCTTGATCTTGATCTTACATGAAATTTCTTCAATGGATGTGGATCTTGATTTTTGAAATATGACTTGAATACTTGACTTGATCTTTGAAACCTACATCACAATGTTATCTCCAAAAACATGCATGATGCATAAGATCTTGATTTCTACAACAAAATACTTGATAAATCTACTCTTGAATGCTCTTGATCACAAAAATTTCTCTTGTAAACTTGAATTAATGCTCTCATGAAATTATAGGTGTCTTAGGATTTCAATTTGATAAAATAACCATATATTTATAGGTATGTATCGTTAATTTCCCTAAAATTAAACACTACAAGCTAACATCAAAACTTGAATTTAGAGATATTAAAATTCCACCAAAAATATAATTTAAATTTAGGTTCAAAATCCTAGGGAGGACCCATTCACCTATGGGTGAATGGGTCACAGGTCCATATTCTTGGAACACACATTGCTCAAGGTAAATATTTATGTGTTGGCATTAATTATTGTCGAGTTTCCCTTTCAGAAGATGAAATTTATTAGGATTGTAGATGAAAAATAGGGCTTATTAAGGCATAATTAAGTCCATTTTAATTAGAAAAGTGTGAAAATGTAAATTTGTACATTTTTCTACACTATATTTAGCCCCCACTTTAGTGAGTATGACCTTGTTTCAAACTCACACTAAAGTAGACAAATATATGTCAAGATTGGTCCAAGTGGAAAAATTTGGATGTGATAGGATGACAAAGATCAATGAGGTTGTCCAAGCCCCCAAGATCTAATATCCCATAGAAAACTAACATAAGCAGAAATTAACACACAAAATATGTATGATATACAACAACAAGACAAGAGACACAAACATACAATGTCAAAGACTAAAAAAGGAGAAACAAAAAACAAAAAGGGGTGGATCTCATGTAGGTCACACATGAGAATCCATCCTTTCTTTTTTTTGGTTTTTGTGTCTTCTTGATGTAATAAGGTCCTTTGGAAAAAAAATCATGTTTTTAAGGGTTTGAATAGGGTCTTAGAGGTCTAGGTTTGGTCAAGTGGTCGAAATGTACAAGGTTGCTCTATGTTGCAAATTGTTGCAAAGCAACTTTTCTAAAATGTTGTCTAAAACTGAAAAATGGGTGTTTGTTAACCCATAATTTAAAAGTTAGTTTGTAACCATTAGAAGAGGCTTGGAAATGCATAAAAAGCCCAATTCCATCATTGGACAGGGTTGATTGATGTTTTGGAGGAGTTTGAACCAATAAAGCTTGGTTTTTCTACATTTCTACATTGGAATTCGCTGCTGCAACAACTAGTATGGCCTTGTGCAACTTGTAAGTGAAATTTTTTGTAGTGGAATTGATGGAGTGTTGAGTTATATTTTTTTGGTTTTTGTCTCATTGTATTTCACCAAGATTTGAGGATTAGTAGATTTTCTAAGACTGGGTCAGAAACCCTAGGTTTTGGTGTTTTGAGGGAAGAATAATAAAAATATCACCATTCCACTCATGAAAATCTTAGAGAATCGATGGAATGGGAGTAGATAGGATTTATTTTGTGTTTTTGAAGTTTGCAGGAGTAGGGAATGGGGATTTTTTCAAATGGGTTGATGCCCTAGTTGATTAAACTCATGTTTTTAGGCAATTGAGATGCATAGGTGTGAGAGTTTATAGAAAAGATTTGGAGAAGTGGTTTAGGGTGATGGGAAATGTTTTTGAAAACCATATTTTACATGTTTGGGCTGGTGGTATGAGGATTTGAGGTCTGGGTTGTGAAAACCACATAGTGGCCTATCAAAATAAGCCTAATTAGGCTAGTTTAGGTGTAGCAATAGAATTTTGAGGATTGTGTTCCAAAGTAGCCACCCCTGTAATTAAGATATGTTGTCAAAGGGTTTAATAGGTATTCAAAATGGTTTTTAGGTTGTGGGTTGGAGGTGTTACCTAAAAGTTATGACAAAATTACCTTGTTTGTTTTCCTACAAGGAAAATTGAAGGAATTGTGAGTAAATCACTAAGTAAGGGTTTCTAAGTTGCAAAGTTTATTTGAATTTGGTTGTGGTGAAATCCACCTCCATACTCTTCATCAATTGTTATCATAGCATAGGTATGATCTGATGAAGGAAAAGGTTGAGCTAGAAGAATCACAAAGATGCCTCCAAAAGGGAATGCCATTGCCAGAGAATTGAATGAGTTGCAGGAAAAAAATGCTAAAGAGATGAGAGACATGAAAAAGTTGAAGGAGAGGATTGCTTCCTTGGAAACAAGTTGGTGATCCCACAATAATGGGTTACACTTTTTGGCCAAACTTGACACTGAAATAAAAAAATTTCACCAGATCTTCACTTGAGTACACCTATAGAAGCTAAACCATTAAGAATTTGAAGATGAAGAAAACTAGTGATTTGTCATATTTTGTGGTAAGAATATAATTATATATTTAAAAAAATTAAAAAATAAATTGTGAATTATTTTATGTCATTTTTATTAACTTATTTTTTTTACTAGACATCATTTTCAAAAACTGATGCTTACTTTCACCTGTGCATAATTTTTTTTATAGAAGTATACAATTCTAATTTTTTAAATACAATGTTTTCACACCATTATCTAGTGGATGGATATTTTTTCATAATTTTTTGTTGCATATATATTTTTTAATTAATTTTCTAATTCAGAGTAATTATAATTTGGATATATTAGACTTTTAGCTGCATAACTTTTTTTGTATTCATTTGAATTAACTTATTCTTTTTTTGTTGGAATAAGGACATCAATAGCTAGTGTACATGCATTTTTAAGAAAAAAAATTCTATCTTTTCCTATTTTTTTGTATGTGTGAAATAAAGACCTCGATGTTCATTGAAAAACCTACATTCACAAGAAATAAAAAATAAATATAATAATAAAATTAAATATATTTAAAATTATACTTTTTGGGAAGATTATAATAAGGACTACATGTTTACAAAAAAATAATTTTTAAATAAATTAATTTGATCCCCTAAAAGGTAAATCAAAAGTGATTTTTTATCAACATTTTGATAGGTGTAGAGGAGACTCAATTATAGGTATGGTTTAAAACTATTGGCTTTCTATCCAAGGGGGTTTGATATAATTGGGTTTAATCAAACCCTCTTCAATTTAAACCCTTAAAATGGAACCTTTTTAAGGCTTAAATCATTATATTTTCTAAAAATATGTGATTTCAGCAAAAATCAGGATATCCCAAAAAGTGTAACCCATTATTGTCATAGGTGATGTGAGTGACCATGAAGAAGGAGGGGAAGAGGAAATTTCCAAAGGGTCCAAGGAAGACATGGATCCCGATGACTTGAGGATGGAAAATATTTTGAAATTAGTGAGGGGAGATGAGCGTAAGATCAAAATAGAATTATATATGTATGGAGGAAATATGGATAGTGAAGAGCTCCTAGATTGGATATGAGAATTGGATAACTATTTTAATTATGAAGATGTGCCAGGGAATAAAAGGGTGAAGTTGTCAAAGAAAATATTAAAGGGCCATGCTTTTCTTTGGTGGGATTATGTAAAAGTGAAAGGAGAAAGAAAGGAAAGTCCAAAATCACCTCTTGGGATAGGATGGTGGCTAAACTCAAAAGTAAGTTCCTACCTATTGATTACACTATTCAATTGTTCAAAAGGCTTCAAAATCTCAAGAAAAAGGAGATGGATGTGCAAACATATAATGAGGAGTTCTATAAGTTGAGAATAAGAGGTCATATAGAGGATGATGAAGAGAAAGTAGCAAGATACATGAATGGGTTGAGATACAACCTCCAAGATGAGTTGAGCCTCAACACTCTAAGAACAATGGAATAATGTTACCAATTGGCCATGAAGGCTAAAGATAAATTGAAGCAAAGGAAAGAGAATCAAGGTAGGGGCAAAGGAATAAATTCTAGAGGAATAGGTTCATTTTCTAACCCAAGGCAGCCACATGAAAGTCAAGAATATGCAAGAAAAGTTCAAGACCAAGTTGCAAATTCAAGAGGTCGATGTAGAGGAGGTAGATTAGGTTTTAGAGGCAGATTTGGAGGTCAAGGAAGAGGATCTAGTAGATTCAAAGGAATGTGCTATCAATGCAACAAGTTTGGACATCAATCATGGCAATGTAATGAACGACAAGCTTTTAATTCACATGGAGGAGAAAGAAGAGCCCAATTGGTACAAGAAGATGATAATGAGAGTGTAACCTCTCCATCACAACATGTTGCTCTAGAAGTTGGTGAAACACTCATGGTAAGGAGAACTCTCATTAAGGCATCAATAGAGAAGGAGCCACCACAAAGGAAGACTCTTTTCAAGACAACTTGCAAGTGCTTGCGTAAGGTATGTAAAGTTGTAATTTATTTAGGAAGCACAAATAATATAGTTTTAGTTGAGATGGTTGAAAAAATTAAGTTTCCTAGTATATCACATGATACTCCTTAGAAATTCTCTTAGTTGAATGAGGGTCGGTATGTTTTGATAAATGAAAAAATTTGGGTGGAGTTCAATATAGGAGGGTATAAGGACAAAATTCTATGCGATATATTATCTATGGATGTATGCAATTTCTAGGAATACAAAGTATGATGGAAGGGGGAATACTTATGAGATAGAGAAAGATGGAGTTTCATATACCTTGACACCATTGAAAGAGGATAAAGGGAAAAATAAGGTAGCTAATGTGATGATGGTTGGTAGGAAAGAGTTCATAAAGGTAGTGGAGGAAAAGCGCATGGATTTTGCAGCCACTTCTATCCTTGGAGGTGCTGAGACAAAAACCTTGAAGAATGATCTACTTTTGGAGGGAAATGATATTGAGTTGAAGGTCAAGTATGAATTTATTTTGAAGATTCAAGACGGTCTTAAAAAGCATGTTGATATGCTAATAGAATTGGTACTCCATTCATTGTTTTCAAAATGGGATTTTGATAATTTTTTCATATCAGAGGTTTCTATACCTGAAAATGTAGCAATCATAGGGGCAGAACATCAGATGAAAGAGATAATAGGCACAAGTGAAGAGTTCACAGATAATTTGCAAAGGGAGTGGACAAGACAAAGAATACACCAAGAGTGAAGAAGAAGAAAGTCCATTTCAAGGATGGAGGAGATATGGTAGCAGGTCATAGTGTAGATTCAACATCATTTTCAAGTGAGGAAGGAGTCAAGACTCATCTATCAAACAGATCTCTATAGTTGGAGCATATCTTAGGTGACAAAGAGTTCAAGAACAAAAAGAATAATTCTTATTTCCAGTATTTGGCTCATTGAAAGGGGTTTCTATATGATAACGTCACTTGGAGGTCAGAGTATGAAATGGAAAAGCATGAATTTACATCACCAACACTATCCTCAAGGGGCCTTAAGTTCATTTTGCACGGGGAGTATGGTGTAGGGCACCCATGAGACTCCATGTTTGTTTTGATTTTTGGTTTTTGTGTCTTCTTGATGTAATAAGGTCCTTTAAACCATTTTTTCATGTTTTTAAGGGTTTGAATAGGTTCTTAGAGGTATAGGTTTGGTCAAGTGGTCGAAATGTAAAAATTTGCTCTATGTTGCAAATTGTGGCAAAGCAACTTTTCTAAAATGTTGTCTAAAAGTGCAAAATGGGTGTTTGTTGAACCATAATTTAAAATTTAGTTTGTAACCATTGGATCACGCTTAGAAATGCATAAAAAATCATGAGTCCATTGTTGGAGGGGGTTGATTGATATTTAGGAGGAGTTTGAACCAATGAAGGTTTGTTTTTCTACGTTTCTACATTGGAATTTGTTGCTACAACAACTAGTACGGCCTTGTATGGAATGTAAGTGAAATTTTGTGCATTCAAATTGATGGATTGTTGGGTTAGTTTCCTTTTTGTTTTTGTCTGATTAGATTTCATCAAGATTTGAGAATTTCATAGTAGATTTTCTAAGACTGGGTCAGAAACACTAGGTTTTGGTGTTTTGAGGGAAGAATAATTGAAATATCACCATTCCACTAGTGAAAATATTTGAGAATTCGTGGAACAGGAGTAGATAAGTTGTATTTTGTGTTTGTGAATTTTTTAGGATTTGGGCAAATGGGTTGATGCCCTAGTTGATTAAACTCATGTTTTTAGGCAATTGAGATGCATAGATGTGAGGGTTTATAGAAAATATATGGAGAATTGGTTTAGGGTGATGGGAAATATGTTTCTAGACCATATTTGACATGGTTGGGCTGGTGGTATGAGGATTTGAGGTCTATGTTGTGAAAACCACATAGTGGCCTATCAAAATAAGCCTAATTAAACCTAGTTTAGGCATAGCAAAAGAATTTTGAGGATTGTGTTCCAAAGAAACCACCCCTAGAATTAAGATATGTTGTCAAAGGTATTAATGGGTATTAGAAATGGATTTTATGTTGTGGGTTGGAGGTCTTACCTGAAATTTATGACAAAATTACCTTTTTTTGTCTTACAAAGAAAATTGAAGGAATTGTGAGTAAATCACCAAGTAGGGGTTTCTAAGTTGCAAAGTTTTTTGAATTTTTTTGTGTTGAAAACAACCTCCCTGCTATGAATTAGGATCAAGCCTTTAATTTTTTTCAAACTTGATTTGGATCAAGCATTAGCTATTTTTCAAAAAATTGTTTACAAGTGAAACCCATTGTCCATTATGCAAACTCACACAGGCTAGTGAAATCTAATGTACAGTATTTGAGCCCCCGGAATTTGCTAAGTGATAAATTCATGCTAGGTCTACAAGCTCTCACCATACAAGGATAAATTCATGCCAGGTCTACAAGCCCCTATTGTACTAACCATAACAAAGTTATACCTCTTGATATTTTTGATAGGGTGCAACACAATATAATATTTGAGCTTCATAAGGCTAGAAAGTTGTGTTATGCTAAGAACTTATGAAAAAAATGAAAATAGCATATTCAAAGGGGTTTTTCTTAGTTCATGTAAGGTATCATCTTAGGGAACATCATGCCTAATGTGTCCAAGAGGGGATTAATTGAGGATAAAATATTTGCAACTTAGGGAATGCAATCTATAGCATCGCCACTAAGAGGAATAACATATAACAAGAAAGGTCACAATCTTGAAGGATATCAAACCCAATTTCAGTAAGAAGAAGACATATCACATGAATTGAGAAGACCACACTTCGAATAAAAATTTCATACTTCCTAAGAGATATATACTGTCATCACTAAGAAGGGAACATGCAAACAATGAATGGTTGACAATATTCCCCCTACTTAAAATGTAAAAATAATTGCTATTTTGGAATTTTATGTAGAAAGAGAGAAAGAGGGAATCCTTGGAAAAATGCATCCAAAAAAACTAGTTATCCTTTCCCCCCAATCATAGAGACAAATACAACCACCAAGAACTATCATATTGATGCCAAGAGAGGTATGGTTGCACCTAAAATTTTACCACCATGAATGGAAATGAGTGAGAGATATAAAGCTACTAATGACACATAGTGATGAGAAACATGATAGGATAAAAGTCAGTATCAATTAGAGGAAATAGGTGCATCAACACAAGGAAGAGCAACAAAATCCTTAAGATGTTGAATTTTATCACTCAAAGCCTTACATTCATTAATTGAATGACCATAAACTCTATGATATAGACAAAATGAACTTTATTTGTAAAATTTATTTCATGTTCTTAGAGGGAAAGATATCAAGCAAGCTTGGAGAAGCCTCGACAAGGTACTCTCTTGATCAATAGTAGAAGATTTAACTTTATTTTGTGACAAATATATCTCTTGCTTAGTACAAGGTGTCATACATACAAAAGACTCTTAATATTATGAGATTTTGTACTCTCCCTTAAAGGAGGGTGTAAAATATAATGAACCCCAATCATTACTAAGACGTGTAGTTGAAGATGTCCTTGGAGTTTTTTGCATGATGGCATTTATATTAAGAAAATATTTCTTTGATTATTTTGAGGGACAATAACCAAGATCACTAGTTGTTTCTATTAGTTCAAATACACCAAGCTTAAAGGTTGTTTAAAAGAATCTTTTGTAATAGTGTTGGTATTGAGTGAAGGATTTTTTGATTTTTTTGTTTCTTTTGAAGGACAATAATGTAGACCACTAGTACTTTCTTGTGTGTTAGGTTCTATAGGGACACATATACCTTGTTCTCTAGCACCACATCCTTTTCCACTATAACCAAGTTGTTTCAAAAGTTTGTAACCTCTTCCATAAATCTTTTCCATTTCTTTTGGATTTGGTGTTTGTTCATAATCAACTTCATCAAAGTTTGTTGTGTTATTTGTCTCTTCTTCTAAAGTGGTTGAAGTGGATTCTTTTGAAGGTTCTTCTGAATTTTGTGTTGACATTACCACTATTTATTTTCCCTTTTCACTTTTTCTTTGATCTTGTATTCCCACATGAATGTAGGTGTGAAATATAAGGAACCCCTATCATCCTCTAATATCTTTGTAACTCTTTCAATATTGTTCTATTTTTATTCCTCTTGCTTGAGTTATACTTTTGAAGTTGGTATCAATGTATTCATAGGGTTTTTTATGTCTTTCTTAGTGTGTAAATTTTTTGATTCAAGGTTGCCTTCGATTGTATAACCTTTTTGGTTGTAGACATAATTCATTATATGATGAAGAGTTGAAGGAATTCCATACATTTCATGAATCCATGGTCTTCCCAAAAGAAGATTGTATGATTTTTTTTGAGGCATAACAAGGACAAGAGTCTACAATGTATCCTTTGCAACTATAATAGGTAATGTGATCACACCGAGCAATTGTTTTCCTACATTATCAAATCCATAGATAGATAAAGATTCTAGTTGTATTTCGATTTTCTCTATTAAAATTCTATCCAAAAGGTTTATGCTACACACATTAAGGGTTGATCCATTGTCGACAAGTGTTCACTTTATCTCACATCTATTAATGATAGTCACTTTCATGAAAGCCTCATTTTGTTGTTTCACTTCCAAAGGGGGTAGCTCAATTTAGTGAAAAACAAATCTACATTAACTAAATGCATTCCTTGAATTAGGGCTGCTACAACATTTGAATTTTCACTAGTAGGAACCACAACTTGTTGGAAAGCCATTTGGATCATACTATGGTAATTAGGTGAGGCTTTAATAAGGTCCCATAAGGATATCTTAAAAGGAGTATTTTTATATTTTTCAACAAGGTCAACTTTCTTTCCACTATGTAAATGCAAACAAGGAGCACTAGGCAAGATAGGTTGATGCAATGGTAACAAAGTGAGATTTTTTTGTGGTTGCCTATTATTCCTTGTATTATATGTGTGAGAAACAATATTATAACTTGGTTGCTATAAAATATTGTTACTATCAAGTTGCAATGTAAATTTCAAGACATATCTTGGGATAATGGTTTTTTTTTTAGGTGGTCCTATGATAAGAACAAGTTTGTATTAAACTTGTGGTTGATGTGAGGGTGGGTAGATGGTAAGAAGTGGCTCAGGAGATGACTTGGGAGGTCTAATAATTAGAGGACTTGTAGGACTCAAGGGATATCTAATGTTAATAACCTAAAAAGACATCTTTATTTTGATTATCTTTTAGTGAGAGGAATCCTAATATCACCTTATCATCTTCCTCTAATGAAGTCACATTACTATTTTTTGAAAGACAGGTGTCAATTCTACCACTTTCTTGCACCATGATATCTTCCCTTGTAGGAGAGATTTTAGGAAAGGAGAAAACAATATGTTCATCACATTCCATGGTTAGATTTTGTAAGATAACTTCATCACAAGTAGGGGAGGCATCAAGAGAAGAATAACTATGATTTTATTTCTTACCAGTGATTGGATTGTTTTGTTCAATTATATCAAGTCCCAAGTGAGAGAATAATTAGGAGAGGTAGAAACAATATTCTCATGACTCTTAATGAGTGTATCTTGTAACACCAAACTATCTTCTTCACAAATAAGAGAGATATTAGGGGAATAACACATGCGATTGTCATGATTGTTCATGATTTCATCCTTTTTCACTAAAGCATTCTCACAAGTGGGAGATGAATGGAAACAAGGTAAAGTGATATTAATAAATGTATCAATGATCTCATTCTCTTGTGCCATAATATCCTCCCAAGTAGAATATTTTTTTGTGACAAGTAGGAGAGGTATTGGGAGAAGAGTTGCTATGAGTATCATGATTGTCTATGATTGCATCCCCTTTAACTAAAAAATTCTCACAAATAGGAGAGATATTAGGGGATGTGCAATTAACAAATGTGTCAACAATTTCACTCTCTTGCACTAAGATACTCTCACAACTAGGAAAGATATTGGGATAATGACTAAAATGCCTCTTAATGACATTTTTCTTGGCATAATTGGAAAGGAAAGATACTAATATTATGTGCCAAAATAAGTAATCTATCCAACTTATGCAATGGTTAAGAAATATAAACAATTTTCCAAGAAATTTGATGATTTTTACTACTGCAATAAATTTGGAATGATTTGTAATGGCTAGACTAAAAGGATGATTATACCTAGATGCATAAAATAAAAATTCTTGAAAATTGCCAAACTAAAATAGTGGTTTAACAACAAATCTAGGAAGTGAGAAAAACCACAAAAATTCTCAGAAAAGTTGGTTTTTATAGGCATTCAAGGACTCATTCTCTCATAGGAAAATGGGTCTCTATACAAGATTTTAAAAAATATAAAAATGTAATTTTTGAGTTGGTGTATGTGTTCCCTCTATCATGTTTCAAACTGTAAATTTTGTGATAGAATTTTCTAGAATTTGATGTCTAAATGCAAGTGAAATGAATGAAAAATCATGAACAATATGAAACTTTTTAAAATGCAAGTTTGAGTCAATTTTTGAATGTCAATGATGAAAATTAAGTCTAATACACAAGTATTATACAAAATCAATGTAATGTGCATGATTTTTTTTATTTTTTTATGATTTAAACAATGCAAAAATGCAAATTTAAAACCCTATATGCAATGAAAACTAATGCAAGTTTAACAACCCTAAATGTGATGAAAATTAAACTTATGTAAATCCTAGAACTAGGGTTTGAATGATCTCCAAATCATAAATTAGAATGTTCAAAATGTTAGGGTCACCATAATCAAACATAGAAAAAGAATGCACATTCACCAAAACATATGGTTTTTATACTAAATTTGGAATGTCTCACCAAACTTACTATAATTAAATAGGGAAAAATGAGGTGTAATTAACCTACCTTATTCTATTTCAATCCTCCAAGAGAGAATAAACTTTCGGCCCTTAAGTGAGTCAAATCTATGGAAGATCAAACAATTTCCTTTATGTGTGTGTGGACGGGGGTTACAGTTCAAACAACACTTTTGGGAGATGAAAATAAAATAGAAAATGATCTCAAATATATAAAATAAGATCTAATTCATGTTTGGTTGCTAAGTGTCTTGTTTGGTTGCAAAGTGTCTTGAGACAACTTTTTGATTTGAATTTTTGGGAGCCTTTGAAGACAGATCTGAGATGCAATTTCCATTGGTTTCACTCAAAAATTATGAAAAATAAATCAAAGATCTGAGTTTTCATGATCTTTACAACTTCTCTTGCAACTTTGAGAACTTTTGAAACTATTGTAATTATGAACATCAGAGATCTCCAATCTTCATTTTTTCTTCAACCTAGGACCTGCAACACAAACACAATAGGGATTTTTTTTTGTGAATGGGGGTTTGCCTCTGTAAAACCACATTTTTGTAATTAAACCTTGAATTGAAATAAAACATGAAATGAATGATGAATGAACAATGCAATGTTGCAACTCACCAAACCCTTGAATGAAACCATTGGAAATATGAAATCTTGATCTTGATCTTGCATGAAAATTGCTTCAATGTGTGGATCTTGATACTTTAAATATGATTTGAATGCTTGACTTGATCTTTGAAACCCAATCTTACCAAAAGTCTCACTACTGCTCATTTTGGTTGAGCTAAGATTGATTGTTTCATTTAGAGGTGAAAGGTATACATTTTTTATGTTGATAGTTCATTTGAGTGAATTCAACTTATTATGCAATAAATCATAATAGAAGATTCATTTTAAAGATTGCATAATGTGGTTGTATTTTATTCATCTTAAGATGCAAATATATACAATGCTGCTATTTTGATTCATTAAAGATCAAAAAGTCCTAAAAGTCCAACACAAGTTGTGGGAGTAGCTAACAACCTATTACAAGAAGTGAATTATACAACTAAAGATAGAATAAAAGAGGCATATAACGAAAGGCATATTAATCATTTCCTGTTTGGATGGGGTGTTGATCTTCATTTGTCACTTTCTCCTCTTTGCTCTTGATCTCCAAGTGCACCTGCAGATGGTTGAGAAAGATTTGAAAGAGCTTCAAATATGAATTTCATTATATGTTGTATCAACTGAAATATAATTCACTACCTACAATAGATTGAGTCAACTAGGAGAAGTATCATGAATACAAACAAGAGGTGAAATGAGACATCACAAAACAAAATTTGAACTTCATTGTTTTTATGGTAACATGTTTGTTCACTATGTAGGTACAAGTACATGTTTTCAATTATTGGTTCATCATGAGGAAATTTATTATGTGTGGTAGAAAATTTGGCTCCCACAAGGGTTGAGGCCAACACATAACACTAAAGCATTAGGGAAAAACTATGTTGATTAAAGAATAATGCCTTCATATAAGGAATAACTGGAAATACCATATTTCCCAGGTACATAAAGTAGTCCTTAAACTGGAAAATAAAAATGAACAGTGGGCTGATTTAGAATGTCTAAGAAGAATGTTTAATTCATATGCACCATTTCTGAATCAAAATGCTTCATTTACATCACATCTCACATCATTTATTGCTATCTTAGCACCATCTTTGCTGATTTTATCATATTGAATGCATCTTAATCAAGAGGGCAGTCAAGGCACATTGTCTCCCAGATAAGGGACAAAAAACAATAGGAAATAGAAGTTAACAGTCACCATTCAGCAAGCCAAGAATAAAAGACAATGACTCAAGATCCTAAGGCAGATGATATTTTAAGGATGGAATGCTAATATTTTAAGAATTTTTTTTTCATAAACATTCTAATGTCAAAAGTCCCTGAGAGGCATAAAAGACAATCTTGAAGTTAATGAAAAAATTATATAAAGGATGTCAAAGATAGGTCTTCATCAAAAAATTATTGTGGTGGCCAAATAGAATAGTCAAGATTTTGTTAGAGGCCCTATAATGAATGGGCATAGGAAGAAAAATCTAGAGATATCTATCATGATAATAAATCTTAGACTTTTCACTTTGCATGATAATCAAGTACAACAATAGTCATGGAGGTGTCTTAGCAATAAAAAATGAAATAAAGTAAATACACAGAGACCATGTATTCTCCAAATGATAATCTCAAAAGAGGCAAGAATATTTGGCTAGAGCTTGATCACAGGGAAATAAAGATAATCCTGCATTGACTACGTGAAAGGAAAAATAAATTTCTTGAAGTTATTTCAAACATGTCATAGCTATGAATTCTAGACATCCCAAAGCTTATGATAATGACAAGAGACTGACATTGAGCTCTTGCATGAATAATACAATTTTACAGCTTGAGCTAGAGTAAGTAAATGAAGTTGTATGCCTTATGTCCCATGAGAGGGTGAATATATTGTAAGAAATGATATATACAATTTAAGAAAGCTTGAGCTAGAACAAAAGGGGAAATATGAAGGTTAAGCCATGACCTGGAGGTTTTCCTCTTTTTTTTTATGAGGTAAGCCAAGATGCATGAACCATACGAAACTAAAAAAAATAGAGATAGAGTTTTATTTATTTTACTCAAAAAAAAAACCCTCCATGGTGGCCTGGGTTATTTCTAGAAACCCTCAAAATATAAGAAGTTTTTTGCAAGATCAAACCCTTGGCCTGTTACAAGAGTGAACAAAGAAGAAACAAAAATAATCATGGACATATAGATTGAAGTCACAACCTGTGATAAAAAAAACCCTCGACCATGAGAGGGTGAATATACTCTGAATGTAACAAAAAGCCACAACCAAAAGTTAGCAAAAAGTGCTCAATATAATAAGAATAACCCATGTACAAAATGAGTTGCAAAGCTTGGACAAGGGTTAAAGGCAAAAATTAAAATATATCATGAAATCAATAGAAGAAATGAGATAAATTATGGACTCGAAGCTTACCAAATTTCCAAAGGTTCAAAAACCTGTTGTTCATAGAGTCCTTAATGAAGCAAGGAGATATCTTAAGAACTTCACAATTTTTAGTCTCAAGATAGAGAAATATTATTAGAGGAGAATAACCACAAAGATGCATCAGAATTATATTGTGGTCTTTGTTAGAGTAATAAATTATTATACATAATTAATTATATCATACTAGTTAATTAATTAAGTCACTTATTCCATTAGTTGCTTAAGCTAAACTTAGGCACATTAATAATTGATTAATTATTAAGTGTGCACACTAGGGTTTCATTTAGGGTTTCCCTTTTAGGGATTCTTGATCTCCTTCATAAGGATTGATCTCTTTGTAATAATTGATTCTCAATAATGCATTTTTACTTTGAGGTTTACAAAACATCTTCTTTGGTTCTGCATGTCTTTTGCATGTGACAGGTGATTGCATGCAGGTGATCTTGGTTTCTAACATGGTATTAGAGCTCCAAACCTACAACTGCTTGTTCATGATCTGAAGATATGGCCTTTCAGTGAGTTTCAAGTGCAAGGGTTTCCACAGGCATATTTTTTGCAAGATCTGGGGGTAGCTAATTTTTCAGGACACCATGGGCTCAAACGGACATCGCCATCGCGTTCGCAGGGCCCCAAAACCCTAGAAACGCATATCAAATTATCGATTTTGGAGCATTTGGTTTCTGAGGCAAAAAAAATTACTAGGGAGACCGTACGGCCTCCCAACATGGTTCACAAGGCACGAACTTTGGAAAAATAAAATAAAAAATCAAATTGCACTTTATTTTCCCCGCTGCTAGTTAAATAGAGGTCCACCGTCGAGCGGCCACCCGACGGCCACCGAACGGCCACCCATCGGCCACCACCACTGGTGGCTCGCCCATTCCGCCATCGGCCTGAGTTCATCGCCCATGGGCCCTTTGCAGCTAGCACCGGTCATATGGGAAACCAGGCCCCTCGCGCCCAGCCCCCAGTCGGACATCCAACCCCCAGCTCACACCGCACAGTCATATGGTGACCAAGGGCTCCAGTCTATTTTTGTTTTTGTAGGGGGCTGATTTTTTATGGCGATGAACAGATGACCGTCAATTTTATCCGAATGAACTGCTGACATCAGCATCCGTACGGTAGCCTCTTTGCCCCCTCCTAACCCTAGTTTTCCTTAAAAGAGGAGTTTTTTTGTTTTTGGCATACCTTGGGCATACGGTATCAAAATCGGGCAAACGAGATATTGCTGCAAAGATGGTTCCAAGAACTATCCTTTGGTACAATTTATTATATAGTAGTTTTCTATTTTAATACATTTATTTCTGTTTGAAGTCATATTTTTATTTTATGCTTCCGAGCTCATAACTTTTTGCCATAATCTCCGATTTTCGCTATCTTTACGGCGTTGGAAAGGTATTGAGGAGCTCTATGTTGTTGTCCATCCACCTTTTCTATATCTATCCTAGGTTTATCATTAATATAGATTTGGCCCGATGGGTATTTTGGAGATTACTTGGATGTTTTGGCAGTTGGGAGAGTGCATCTTGCATCTTTGCACTTCGTTTTCAGTAATACATCATTTAATAATCGAATGCTGCTTCATAGATTCCAGGGTTGTTCCTGTTTGGAGTTTTCAAGTGTTCTATGGCATCAAGTTTGTTGTTGCATCATTATGATTTTGATATGGTTTCTTGTAGACAGATGTGTCTTTCCTTGCTTGCTAGATTGTAGTTCCAGTGTTCTTCCAGTGCTTCTTTGCAGCATGTCATCTCATTGTAGGGGGGTTTTTCCCATTGGGTTTTCATTCTCTACCTCTTTCTTATATTTGTAAATGGGTACCTGATCAGGCCTAGTTTTCGGGACCCATCTTTGCTTGCATGCATCTTCTTCTAGTGTTTTAGCTTCTTCCTAAGTTCATCTTAAGGGGGGCTGTTAGAGTAATAAGTTATTATACTTAATTAATTATATCATATTGGTTAATTAATTAAGTCACTTATTCCTTTAGTTGCTTAAGCTAAACTTATGCACATTAATAATTGATTAATTATTAAGTGTGCACACTAGGGTTTCATTTAGGGTTTCCCTTTTAGGGTTTCTTGATCTCCTTCATAAGGATTGATCTCTTTGTAATAATTGATTCTCAATAATTCATTTTTACTTTGAGGTTTACAGAACATCTTCTTTGGTTTTTCATGTCTTTTGCATGTGACAGGTGATTGCATGTAGGTGATCTTGGTTTCTAACAATCTCAGCTGCTTGAAGCTTGAAATCCTCAAAATACAAAAAAATTTCCAAGATGCAGAGGAGACACTATTTACGAGGCGTCAATAAGGTGAATCACTCATGCAAAATTCTATCAAAACAAGAGTGTGCACTCACGGTTGAAGCTCCAACCCTTAGAAATAGTCATGGCGATGTGGCTTAGCCTTCTCAAAAAAATTCTAAGTGTCAAATGATAGAGAAAGGTGATGCTTAGGGTTTGAGTGCTTTTACTCGATGCCCTAATCATTCTATGTATTTATGCCTTATGTTTTTTCAAACATAATCATTTCATTTTTCTATGGCCCATGGTCATGACTTACTTAGTCAATTGACCTAATAATGTTTTGCATGGAGGCTATAAAGAAGAATGGATTTGGGAGACATAAGGATAGTTTATTTTTATTTTTCTTCAAGATATATTTGTAATTCCCTTAATATTATTGTAAGTTCTTTTTAACATTATTTAGACAATCTTATTGATTCATTTTTAATAATTATTAAAATGGATTATTTTAGAAGGGGCAGGTCAAGTGTAGGTGTGTATTAAGCATGGAATGGGAAGTGAGACTATCAAACTTTTAAAATGCAAAGTAAGGCTAATAATGGAGTTTCAAGTTCTTTTGGAGTTGAACTGAAGGTTATTTTCATACAACTTCAAGAGATTTAGTTTCGTTTTCTTTGACTTTCTATCAAACTGGAGTGCTTTCTTGAGTACCTTTTGATCATAGATGATATGAGTGGGATTTTGCAACGTATTTAGTGCATTTTACTTTAGTGGTGGGCCCTCTTTTCAGAGCTTTTATTCTTTTCTTGTGAGAGAATATTGGGGAGGTATTTTGGACTTGCAA
Organism: Sequoiadendron giganteum; assembly: GCA_007115665.2. Taxonomy (NCBI): domain Eukaryota; kingdom Viridiplantae; phylum Streptophyta; class Pinopsida; order Cupressales; family Cupressaceae; genus Sequoiadendron; species Sequoiadendron giganteum. Next base: position 488,120,976 of record CM021100.1, on the reverse strand, counting down.
TTGGCTTCAGTTCCACCTTTTGGCACTTTGGAGTTTCCATCATTGTATATATTTGTTCAAGACTTAGTTTCTTTGGGAGTTCTTTCTTTTCTACATTTGCATTCTACAAGAAGATGACATTGTAACTCATATTTTTTAGTATTTCAATAATTTTAGTTTTTTCATTATAGTTTTGTAGAGTTTCTTCGTTTTTTTCCAGGAGTTCATTCAAGTATTTCCTTCATAGTTTTAGTTGCTTGCATTCATGTTCTTGATCTAATTGAAGTTTTATTGCATTTTAATTACTAAACCTTTAAAATAATTGTCTCAAGCTTGATCACCATATGCATAAATTTTAGTTTTTCTACAAGTTATTCATTGTGTTTATTATTTAATTTTATCTATTTTGATTGTGAAAGCTTTGCTTTCCTTTCAAAAAAGTGAAATTAAAGAGCCTTTGAATGAATCATTTATATGGATTTGTTGTCTAGATTGAGTTGTGCAAATAGAGTGTTTTTTGGGAATCTTGTGGAGATTTTTGTAGTTTTGATCAAATATCATAGGTGCAACACTTTACTTTTAGATTTCATTTTTAACCTTTCATTGAAATCCTCCTCCCTTTTCCTACCCATATTTTTTTTCATTTAAACATCAAAAGGGGAACCAACCAATAATCTAGAGACTCACCTTCGATATGAGCAACCCATAGGCTCAAAGGTGTTTCAATGTTACACAGGATTGCTAAGCCTTTCAACTTTGCACTCGGCTGCAAATCCTATTAATAACAATTTTTTGCACGCCTACTGGGACTCTGGAGTACACTTCATAGAGAAGATTTAAAAGTTACAGGCTGCTATTGTGGTATATACAACAACATTTTTTACCTTTCAGAGGTTATTTATACGTAGCAACTCCAAGCACATCTATTGGTTTCAAATGATCAAGTGCTGGTATGTTTCAAAATTAGGCTTATTATTTTTATTTCTAGACCATTAAGATATGACTAGAAATGTCAAGTTTTCATAGTCAATATGTATACCACCCCCTTACTATGAAAATATTGTCAACCAATCACCCTATCCGCCATATCAGGCCAATCATGTTGTTGGTTTTATCTCAAACATCCATACAAAAACAACATATTAGCATACTCAACATGCTTACCTCCCACCCACCCCTTCTCAACCTTCACATCAAATTTTATACATCCAAAATCATCTCCAAGAGGTTGAGGATATAAATAATAACATGAATGGAACTAGGTACATATGGGTAGACATCACAAAGCAGATATAAGAGCATAAAAGGCAACAAGATCTTGATTTGCATCATTAGGAGTTTGATTATCAGGCCTACCTTCATGAAAAGGAATTGGAAATACAAAGGATACAATTTGAAGAAAAGTTTGAGAGGGAGTTAGCAGCAAAAGAGGAGCAGATAAATTTTTTGTTTGCTCAAACACAAAATCATGAGGTCCAAGCAACTTCGTTCATTCCAGATCAACCCTCTCAAGATGAGGTTAGTAGGTTTAAAATTCAAACTTTTAAGCAAGATAAGGCTTTTAACTCATCAAATCATCCTTTTCAATTTGAATTTCAACCTAGTGTAGTTACATATGAGCTCATTGATCAAGATGTCACACTCATTATGGAGAAATTTAGAAATGTAAATCCATTGCATCTAGCTTTGAAGGTTTATCGATTAGAGCAATCAAATATTGAACAGGAGAAAGTAGTTGTAGAGTCTAAACCAATTAGAATTCCAAGTTTTAGGAGTGTTCCTTCAATACCACAACCAGTTCATAGCGAAGAGCAGTCTAAAATACCCCATTATGAGCTTAGTAATGAGCCTATTTACCCTACTTCAACAGTTGAGGGTTCTTGTAGTTCCTTTTGTGCCACCAAATCAGAGAAATCACATGAGGAGGAAAAGGTTGTTGTTGTTTATAGTGTGTTCCTAGTTGAAAATGAACATAAAGAAATTGCAGAGGAGGTTGGTTTGAGCTTGCATTTGAGTCCTTTACTTTTTGATTCATTTGAAGGGTTTTCTAATACTTTTTATAAGATAAATGAAAGTACTATACATGATTTACAAGGCGAAGAACTTTTGTTGTAAGGAAAAGTTGTTAATTTTTCAGTAGAGAAAGCACCACATGAAGAAGAAGATTCAATTTATTTTTTTGAATCTAATAGTCACCATTCATCAAGCCAAGAATAAAGGATAGGGACTCAAGATCCTAGGGCAGATGATTTTTTAAGGATGAAACACTCAGATTTTAAGAAAAACTTGTTTGAAAAACATTCTGATGTCAAAAGACCCTTAGAGGCATAAAAGAAAATCTTGAAGTTAATGAAAAAATTATATAAAGGATGTCAAAGCTAGGTCTTCATTAGAAAATTATTGTGGTGAAGAAACAAAAGAGTCAAGATTTTTTTAGAGGCCCTACAATGCACATACATAGGAAAAAAAATCTAGAGATATATATCATGATAATAAAGATCAGACTTTTCACTTTGCATGATAATCAAGTATAGGCATAGTCATGGAGGTGTCTTTGCAATAAAAAATGAAATAAAGTAAATACATAGAGACCATGTATTCTATAGATGATAATCTCAAAAGAGGCAAGAATATTTTTACAGAGCTTGATCACAAGGAAACACATATAATTCAACATTGAATACATAAAAGGATAAAGACTTTTCTTGAAATGATTTCAAACACACCATAGCTATGACTTCCAGACATCACAAAGCTTATGATAATGACAAGATATTGACATGGAGATATTGCATGAAGAATAAAGTTTTACAACTCGAGCTAGAGAAAGTACATGAAGTTGTATGCCTTCTGTCGCATGAGAGGGAGAATATAATGTAAGAAATAATATATATAGTTTAAGAAAGCTTGAGCTAGACCAAAAGGGGAAATATGAAGGTTAAGTTGCGGCCATGAGGTTTTCCTCTATTTTTTTCTGAGGGAAGCTAAGATGCATGAACCATATGGAACTATAGAAAATGGAGATAGAATTTTATTTCTTTTACTCAAAAAAAAAAAACCTCCATGGCAGCTTGGGTTTTTTTCTAGAAACCCTCAAAATATAAGAAGTTTTTTGCAAGATCAAACCCTTGGCCTATTACTTGAGAGTGAACAAGGAAGAAAAATAAATAATCCTTGAGATATAGATTGAATTCACAACCTATGATATAGAAACCCTCGGCCATGAGAGGGTGAATATACTTACAATGTAACAAAAAGCCACTGCCAGAAGTTAGCAAAAAGTCCTCAAAATAATAACAATAACCCATGTACAAGGTGAGTTGCAAAGCTTGGATGAGGTTTAAAGGTAGAAATTAAAATTTATGAAGAAATCAATAGAAGAAAAGGGATAAATTATGGACTCATAGCTTAGAAGAGCTCCAAAGATTCAAAACCCTATTTTTCATAGAGTCCTTAATGAAGCAAGGAGATATCTTCATAAATTCACAATTTTTAGCCTCAAGATAGAGAAATATTAATAACAGAGGAGAATAAAGACAAAGATGCATCAAAATTATATTATGGTCTTAGCTGTTTGAAGCCTGAAATCCTCAAAGTACAAAAAAAATTCCAAGATGCAGTGGAGAAAAGGTTTACCAGGCACCAATAAGGCGAATCACTCATGCAAAAGATTATCAAAACAACAATGTGCACTCAAGGTTCGAGCTCCAACACTCAGAAATAGTCATGGCGACACAACTTAGCCTTTTGAAAAAAAATTATAACTGTGAAATGAAACAGTGAGGTGATGATTAGGGTTCGAGTGCTTTTACGTGATGCCCTAATCATTCTATGTATTTTTTCATTTATTTTTTTTTAAACTAAATCATTTAATTTTACTATGGCCCATGGTCATGACTTGCTAAGTCAATTGTTGTAATAATGTTTTGCATGGAGCCCATGAAAGAATGGAGTTGGGAGACATAAGGAAGGTTTATTTTTATTTTTCTTCAAGATATGTTTGTAATCCCCTTAGTATTATTGTAAATCATTTTTAACATTATTTAAACAATCTTATTGATTGTTTTTTAATAATTGTTAAAATGGATTATTTTAGAAGGGGCAGGTGAAGTGTAGGTTTGTATTATGCATGTTATGGGAAGTGAGACTATCAAAATTTTATCATGAAAATTAAGGCTAATAAAGGAGTTTTGAGCTCTTTTGGAGTTGAACTGAAGGTTATTTTCATACACCTTGAAGAGCTTCATTTCATTTTTCTTTGACTTTTTGTCAAACTGGAGTGCTTTCTTGCGTACCTTTTGATCATGCATGATATGAGTGGGAGTTTGCAGCGTATTCAGTGTATTTTACTTTAGTGACAGGCCCTCTTCTCAAAGCTTTTATACTTTTCTCCTGAGAGCATATTGGGGAGGTATTTTGCATTTGTAGTTGGCTTCAATTCCACCTTTTAGCACTTTTGAGTTTCCATCATTGTATATATTCAGAAAAGACTTAGTTTCTTTGGAAGTTCTTTCTTTTCTACCTTTGCATTCTAGAAGGAGATGACATTATAACTCAATTTTTTTTATTATTTTAATAGTTTCAGTTATTTCATTATAGTTTTGCAGAGTTTCTTCCTTGTTTTCCAAGAGTTCATTCAAGTATTGCCTTCATAGTTTTAGTTTCTTACATTCAAGTTCTTGATCTAATCGAAGTTTTATTGCATTTGAATTGCTAAACTCTTAAATTTTTTGTCTCAAGCTTGATCACCATATGCATAAATCTTAGTTTTTCTATAGGTTATTCTTTGTGTTTATTATTTAATTTTATCTATTTTGATTGTGACAACTTTTCTTTCCTTTCAAAAAAGTGAAATTAAAGAGCCTTTGAATGAATCATTTTTGTGGATTTGATGTCCAAATTAAGTTGTGCAAATAGAGTTTTTTTTGGGAACCTTCTAGAGATTTTTTGTAGTTTTGATCAAATATCTTAGGTGCAACACCTTACTTTTAGAGTTTAGTTTTAACCTTTCATTGCAATCCTCCTCCCTTTTCCTACCCATCTTTATTTTCATTTAAACATCAAAAGGGGAACCAACCCATAATCTGGAGACTCACCTTTGATATGAGCAACCCATAGGATCTAAGGTATTTCAATGTAACATAAGATTGTCGAGCCTCTAGACTTTTCACTTGAGTGCAAATCCTATTGATAATATTTTTTGGCACACACAGTGGGAATTTGAAGTGCACTTCATTGAAAGAAGATTTCAAAGTTGTAGGTTGTTGTTCTGGTATATACATTAGCATTTTTTTTACCTTTAATAGGTTATTTATACCTAGCAACTCTGAGCACATCTACTCATTTCAAATGATCAAGTGCTGATATGTTTCAAAATCAAGCTTCTTATTTCAATTTCCAACCCATTAAGATATGAGTAGAAATGTCATGTTTTCATAGTCAATATGTATACCCACCCCTTTACTATGAAAATACTATCAACCAATCACCCTATCTACCATATTGGGCCAATTGTGTTGATTGTTTTATCCCAAACATCCATGAAACAATAACATATTATCATGCTCAACATGCTTACCTCCTACCCACCCCTATTCAACCTTCATATCAAAGTTTATATTACCAAAATCAGCTCCAAGAGGTTGAGGATATAAAGAATAACATAAATGCAACCAAGGACATATGTTTAGACATCACAAAGTAGATAAAAGTGTATAAAAGGCAACAAGAGCTTGATTTGCAGCAATAGAATGTTGGAAAAACAATGATAGACAACTGAGGGGGGGGGGTGAATCAGTTGTTACCAAAATCAAACTTATACAACATTAATCAACCTTAAATATCAGATCTGATAATTAACAGTGGAAGCATAAATCAACAACACACCAGAGACACATGAACACCAAGATTTTATATGTGGAAACCCTGTTAAGGGAAAAACCATGGTGGATGTTAGTCCACAAGATTATACCTTGTTAGAAGTATAATTGAGAATGAAAAGGGAATACACTTGCATTTAGGAAAACTACCTAGAGCACACTTCTCAAAGGGAAGAAACACTATCTTACATACAATAATCAGATTAAATCCATCTGATGAAGTTGAATTGAGAAAAAAGCTTCTACAAAAGCTTGATTACAATTCTGGTTAGGCAGACAAAAAATTCTACACACTCTTCCACACTCTGCTCAACCTTCTTCACACTCTGCTCTAATCTTAAATGATTTAACCTTTATTCACACATGTACACTTCTTGCACATACTGAGAATTACCTCTAAATGAGGAGAACAAACACTTATATATATCTCCTACACAGATTTATATCCACCATTCAGTCGACCTCAAATAAAGAATAAATTACAATTGGCGACCTCAATACATGAATAAATTTCAATGTTCACCAAAAAAAGTTAGTCACAACATAATGAGGACCTAAATAAACACCTTCAAACATGCCAAAAAATAAAATATTAATCTTCATGGATCTGCAATACGCTACTACCATCATGTCAGCCAAGAACATGAAAACACGAGAATAGATCAGAAAAATATTCGATCACGAACACTCTGATCAATGTGAAGGTACAACAAGGATAGATTATGATCTAGACTTATCCATGAACATCACGTGTACATGTGCAACACATGAAATTACCATAATTTCAGCCGATTCATCCAAGAACACCATCTATAGAAATTGAATAATTATAGGCACATAGATCTTCATAACCTCCATAAATCTTGATGTGAACCTCTGAAACTTTCAAAAAACATACTAGAAAGATTAAAAAAAAACCCTTTGAAGTTTACCTTCAAATCTTCAATGTACAAAACTTTCCAATATTCTGACCTTCTCAGCATCATTGGATGCCAGCAATATTATTTTTACAATTTTCTCAATATCCTCGACATATATAGCCTTAAGAATCATCAATGCTAATAGTGTTGGAATAAATGAAAACCACATATTAGCAACATAACCACAACATCCAACAATCTCCCCCTTTTCCATTGATGGCAACACATGATGTGAAAAATAATGCCACCAACCCAACTATCTCTTCTCCAACAATCTCCCCCTGAGATTGTGAACTCTTTTCTCGTTTCCTTCTTCTCCCATGTTTTTCACATTGCTCTTCTCTCCCCCTTTGAGATCAATGGAAATGGTACACATTCTTTGATCACGTATTTGAATCATCTGACTACTCCCCCTGAGTAGAAGCCACCAAAACATCAATCTGGAATAAGATATGGCTATGAATTCATGGACTGATGGAAATATCTACATATTAGTTCTGATCAGGAGGGGAAATCACCCCTAACTTTCCTCTGTGGTACTTAAAATTATCCTTAGGCAATGAATTAATAAAGATGTTTGCAATTTTCTCCTTGGTAGGTATATACTCTAGTCTAACTTCGTTGTCACTCAATTTATCTCTCAAAAAGTGATATTTTATGGATATATGCTTTGTCTTTGAATGCAACACTGGATTCTTGGAGATATTAATGGCACTTGAAATTTTTTGAGAGACAAGGAGAGATAATTAAGAGGGGGGGTGAATGAGTTGTTACCAAAATCAAGCTTATACAACATTAACCAATCCTTATATCACATATCTAATAATTAGCAGTGCATGCATAAGAAAAACACATCAAAGACACATGAACACCGAGATTTTATCCGTGGAAACCCTGCTAGGGGAAAAACCAAAGTGGATGTTAGTCCACAAGATTATACCCTGTTAGAAGTATAATGAAGAATAAAAAGAGAATACACTTGCATTCAGGAACACTGCCTAGAGCACACTGCTCAAAGGGAAGGCTCACTGCCTTACATACAATAATTAGATTAAATCAATCTGATGAATTTGAACTGAGAAAATAGCTTCTGCAAAAGCCTTATTATAGTTCCATTTAGGCACACAAAAATTCTTCAAACTCTTCCACACTCTGCTTTGAATGATCTAACCTTTATTCACACTTGTACATTACTTGTACACTTGAGCACTTTTCATAAATGAGGAAAAAAATCTTGTATATATATCTGCTACATTGATTTGCATCCACTATTTAGTCGGCCACAAATAAAGAATAAGTTACAATTTTCGGCCTTGATACATGATTAAATTTAAATGTGTACCAAAACAAGTCAGTCACAACATAGTGAGGACCCAAAAAACATCTCCAAACATGCCAAACAATAAAATATTAATCCTCATGGATCCACAACACGCTAACACCACAATGTCAGCCAAGAACATGAACACTCGGGCACATATCAGAAAAATATCTGATCACGAACACTCTAATCACTGTGGTTGTAGATAAAGGATAGAGTACAATCTAGAATCATTCATGAATGTCATAGGTTCATGCACAGTACATGATATTACCATAATTTCATTCGCTTCGACCAAGAACACCATCTACAACAACTGAATAACTATAGGCACATAGATCTTCATAACTTCCACAAAAAATCATGCGCACCTCCAAAACTTTCATAAAACATACTAGAAAGGTTCAAAAACAAACCCTTTGAAATGCACCTTCAGATCTACAACACACAAAGCATTCCAACATTCTGACCTTCTCAGTTCCATTGGTTGCTTGTACTATATTTTTTACAATTTTCTTAATCTCCTCGACATATACAACCTTAAGCAGATTAAAATGATAATAGTGTTGACATCAATGACAACAATATATCAGCAACACAACCACAATATCCAACAATCTCCCCCTTTGGCATTGATGGCAATACAAGATGCGAAAAATAATACCATCAACCCAACTAACTCTTCTTCAACAATCTCCCCCTGAGATTGTGCACTTTTTTGTTTCCTTCATTGCTCTTCTTTCCCATTTTTTTCACATTGCTTCTCTCCCCCTTTGACATCAATGGAAAAGGTACATATGCTCTTATTTCAATTTTGAAAACATTTGATTACTCCCCCTGAGTAGCAGTCACCACAACATCAATCCAGAATATGATATAGCAATGAATTCATGAACTGATGCAAATACCTACATCTAAGTTCTTATTAGGAGGGGAAATTATCCCTAACTTTCCTCTGAGGTACTCAAAAGTATCCTTAGACAACGTCTGCAATTTTCCATTTTGGTAGGTATGTACTCTAGTTTGACCTCTTTGTCACTAACTTTGTCTCTCAAGAAGTGACACTTGATGGATATATTCTTTGTCTTTGAGTTAAATACTAGATTCTTAGAAATTTTAATGGTGCTTGAATTGTCACAGAATATAGCAATGTGTTCTTCATACTCAATTCTGACATCTCTCAAGATTTGCTTCATCCATAATACTTGGGTACAATTGTTTACAGTAACAATGTATTCTACCTCACCAGTAGATAATGAAACTAAGTTTTTCATTTTGCTTAACCAAGATACCATCTTCTTACCTAAGAAGAATGCACCACCATTGGTACTCTTCCTATCATCTACATCTCCTACCTAATTAGCATAAGGAAAAGCACTTAGAGTAAGATCAGGTGTCCCTTTAAGATATCTGAATATTCTTTTCACAACAGTCACATGGGACTTTTTAGGATCAACTTGAAATCTAGCAACCATGCACACAACATTCATTATGTTTGGCCTAGTCTAAGTCAAGTAGAATAGTCCACCAATCATTGACTATATCTTGTCTGATTTTCTTTGGGAGTATCATCCTTCTATGTAAGTTTGCATCTAGTCACCATAGGTGTACCAATTGGTTTTGAATCTTCCATGCCAAAATTTTTTAGTAATTATTTTACATACTTAGATTGAGATACAAAGATTCCATCATCTAACTGAGTAATTTGCAATCCCAATTTTTTTTTTAGCTCTCCTATCATTGACATTTCAAATTCACTTTTCATTTCATCGACAAAATTCATACACAAATCATCATCACCTTCAAAGATAATATCATCAACAAAGACTTCAATGATCAATTATTTTCTCGGATCCAGTTTGAAATACAAATTGTTGTCAGTAGTACCTTTATTGAATCCAAGTTTCAACAAGTATTTTTTCCGATATAGCATACCAAGCTCTAGGGGCTTGCTTTAGTCCATAAATAACTTTCCTCAATCGGCATACCATGTCCTTTTCATCAGTCAAATGAAATCCATCTGGTTGCTTAACGTAAAATTCTTCTTCTAGTTCACCATTCAGAAATGTTGACTTCACATCCATCTAATAAACTTTGTAGTTCTTGAAATTAGCATAAGCAATAAATAGTCTAACAACCTCAATTCTAGCAACAAGAGCAAAAGTTTATTTAAAATCAATACCTTCCATCTATGAGTAACCTTTGCAAACCAATCTTGCTTTGTTTCTAACCACATCACCTTGTTCATTCAGCTTATTTCAGAACACCCACTTGGTTCCAATCACATTTTTGTTATGAGGTCTCGGAACATGAACCCATGTATTAATTTTTTGTATCTGCAATAGTTCTTCTTTCATGACTTCCCTCCAATGTTCATCCTTGCATGCTTCACTTCTATTTCTAGGTACAACTTTAGAAATTAGACAATATTCTTCTAGAATTATTCTTCTAGTTTGGACACCTTTGGTTTTGTCTCCTATGATCTGACTATCAGAATGATTTCTTCTCACATACTTAGGAGTTTTTAAGTTTTCTCTTACCTCTTGTTCTTGTGATCTTTCTTCTGCAGTTTTGCTTGCTTCTGCTTCTTGATTTCCTTGATTCACCGGAATAATTTAAAGTTGATTTTTTGTTTGAGCATAATTGTTAGCATCATCATGTTGATTACCTCAATCATAATCACTAACTCTGGATGATTTACCGATATCTTCATCAACCTTAACATTTTCACTTTCAACCACTTTCTTCAACCTTTTATTAAAGCACCAGTAAGATTTTATTTTAGTAGAGTATCCTAGGAATATTCCTTCATCACTTCTAGCATCAAAATTTCCTATATCATTATCTTTCTTGATGTAGCATTTACTTCCAAAAAATTTGAAGTATTTGCAAGTAGGCTTATAACCAAACCATAGCTCAAAAGGTGTTTTACCAGAATTACTGTTGACATTCACCCTATTAATAGTGTACACAATAGTACTTACAACTTCTCTCTAGTAGAAATGAGGAACATTTTCCTCCAACATGATGGTTGTAGTAGTGTCTAGAATGGTTCTGTTCTTTCTTTCAAAAAATCCATTCTGTTGAGGGGTTCGGGGAGCAGATAGTTGTCCTTGAATTCCATGCTCTTCACGAAAAGAATTGAATTCCCATGAAGTAAATTCACCACCTATATCTGACCTTAGACATTTGATCTTTTGACCTGTCTCATTCTCTTCCATAGCTTTATAACTTTTGAACTTTTCTAATGCTTCATGTTTTTCTCTCAAGAAAGCAACCCATATCATTCTAGAATAATCATTAATGAGTAACATAAAGTACCTTTCAACTTCTAGGCTTTTGATTCTAGAAGGACCACATATATAAGTATGTATCAAATCTAGTACTCCATTAGAGTTGTATTGTTTGCTCCGGAAGGAATTTCTTGTTTGATTTCCCATCTGACATTCCTTACACATAGTGTTAGTAGGCTTCGCTAACTTAGGTAAATCTCTAACTACTTGAGTAGAACTTATCTTGACAATGTTATCAAAGTTCACATGAAATAACCTCCTATGCCATAACCAACTTACATCAATTTGAGAAATCAAACAACTTTGACTAGCAGTACTTAAATGAAATATATTACCTTTTGTCTTTGTTCTTGAAGTAATTATATTTCCTAAACTTCCTGTTATTCTGCACTTACCATTCTTGAACTAAAGATTGTAGCCTTTGTCTACCATTTTTCCAACACTCAACAAGTTATGCTTTAGGCCTTCTACATAAAGAACATCATTAGTATTGTGCTTGCCACCAAAGGAAATAGTGCATCTACCATGAATCACACCAGGAGTTTTGTCACCGAACCTGACAACACCACCACCATAGTTTTCCAAGCTTACAAAGTTTCTTTTGTCACTAGTCATATGATGTGAGCATCCGTTGTCAATTACCCACACATCTTTCTCTTCAAATTTGGTTGCAAGAGCTTTCTCAACATTTATATTGCTAGTAGATTCAGTGGATACCTCACCATTCTATTTGATAGCAATAAATACCCATTTATCTTCATTTCTAGTTTCTTTATCAAATTCTTCATCAGTTACGCCTTCTTCAACATAATAGAACTTTCTTTGAAATCTAGTAATCTCGGGCTTATATTTTGAACTCTTTCAGGACATCTAGAAGCATAATGACCTATCTTACTGCAAGAAAATCATTTAATAGGTAACTTTCCTTTCTACTTACCATGACCTCTTGATTCTCTTTTCCCAATCAATGCTTCTAGTTCTTCCAATTCCCTTTCTTCATATTTGAATGTTCTCTGGGAACTTTCTCTTGAATCATATCTCTTTTTCTTGGATATAGTGGCCTTGAAAGAATATTCAGTCTTAGAAGAAGACTCGCCAAATTCACTTAATTCAAATGTAGCATTTTTTCCAATAAAAATGTCTTTCATAATATTTGTCATTGTTTTGAGTTCATTAATAGAATGGGCTCTTGTCTTGTAGGAAGGGGGCATATATCTAAGTGTCTTAGCCACAATTTCATCATCATTCATAGTTCCACTGGCACATCTAATTTCCATCACCAATTCATTTATCTTATGTGAAAAGGAAAAGATGTTCTCATCTTCACTCATCTTCAAGCTCTCCCATTTTCCTTTTAGAATTTGTAGCTTAGCACTTTCCACTTGTGCATCTCCTTCATACAATGTTTCTAGATTTTTACAAATCTGGTATCCAGTCTTCAATCCCATCACATTTGTCAATTTTGAATATGTCAAAGCACTCACCAGTGTTTTTGTTGACCTAGTATTAATTTATGCTTGCTTGATCTCATCTTTAGAGGAGGGACCATTCTGAGGAATATTATATGCAATTTGTGTCATTTTCGAGAAAGGTTCACCAATACACCTCAAATGACATTCCATCCTGAATTTCCATAGAGATTAGTTTGTACCATCAAATCTAGGACTCTCCTTCTTAAATGATGCCATCTCGGATCACCTCAAGCTATTAAGCTTCTTTCAAGGAACTAGCTCTAATACCAGTTGTTAGCAAAATAAGGATAGACAACTGAGAGGGGAGGGTGAATAAATTGTTGCCAAAATCAAGCTTATACAACATTAACCAATCCTTATATCAAGAAAACTGATAATTAATAGTGCAAGCATAAGAACAACACATCAAAGACACATGAACACCAAGATTTTATACGTGGAAACCCTATTAGGGGAAAAACCATGGTGGATGTTAGTCCACAAGATTATACCCTATTAGAAGTATAATGAAGAATAAAAAGAGAATGCACTTGCATTCAGGAACACTTCCTACAAAACATTGCTCCAAGGGAAGGCTCACTACCTTACATACAGCAATCAGATTAAATCCGTTTGATGAATTTGAACTGGAAAAATAGCTTCTGCAAAAGCCTGATTACAGTTCCATTTAGGCACACAAACATTCTTCAAACTCTTCGACACTTTGCTCTAAATGATCTGAACTTTATTCACACTTGTAAATTACTTTTACACTTGAGAAATTTTTATAAATGAGGAAAACAATCTTGTATATATATTCACTACATGGATTTGCATCCACTATTCAGTCAGCCACAAATAAAGAATAAATTACAACTGTCGGCCTTTGTACATGATTAAATTTCATTGTGTACCAACACAAGTTGGTCACAACATAGTGAGGACCCAAACAAACATCTCCAAACACGCCAAATAATAAAATATTAATCCTCATGGATCTCCAACATGCTAACACCACAATGTCAACCAAGAACATAAACACTCGGGCACATATCAAAAAAATCTCCGATCACAAACACTCCAATCACTGCGGATGTACAATAAGGATAGAGTACAATATAGACTCATCCATGAACATTACAATTACATGCACAACACATGCGATTACCATAATTTCATCGGCTTTGACCAAGAACACCATCTACAGAAATTGAATAACTATAGGCACTTAAATTATCATAACTTCCACAAAACTTTCTGCGCAACTCTGAAAATTTTGGACAATATACTAGAAAGGTTCAACAACAAACCCTTTGAATCACACCTTCAGATACTCAACACATGGAGCTTTCCAACATTCTAACCTTCTTAGCTCCACTGGCTGCATGTACTATATTTTTTACAATTTTCTCAATCTCCTCAACATATACAGCCTTAAGCAAATTAAAATGCTAATAGTGTTGACATCAATGACAACAATATATCAAAAACACAACCACAACATCCAATAGAATTGTGAAAAAATATGGCAATGGGTTTTTCATTCTTAATTTTGACATCTCTCCACATTTGCTTCATCCATAATACTTCGGTACAACTATTTGCAGCTGTAATATAGTCTGCCTCAGCAGTAGACAATGAAATGAAATTCTACTTTTTGTTTAGCCAAGATACCAATTTCTTCCCTAAGAATAATGCGCTGCCACTAGTATTCTTCATGTCATCCACATCTCTTTCCCAATCAGCATCAGTGAAAGCATTACAGATAAGATCATCATCCCTAGGATACCAAAGACCAAGATCAACTATCCCTTTTAGGTATGTGAAAATTATTTTCACAATAGTTACATGAGACTCTTTAGGATCAACTTCAAATCGAGCAACCATGCATACAACATTCATTATACCTAGCCTAGTCTGAGTCAAGTAAAGTAATCCACCAATCATTGACCTATATCTTGTCTAATTTTCTTCAGGAGAATCATCATTTTGTGTAATTTTGCATCCAATATATCATAGGTGTACCAAATGGCTTTGAATCTTCCTTGCCAAACTCTATACACAAATCATCATCACCTTCAAAAATAATGTCATAAATAAAAACTTCAATGATCAACTATTTATTTTGATCCAACTTGAAATATAGATTGTTGTTAGCAGTACCTTTATTGAATCCAAGCTTCAATAAGTATTTATCCAATCTAGCATACCAAGCTCTAGGAGCTTGCTTAAGTCCATATAGATCTTTCTTCAATTGGCATACCATGTCCTTTTCATCAGTCAATTGAAATCCATTTGGTTTTTCAACTTCTTCTAGCTCACCATTAAGAAATGTTGACTTTACATCCATTTCATAGACTTTATAATTCTTGAAAGTAGCAGAAGCAAGAAATAATCTTACAACTTCAATTCTAGCAACAACGGAAAATTTTTCTTTAAAATCAATACCTTCCATGTATGAATACCCTTTGTAAACTAGTCATGCTTTGTTTCTGACCACTTCACCTTGCTCATTCAGCTTATTCCAGAACACCCACTTGGTTCCAATAACATTTTTGTTTGGAGGTCTAGGAACAAGATCCCATGTATCATTTTTCTATATCTACATTAGTTCTTCTTTCATAGCTTCCATCCAATATCCATCCTTGCATGCTTCACTGATATTTCTAGGTTCAGCTTTGGAAATTAGACAATAATCTTCCAAAATTCTTCTTCTAGTTTACGCACATTTGCTCTTGTCTCCTATGATCTGACTGTCAGAGTTATTTCACTTTACATATTTGGGACTTTTAGGATTTTCTCTGACTTCTTGTTCTTGTGTTCTTTCTTTTGCACTTTTGCTTGTCTTTGCATCTTGATTCCCCTAGTTCATTGGAACAATTTGAAGTTGATTGTCTGTCTAAACATTATTTCCATTGCTAGCACTATCATGTTGATCATCTGAATCATATCCACTTTGATATTTGCACTTTGCACCATTTTCTTCAACCTCTTATTAAAGCACTGGTAAGCTCTAATTTTAGTAGAGTAACCCAAAAATATTCCTTCATCACTTCTAGCATCAAACTTGCCTATATTATCATCTCTCTTGATGTACCATTTTCTTCCAATTTTTTTGAAATACTTGGAAGTAGGCCTATAACCAAACCATAGCTCAAAAGGTGTCTTACCAGAATTACTATTGACATACACCCTGTTAATGGTATACATGAAAGTACTTAGAGCTTCTCTCCAATAGAAATGAGGAACATTTGCTTCCAGCATCATGGTTCTAGCAGTGTCTAGAACGGTTCTATTCTTTCTTTCAACAACTGCATTTTTTTGAGGGGTCTGGGGACTGTCTTTGAATTCCATGCTCATCATAGAAAGAATTGAATTCTAGGGAAGTGAATTCACCACCTTTGTCTGACCTTAGACATTCGATCTTCTAACCTATCTCATTCTCTGCCATAGCTTTGAAACTTTTGAACTTTTCTAATGCTTCATGTTTTTCTCTTAAGAAAGCAACCCATATCATTCTAGAATAATCATCAATGGGCAACATAAAATACCTTTCACTTTGTAGACATTTGATTCTGGATGGATCACATAGATCAGTATGTATCAAATCTAGTACTCCATTAGAGCTATACTATTTTCTCTAGAAATAATTTATTGTTTGCTTTCCCATCTGACATTCCTTGCACATAGTGTTAGTAGGCTTCACTAACTTAGGAAGATCTTTAAGTTCTTGAGTAGTTCTTATCTTTACAATGTTATCAAAGTTAACATGACACAACCTCCTATGCCATAACCATCTTACATCACTATGAGAAATTAAGAAACTTTCACTAGTAGCACTCAAATGAAAGATATTACCTTTGTGTTTGTACCTAAAGCAATCATATTTCTAGAACTTCCCCTTATTCTGCACTTACAATCCTTGAATTGAAGATTGTAACCCTTTTCTATCATCTGTCCAATAGTTAACAAGTTATGATTTAAGCCTTCTACATAAATAACATCATTGGTATTGTGCTTACCACCAAAATAAACAGTGCCTTTGCCTTGAATCACACCAAAAGTGTTGTCTCCAAATCTTACAACACCACCATCATATTCTTTCAAGCTTAAAAACTTTCTTTTGTCACTAGTCATATGATGTGAGCATCCACTTTCAATTACCCACTCATCGTTTTCTTCAATCTTTGCTGCAAGAACTTTCTCAACATTCACATTACTAGTAGATTCAGTGGACGCCTGACCATTTTCTTTCATAGTAATAAATACCCATTCATCTTCATTTCCAGTTTCTTTATCAGATTCTTTGTCAATTACGCCTTCTTTAGCATAATAGCATTTCCTTTGAAATCTAGTATTCTCAGGATTGTACTTAGAAACTCTTTCAGGACATCTAGATGCAAAATGACCTATTTTATTAAAGGAAAATATTTAATAGGTAAATTTCCTTTGTACTTACCATGACCTTTGGCTTCTCTTTTCACATTCAATGCTTCTAGTTCTTCTAATTCTCCTTCTTCATATTCAATCTTTTTCATCTCATCTTGATATTTGAATGTCCTTTTGGAACTCTCACCTGCATTGTATCTCTAGTGGATTTTTCCAGATACTGTAGCTTTGAATGTAGATTCAGTCTTAGGAGTAGATTCACCAAATTCACTTAACTCAAAGGAAAAAAGTTTTCTAATCAACATGTCTCTTGTAATATTTTTTATTGTCTTGAGTTCATCAATAGCATGAGCTCTTGTTTTGTAGGAGGGAGGCACAAATCTAAGTATCTTAGCCACAATTTATTCTTCATCCAAGGTTCCACCGACACATCTAATGCTCATCAATAGTTTAGTTATCTTTTGAGAAAAAGAAGAGGATGTTCTCTATTGGGGATAAGGAGTCGGTTTGTCACCATAGAATACCTGCATTTAAGCCAATAGTGCCTTAGTGATTTTAATTTTTATCACTTCAAAGACACAAGTAACTATGCCATAAAGCAGAAACAGGCATAGTAAATCGCCCATTAATCCAACTGAGAAAAGTAAATGCTTAACCATATAGAAGATTCAACAAAAGAATAGATTCAGATAGAATCAACCAAACACGAAAGAAAAACATGAGAACACAAAAATTTACGTGGGGACAACCTTTTCAGGTAAAAAACCCCACCCTCCAAAATGTTAGAGTAATAATTTTACGCTTAATTAATTATATCATACTGGTTAATTAATTAAGTCACTTATTCCTCTAGTTGCTTAAGCTAAACTTAGACACATTAATAATTGATTAATTATTAAGTGTGCACACTAGGGTTTCATTTAGGGTTTCCCTTTTAGGGTTTCTTGATCTCCTTCATAAGGATTGATCTCTTTCTAATACGAGATTCTAATAATGCATTTTACACTTTGAGGTTTACAAATCTTGTTTGTTCTGAATGTCTTTTGCATGTGACAGGTGATTGCATGCAGGTGATCTTGGATTCTAACATGGTATAAGAGCTCCAAACTTGCTGCTGCCTGTTTGTGATCTAAAGATATGGCTTCTCAGTGAGTTTCAAATGCAAGGGTTTCCACAGGCATCTTTTCTGCAAGATCTGGGGGCAGCTGATTTTTCGACACACTATGGGCTCAAACGGACATCGCCATCACGTTCACAGCACCTCAAAACCCTAGGAATGCTTATCGTTTGGTTGATTTTGGTGAACTTGATTTGGGAGGCAAAAAAAATTTACCAGGGAGGCCATACGGCCTCCCTAGCACGCATTATGAGGTCGAAAATGGCTCAAAAATTGAAAAAATGCACTTTTTGGAGATCTGTGCCTGTGTTGCCAGTGAAAATGTTAGGTGCCACTTGCCCACCACCCGGTAGCCACCCGAGTGCCACCCACGTGCCACCGCCGCCAGTGGCTCCGCCACCTTGCACTGCCGGTCCAGACCTCTAGCACCTTCCGCCGAGCCCACGATCACATGCAGAACCAGAGGCTCCGCCCAACCCCCTACCCTACGCCCATGGTCATATGGAAGACCAAGGGTCGAATTTTTTAGGTAGGGCGGCCGAATTTTTGCATTGATGGCTAGATGGCCGTCAAATTTTTTGCAGTGAAGTGCTGATGTCAGCATGACATCATCGTCATACGATAGTTTGTCCCCCTAACCCTTATTTGCCTTAAAAGAGCAGTTTTTTTTGTTTTTGGTATAACTTGGGCATACGGTATCGAAATCGGGCAAACGAGATATCGCTAGAAAGCTAGTTCTGAGCACTTTCATTTGGTGTAGTTTATTTTTCAATATTTTCCTATTTTACTATATTTATTTCTGGTTGAATTCAGATGTACTTTTATGCTTCTGAGCTCATGACTTTTTACGGCGTTGGAAAGGTATTGAGGAGCTTTATGTTGTTATCCATGCACTTTTTTCTGTATCTATCCCAGATTTTTTCGTTATTCTAGATTTGACCCGATGGGTGTTTTGGAGATTACCTAGATATTTTGGCAGTTGGGAGAGTGCCTCTTGCATCTTTGCACTTCATTTTCAGTAATACATCATTCAATAATCGACTGTTGCTTCATAGATTCCAGCGTTGTTCCCATATGGAGTTTTCGAGTGTTCCGTGGCATCGGGTCTGATGTTGCATCATTATGATTCCGATATGGTTTCTTGTAGACAGAAGTATCTTTCCTTGCTTGCCAAATTGTAGTTCTAGTGTTACTCTATAGTGTTCTTCAAGTGCTTCTTTACAACACGTCATATCATTGTAGGGGGGTTTTGTCCCACTGGGTTTTCCTCCTCTATCTATTTCTTGCATTTGTAAATGGGTACCTGATCAAGCCTAGTTGCCAGGACCCATCTTTGCTTGCATGCATCTTCTTCTAGTGTTTTAGCTTCTTCCTAAGTCCATCTTAAGAGGGGGTGTTAGAGTAATAATTTTACGCTTAATTAATTATATCGTACTGATTAATTAATTAAGTCACTTATTCCTCTAGTTGCTTAAGCTAAACTTAGGCACATTAATAATTGATTTATTATTAAGTGTGCACACTAGGGTTTCATTTAGGGTTTCCCTTTTAGGGTTTCTTGATCTCTTTCATAAGGATTGATCTCTTTGTAATATGAGATTCTAATAATGCATTTTACACTTTGAGTTTTACAGATCTTGTTTGTTCTAAATGTCTTTTGCATGTGACAGGTGATTGCATGCAGGTGATCTTGGATTCTAACACAAAACACTCAGCTCACTTGTATTATTCATTAACAAAGAACGGTTACAATACAAACACAAAGCTATGCTCTTTAGGAGATTATATCTTGTCCATCTGGAGAATTACAGTCAATAACAAATAAAAAATCTTCACACAGTTACAATGTCTTCAATCGACATACTATGTAGATTCCATTCAGCTCCTCATATGACACTCTCATCTAGCCTCACAGCCAGCCCAGCCTCAAGGCCTATCAGGTTCACATCTTAACAGATCTGAGAGTCTAAGTGTTCACGGTTAAAACCACTCGAACACTCTCAACCTCTCACTATTATCCCTCTTCTTCCCACTGCACATGAGATTACATATATGTCTCACCATGTGCCTACCTATTCTACCTATCCTAGCTTTCAATGGTCATTAGGATATTCACTAATATATCTTCTTGCATCGGGCTACCTTGGCATTCAATTTCTTGCCTAAATTGAGCCCTGTCTTCAGTTGAAAATTCAGCCTACAATAACTGTCATAAACTATTTTGGATTCTAGATAATCAAAATCCTGAAATTGAGCCACATGTCACCATTTGATTCGTTCACCACTTCTGACAGTCTTTTCAAACCTAGTCAAGCTCGGTTGGCCGAGCTCCAAGCTCATCTTTGCCTTCTACCACATCATTGCCGAGTTCGTCTTCACCAATCATGGTATGGCGGTGAGCTCGCCTAAGCTCACCCAACCACCTACCTCACTACCACTACCCTATAAGACTCACCTCATGGTATGGCGGTAAGTCCATGCGAGATCACCCTTAGACCCCACCGCACTACCACTATGTAGTCGAGGTCTAACTGCGGTGTGGCGGTAGCCACCGGCCAAAACGTCAGTGGTCTCACCATGCTACCGTAGAGACCACCAGATCTCACCACGGTAGAGCGGTGATCACTCAGGGTGACTGCCAATGGTCTCACCATACTACCATGGAGACCATCAGGTCTCACCGTGGTAGAGCGGTGACTGCTCAGGCAGACTGCCAAGGTCGCACCGCCACCACCTTGGTCAGACATTCCATTGCCTACGGTGGGGCTGTAATGGTCACCATCGACCACTAGCTGCTTACTACAACCACCATGGTGAGTCTTCTCACCACCCATGATAGGGTGGTAGAATGCCACCCACCAGCTCGCCACCTCTACGTTGCTTACCGTGGTACCTCGCCACTAGAAGGAGCACCTCGTGGTAAGGCGATAGACATCACTCCGCCACCCCACTACTCACCATGCAACTATGCCACCAAAAGATGACTGCCACGGTGGTGTGGTAACAACACCCAAACACCAAGTAGAGTGGCCCATGATAAAGTGGTAAACTGCACAACTGCGCCACCAAGGAAAACTAGCAGCGGTATGGTTGTAAAGGCTAGAACATGAAGAAAAATGCCAAGTCTATAACGGATTCCAAGCCAAAAAGTTGAGAACAATTTCCCAAAAATATCCCACCTGCCAAAGACTTTCAGGCTTCCTCGAAACACCCAAACAAGGACCAACACCATGCTTCCATGCTCCAACCAAGACCCCCGCAATGACATCAAAAAATATCCACCATCTTAGGCAACAACTCCAAACACAGGAACACGCCAAGGTGAAAAAGCACCAGCCTCCGGAATGCAAACATCTGATCCTTCAGGTGGCAAAGGAACTACAACAACAATAAATCAAAATGCAAACACATAAACCATTCTCTAGAACAAGAAAAAACACCAACTAGAACAACAACCAGATAGCTGACTGCCTCCATTCAATTGATCAAACCCACGTGATTGAAAAACAAGCACCCACAGCTCGTGCTAAATCCATCCAATCACCCATACCTTCAAGGTATGAACATCAGTAAACTCATGCCATCACATAACTACCCATCAACAGAAAAAACAAGCACCATGTGTCAACTAGTCAAAAGACCAAACATGTCCAGGTACTCCCACTGCAAGGGTACTATCCAGATGAATGCAAACAAAGCATCATCACAAGTGATCTAGGCATACCAAGTCCACCAATCCCTACACATGGAAATGAGTAACAATGTAGTTCTGAGGAACATCCACATTGATATGCTCAACCTACAACCACCTGCTATAAGAAACATTTCTCTCAATATTCTTCCACAGTTCTTCCAAGGTTCCATATGTGACTAAAGAAGGAAGCACAAGAACCTTCGCCTCATCACCCAAGTGACAACACATGAACACAAACAAGTAACCAAACCTGGCTCCACATACATCTAAATTAAAGAACATTCAGGAAGAGAAAACCAGAAAAGAGAGAAACAACAAATCATAACATGTAGCATCCTCCAACAATCATTTCTAAATTCCAATTGTGTCAAGAAATATCTTCTTCACATCCCAAAGAGAAAATCCATAACAACACCCAATAGTTCCATGGACGTAATCACCTCAAAGAAGATCAAACCAACCTATATAACCATCTCCTATCAGTCCTCAAAAGCACAAGGAGATCCACTAAACTATCCACCTTTCATTATGAATCCTCCAGAATCTTAAAATAACTCAATATTCATATCCATGAAAAAATAAAACATAGCACACATCTGAAAGATATAATGGGTGAATACCTTTCAAATAAACTTCACTACTGAGTAGACCAGGAGGAAAGAGATGATCCTCCAAGATATACAAGTCACCGTGACTTACCCAAGAGCATTCTCCTCACTGGTCTCTGTTGAACTCGTGTTCAACCAAGGTGTAGGCTACTCGGAATTTCAACTGTAAATAGCAACATTCTCAAAAGAATTCCAACCTCACGTTATTCTCCATTCATCCATGAGCATCAAAATCCTATCATCTCATGCTAACTCCAATATGCATTAATGCACTTAACATGAAGTCCTTCAGCATATGACCAATGTACTCAAAACATAGAGAACCCATAGACCACTATCACAGTTCCAAACCTAGGAACATGAACTTATCATGACACCATGATCTACACATCCCCCTTAGGAGATACCATGCTTCAAGTGAACAATCTATGGTCTCAAGAGCAATGCAACATGCCAAAATTCTAATGCACAAGCAAGAGTATACCATGACATAAAGTAAAGAAACTTATAAACCAAAATCACTTGACTAGTACCAGCACCAACAAAATCTCAACCAAAGACTAAAAATGTCCTCCATGGCTCCAAGATGCTGAACATATTCAAATAGTGACCATGCAGATGTGAAAGAACTCTTCTACAACAACAGGATCTAAGAGTCCTCAAGAAGCATCTGCAACACCAAATAAGATCATTCATCACCAAGTGATGAATCCATAGTCACTGCCAAAGCTTCCACTAAACCGTGACATCGAGCTTTCCAAACACCATGACTGACCGCACCATCACTATCAAAAGCTTACACTAGGCAGTGTATCAATCTCTCCATGACATCATGATTCACATGCTGCAGGTCCCCATCATTGACTATATAGGTACTCCAACGTTTTCCATCCTCTCATCTCAAATCAACCACGCCAATGCACACATGACCACAGACAAGGTCAACTAACAAATTTGTGCCACAACAGAAGCAACCTCATGGATAATGATAGTCCACTTCCGAGTTGAATCACGAAAAACATGTAGGTAAAGATAGCCCACAAAAAATACACAACTCATAGATCCACTTCAATGAAAACCCTACAAATCTATCATCACACTAGAAACTACAAAATTGAGATCATCAAAGAGAACAACCATAGTAGACAACTTGAATCAAATACCAGATCAACAACAGAGCCGATTTTCCAATCACGTCCACAACTCAAGCACCATAGTCTAGGAAACAAGAAAGCAACACCACAAGAATTTTGAAAGAAAAAACTCATACCAACACTCCCATGTAGAGAAGACATCACAATTCCTCAAGACCATATTGAACTATAGCCATCTCATCCAGTCACACCCCAAGAGCCAGGGTCTAGACAATAGCTAAACAAAAGCTCCACAAACCACAAGTTTTTCTTGACCATGCAAAACCAACAAAACCACAGTGTTTATAAAACACCCATGCATCTCCATATTCAATGCTCATCTGGATGACTCAGGAGTCTACACACAACCATCACGGTTAACCAGAATAATGAAAAAACATGAATATGCATCATAGAAATTTTAGGAAAATCTACACAAAACCTTCATAGCCAAAGACATGAAACTAAAAACATGCGAGTGCAAGGTACAGGTAAATAGGAACAAGAGGTCCATTTCGGGCCAAGTCTAACACCACAACCATGCACAAGCATATGAGAGATCTAGACTATACAAAAGTTATAGACCACTAGGATCAACTTCATAGCCTCCATGCAATTAGACCAATAGAGAATCCGCCTTCAGTGCTAAGTCAAAACACCCAACACAAGTGCACAAATTCATGGATGAATAGAAACACAAGCAAATCCATACAACCAGGGAACCTCTCACATAGACACCCAGTATAAAACCACGCTTCACTACAACACAACCACAAGCACATCTCACACCCTTTGCATCAGGAATAGGTGATGCGAGCCAAGAGCCTCAGACCATATTGCAACAATATGATCAACTCCACTCATCTCCAGTGTCTTTCAAAACTGTGTTTTGAATAAAAGAAGAAACTTCCACTCATCAAGGGATCAAACACCAACTGATTTCTCCAGACTTCCTCAAGCTTGCCAAGCTAAGAAATCTTCATAGGAGAAATACCCAAAACATCAGTAACAAGGAGAAGGCTTTGACACCACTTGTTGGTATCATCAAGCCTCGACCTCCTTCAACCAGCTCTGATTCCATTATTGGGGATAAGGAGTTGGTCTATCATCATAGAATAGGCATCTAAGACAACAAGAACTTAGTGATTTTAATTTTTATCACTTCAAAGACACAAGCAACTATGCCATAAAGTGGAAACAGGCACAGTAAATCCCCAATTGATTCTATTAAGAAAAGTAAATGCTTAACCATATAGAAAATTCAACACAAGCATAGATTCATACATAATTAGTCAAACATGGAAGACAAAAATGTGAACATAAAGATTTATGTGGGGAAAACCTTTTCAGGTAAAAAACCCCACCCTCTAAAACACCCAACTCACTTGTATTATTCAGTAACAAAGAACGGTTACAATACAAACACAGAGCTATGCTCTTCAGGAGATTACATCTTGTCCATCTGGAGAATTACAATCAACAACAAATACAAAATATTCACATAGTTACAATGTCTTCAATCAACATACTATGTAGATTCCCTTCATCTCCTCATATGACACTCTCAGCTAGCCTCACGGCTAGCCCAGCCTCAAGGCCTATCAGGTTCACATCTTAATAGATCTAAGAATCTAAGTGTTCATGGTTAAAACTATTCAAACACTCTCAGCCTCTCACTGTTAGCTCTCTTCTTCTTACTACACATGAGATTACATATATCTCTCACCGTGTGCCTACCTGTTCTACCTATCCCAGCTTTGAAAGGTCATCAGGATATTCACTGATAGATCTTCTTGCATCGGGCCGCCCTGGCATTCAATTTCTTGCCTAAATTGGGCCCTGTCTTCAACTGAAAAAATCAGCTTGCAATAACTGTCATAAACTATTTTGGCTTCTAGCCAATCAACATCCTAATGCTGAGCTACATGTCACCATTTGATTCATTCGTTGCTTCTGAAAGTTTGGTCAAACCCGATCAAGCTCGATCGGCTGAGCTCTAAGCTCATCTATGCCTTCTATCGCATCACCACTAAGCTCATCTTCATCAATCATGATATGGTAGTGACCTTGCCTGAGCTCACCCAACCACCTACCTCGCTACCGATGCCTTGTCGGACTCACCTCGTGGTATGGTGGTATTTCCATCTAAGCTCACCCTCAGACTCCACCGCACTACCGGTGTGTAGTCAAGGTCTAACCATGGTGTGGCAGTAGCCACCGGCCAGATCGTCAATAGTCTCACCGCACTACCGCTAGATCTCACCACGGTAGAGTGGTGACCTCTAAGGCTGACCGCTAGCGGTCTCATAGCGCTATCGTGGAGACCACTAGGTCTCACCATGGTAGAGCAGTGACTACTCAGGCAGACCACCAAGGTCACACCATAGCCACCGCAGTGAGACGTTCCACTACCTGAGGTGGGGCAGTAACGGTCACCACCGATCGCTAGTCGCTTACCACGGCAACCACAGTCAGTCTTCTCATTGCCTGCAGTAAGGCAGTAGACTTCCACCCACCATCTCACCACCTCTATGCTGCTCACCGTGCTACCTCACCACCAAGCAATAAGGTGGTAGACAAAACCTTCGCTAGCTCGCCACCAACCGTATACATCACTTCGCCACCCCACCACTCACCACACAACCATGCCACCAGAAGATGACCATCGTGGTGGGGTGGTAACACTTCCCAAACACCAAGTAAAGTGTCCTATGGTAAACCGCAAAACCATGCCACTAAGGAATACTAGTAGCGGTATGGTGGTGAAGGCCAAAACATGAAGAAAAAATCCAAGTCTTCAAGGGATTTCAAGCAAAAAATTTGAGAGAGATTTCCCAAAATTCTCATGTTCACTCATCTTCATGTCCTCCCACTTGCCTTTTAAACTTTGTAGCTTAGCACTTTTTACTAGCGCATCTCATTCATACAATGTTTCAAACTTTTTCTAGATCTAGTATGTTGTGTTCAATCCTAACACATTTGTCATCTCTGAATCAGTCAAAGCACTGAACAAGGCTTCAATAGCCCTGGTATTAGCTTATGCTTTCTTGGTCTCATCTTTAGAAGATGGACCATTTTGAGGAATAGTATATGCACTTTGTGTAATCTTCAAGAAAGGTTCTCCAATGCACTTCAAATGAAACTCCATCTGAATTTCCATAAAGAGTAGTTTGTACCATCAAATCTAGGACTATCCTTCTTGTATGATGCCATTTCGGATATCCTCAAGATGTTAGGCTACTTCAAAGGAATTAGCTCTGATACCAATTGTTGGAAAAATAAGGATAGACAAATGAGAGGGGGGGCACAAATTAGTTGTTACCAAAATCATACTTATACAACATTAATCAATCTTAAATCTTAGATCTGATAATTAACAATGAAAGCATAAATCAACAACACATCAAAGACACATGAACACCAAGATTTTATATGTGGAAACCTTGTTAGGGGAAAAACCACCGTGGATGATAGTCCACAAGATTATAACCTATTAGAAGTATAATGAAGAATGAAAAGGGAATGCACTTGCATTCAGGCACACTTCCTAGAGCACACTACTCAGAGGGAAGGTTCACTGCCTTACATACAATAATTAGATTAAATCCATCTGATGAAGTTGAAGTGAGAAAATAGCTTTTACAAAAGCCCGATTATAGTTTCAATTAGGCACACAAAAACTTCTACACACTCTTCCAAACTCTACTCAACCTTCTTCACACTCTGCTTTGCTCTTGAATGATTTGACCTTTATTCGCACATGTACACTTATTTCACACACTGAGCATTTCATCTAAATGAGGAGAACAAACACATATATATCCGCTAAACGGATTTACATCCACCATTCATTTGGCCTCAAATAAAGAATAAATTACAACTCTCGATGTCAATACATGATTATATTTCAATGCGCACCAACACAAGTCAGTCACAATATACTGATGACCCAAATTAACACCTTTAAACATGCCAAACAATAAAACATTAATCTTCATGGATCCACAACATGCTACTAACATCATGTTGGCCTAGAACATGAAAACTCGAGCACACATCAGAAAAATATTTGATCACAAACACTCTAATCAATGTGAACATACAACAAGGATAGAGTACAATCTAGAATCATCCATGAACATCATAGGTACATGTGCAACACATGAAATTACCAAAATTTCATTTGCTTCATCCAAGGACACCATATATAGAAACTAAATAACTGTAGGCACACAGATCTCTATAACCTCCACAAATCTTGATGCGAACCTCTAAAACTTTCGAACAACATACTAGAAAGCTTTAGAAACTAACCCTTTGATCCGTACCTTTAGATCTTCAACGTACAAAAATTTCCAACATTCTGACGTTCTCAGCATCACTGGCTGCCAACAATATTATTTTTAAAATTTCCTCAATATGCTCGACATATACAACCTTAAACATCATCAATGCTAATAGTGTTGACATCAATGAAAACCACATATCAGCAACATAACCACAACATCCAACAAAGGAGTTTGATTACCAGGCCTACATTCATGAAGAGGAAATGGAAATACAAAGGATATGATATGAAGAAAAGTTTAAGAGGGAGTTAGTAGAAAAAGAGGAGGAGATAAAGTTTTTGTTTTCTCGAGCATAAAATCATGAGGTCCGAGCAACTTTGGTCATTCCAGATCATCCCTTTTTTGGATGAGGTTAGTAGGTTTAAAATTCCAAGTTTTAAGCAAGATAAGCCTTTTGACTCATCAAATCATCCTTTTCAGCTTGAAGTCCATCCTAGTGTAGTTACATATGAGCTCATTGATCAAGATATCACACTCATTATGGAGAAAGTTAGAAATGTAAATCCATTGCATATACCTTTGGAGGTTTACCGATTAGAGCAACAAAATATTGAACAGGAGCAAGCAGTTGTAGAGTCTAAACCAATCAAAATTCCATGTTTTAGGAGTGTTCCTTCAATACCACAACCAATTCATAGCCAAGAGAAGTCTAAAATACCTCATTATGATCTTAGTAATGAGTCTATTTACCCTACTTCAATAGTTGGGGATTCTTGTAGTTCCTTTTGTTCCACCAAATCAGAGAAATCACGTGAGAAGCAAAAGGTTGCTGCTATTTATAACTTGTGTTCCCAGCTGAAAATGAACATAATGCAAGTGCATGGGAGGTTGGTTCAAGCTTGACATTGAGTCCTTTACATTTTGATTCATTTTAAGGGTTTTCTAATTCCTTTTATAAGATAAATGAAAGCAGTGTACATGGTTTAGAAGGTGAATAACTTATGTTGCAAGGACAAGTTGTCAATTTTTCATTGGAGAAAGCACCACATGAAAAGGAAGATTCAATTTATTTGTTTCATAAACTACATGGGTTCATTGACAATGAGGAAGAAAGTATATAGGTGCCTAACTTGCCAGTTGATTTGGAACAACAAGAACATATTCAGGGATTTTTATAATTTACTGGCCAATGTAAGCAAGGATGAGAATGAAATCCCAACCCATATAGAGGATCAAAAGGATATTTTCATTTTGCAATCTAACAAGCTTGTTTTGCATAAATATATGACTAATTAACAGGCTGAACATGAAACCAAATTAGATCAGGTTCCCAATGAGGATGATGCACCTATTTTTTTTTCAGAACTTCCTTTGTACTATAATGAAGAGTTTGATACAAATAAGTTGAAATCAATTTTCCTTGAACAAAAATCAAGTAAAATATTTGAAGATGATTAGTCTTTCAAAGAAAACAAAATGTTTGACTCTCAAGATCCTACATGTTCAACTTGTAGAGAGCTTACCACTTTGCTAAATTATTGTAGTGATCAAAAACATGAGCCAAAGAATAATGAGGACAACAGGGGTGATAAGGCAGTAGAGCAACGAATCATAGTTTTTGAAGGTATGATCTTTGAAAGCCCTCATGAGGATAAGTTAGAGCATACATTGGACGATGAAATTTCTCCTGAAGATCATTTATTCTTAATTATTATTGAAAAGTTTTTCTCTAACATTACTGATAGCTTAGCACCTTTCACGGAAAAGGCTTGTGATCATCATAATCAAGTGATCAAAGTGGGCGTGGATGAAAAAGCAGTTGACAAAGCAAAATCCAGTACAATGAATCTTTAGATTACCATCTCTAAAGGATTCCCAATTAGGCATCTTTCTAAAACTGATATTCCAGGAATACTTGAGGAAGTTTCAGTAAAAGGGTAGTAGATTCAAACTATCAACTCACTCCAAATCAAGAGCATGGTTGGACATATTCAAAGAAAGTGTGACTTTTTTTCCATTCTTTAAGATGCATTGCAAAAACTTATTGGGTATTGTCTTGTGCTTCATCTAGTTTCATTTGTTCATAAGCATGAAAATCAATGTTTGTTATTAAGGAAGGGCTGTTATTTCTCACAGCTAATGAATGGTCATGTGTGAGCACTACCAATGATGGGTAGTGTAGGGTAGAGTAGTTGTTTTATTTCAATAAGTGCTCATCTCACATTAGTTTTCATTTCAGTATTGTTTCACTTTCAATAAAGTGCAAATGTTGCACCTGCTTTCTGACTCCATCTTAAACCGAGTCATGATTAGTTTTCAATTTATTTGCTATTGTATTGTTTCACTAGTTGAGTTACAAGTTTTCTTAGTCAAAGAGGACAAAAATGGACTCCATGCCCAATGGATATGCAAGGAAATTGCTCTAGCATGCTTGGCAAGAAAGCACACAACAAAAATTGTGAGAATATTACAAATATTCTCACTACTTCTTATTTTGGTTGAGCTAATATTGATTGTTTCATTTAGAGATGAAAGGTACACATTTTTTATGCTGATAGTTCATTTGAGTGAATTCATCTTTTTATGCAGTAAATCATAACAAAAGATTCATTTTAAAGATTGCATAATGTGGCTATATTTTATTCATCTTAAGATGCAAATATATACAATTCTTCTATTTTAATTCATTGAAGATCAAAAATTGGTAAAAGTCCCACACAAGCCATGGGAGTAGCCAAACAACCTATTACAAGAAGTGAATTATAACACTAAAGATAGAATAAAAGAGAATATAATGAAAGGCATATTCATCATTTCGTGTTGGTATGGGGTGTTGATCTTCTATGTCACTTTCTCCTCTTTGCTCCCGATCTCCAAGTGCACCTGTGGATGGTTGAGAAAGATTTGTTAGAGCTCCGAATATGAGTTTCATTATATGTTGTATCAATAGAAATATATTTCACTGCCTAAAATAGATTGAATCAGCGAGGAGAATTATCATGAGTACAAACAAGATCTTAAATGAAACATCATAGAAGAACATTCAAACTTTATTGTTTTTATGCTAACATGTTTGTTCACTATGAAAGTATAGGTACATGTGTTAAATTACTAGTTCATGATGAGAAAATATGTTATGCGTGGTGCAAAATTTGGCTTCCACAAGGGTTGAGCCTAACACATAACACTAAAGCATCAAGGAAAAATATGTTGATTAAGTAATAATGCCTTCATATAAGGAATAACTGGAAATACCATATTTCCTAGGTACATAAAGTAGTCCTTAAACTTCAAAATACAAATGAACAGTGGGTTGATTCAGAATGTCTAAGAAGAATGTTTAATTGATATGCACCATTTCTGAATCAAAATGCTTTATTTACATCACATCTAACTTCAATTATTGATATCTTAGAACCATCTTTGTTGATTTTATCATATTGAATGCATATTAATCATGAGGGAAGTCAAGGCACATTGTCTCCCAGATAAGGGACGACAAACAATGGAAAACAACAACTAATAGTCAGCATTCAACAAGCCAAGAATAAAAGAAAATGACTCAAGCTCCTAGGATAGATGATTTTTTAAGGATGGAATGCTCAAATTTTAAGAAAAACTTGTTTTATAAACATTTTGATGTCAAAAGAACCTGAGAGGCATAAAATATAATATTGAAGTTAATGAAAAAATTATATACAGGATGTAAAAGATAGGTCTTCATTAAAAAATGACTATGGTGAACAAACAAAATATTCAAGATGTTGTCAAAGGCCCTACAATGCATGGGCATAGGAAGAAAAATCTAGAGATATCTATCATGATAATAAAAATGTGACTTTTCACTTTGCATGATAATCAAGTATAGGCATAGTCATAGAGGTGTGTTAGCAATAAAAAAGGAAATAAAGTAAATACACAGAGACCATGTATTCTCTAGATGATAATCTCAAAGGAGGCAAGAAGATTTTACCAGAGTTTGATAATAGGGAAAGAAAGATAATTCAGCATTGACTACATAAAAGGATAAAGAATTTTCTTGAAATTGTTTCAAACACATCATAGCTATGACTTCTAGACATTGCAAAGATTATGATAATGACAAGAGACTAAAATGGAGTTGTACAACTTGAGGTAGAGTAAGTACGTGAATTTGTATGTATTCTATTGCATGAGAGGGTGAATATACTGTAAGAAATGATATATATCGTTTAAGAAAGCTCAAGCTAGAACAAAAGGGGAAATATGAAGGTTAAGCCACGGCCTGGAGGTTTTCCTCCACTTGTTTTTGAGGTGAGACAAGATGCATGAACCATATGGAACTACAGAAAATGGAGATAGATTTTTATTTCTTTTACTCAAAAAAAAAACCTCAATGGCAGCCTAGGTTTTTTCCAAAAACCCTCAAAATATATGAAGGTTTTTGCAAGATCAAACCCTTGGCCTATTATTGTAAGAGTGAACAAAGAAGAAAAAAAAAAATCATGGAGATACAGATTGAACCCATAGCCTATGATAAAAAAACCCTCGGCCATGAGAGGGTGAATATACTTAGAATTTAATAAAAAGCCATAGCCAAAAGTTAGCAAAAAGTCCTCAAAATAATATGAATAACCCGTGTACAAAATGAGTTGCAAAGCTTGGACAAGGGTTAAAGGAAAAAACTAAAATCTATCATGAAATGAACAAAAGAAAAGGGATAGATTATGGAATCGAAGCTTACCAGAGTTCCAAAGGTTCAAAACACTATTGTTCAAAGAGTCTTTAATGAAGCAAGGAGATATCTTCAGAACTTCACAATTTTTAGCCTCAAGATAGAGAAATATTAACATTAGAGGAGAATAAACACAAAGATACATCAAAATTATATTATGGTCTCAGTTATTTGAAGCTCGAAATCCTCAAAATGTAGAAAAATTTCTAAGATGTAGAAGAGAAATGGTTTACCAAGTGCCAATAAGGTGAATCACTCATGCAAAATATTATAAAAACAATAGTGTGCACTCAGGCTATGAGCTCCAACCCTCAGAAAAAGTCATGGTGGCATGGCTCAGCCTTCCCAAAAAAAATTCGAAGTGTGAAATGAAAGAGTGAGGTGATGATTAGGGTTCAATTTCTTTTACCCGATGCCATAATCATTCTATGTATTTTTGCCTTATATTTTTTCAAACTTAATCATTTCATTTTATCATGGCCCATGGTCATGGATTACTAAGTCAATTGACCTAATAATGTTTTGCATGGAGCCTATGAAGAAGAATGGAGTTGGGAGACATAAGGAATATTTATTTTTATTGTTCTTCAAGATATGTTTGTAATCCCCTTAGTAATATTGTAAATTGTTTTTAACATTATTTAAACAATCTTATTGATTTGTTTTTAATAATTGTTAAAATGGATTCTTTTAGTAGGTGTGTATTATGTATGCAATGGGAAGTGATACTATCAAAATTTTATCATGCAAAGTAAGGCTAATAATGGAGTTTCGAGCTCTCTTGGAGTTGAACTGAAGGTTATTTTCACACACCTTGAAGAGCTTATGTTCAGTTTTCTTTGACTTTTTGTCAAACTGGAGTGCTTTCTTGGGTACCTTTTGATCATGCATGATATGAGTGTGAGTTTGCAGTGTATTCAGTGAAGTTCACTTTAGTGGCGGGCCCTCTTTTTGGAGCTTTTATTCTTTGCTCGTGAGAGAATATTGGGGAGGTATTTTGCACTTGCAGTTGGCTTCAGTTCCACCTTTTGACACTTCAGAGTTGCAATCATTGTATATATTCATAAAAGACTTAGTTTTTTTGGGAGTTCATGCTTTTTCGCCTTTGCATTCTGCAAGGAGATGACATTGTAACTTAGGTTTTATTAGTATTTCAATAGTTTTAGTTATTTTATTATAGTTTTGCAAAGTTTCCTCCTTGTTTTTCAAGAGTTCATTCAAGTATTCCCTTCATAGTTTCAGTTTCTTGCATTCAATTTCTTGATTTGATCGGAGTTTTATTATGTTTTAATTGCTAAACCTTTAAAAAAATTGTCTCAAACTTGATCGCCATATGCATAAATTTCAATTTTTCTACAGGTTATTCATTGTGTTTATTATTTAACTTTATCTATTTTCATTGTGAAAGCTTTTCTTTCCTTTCAAAAAAAGTGAAATTAAAGAGCCTTTGAATGAATCATTTATGTGGATTTTTTTGTCATAATTAAGTTTTGCAAATAGAGTGTTTTTCTGGAATCTTGTGGAGATTTTTGCAGTTTTGATCAAATATCATAGGTGCAACACCTTACTTTTAGAGTTCAGTTTTAACCTTTCATTGCAATCCTCTTCCCTTTTCCTACCCATCTTTGTTTTCATTTGAACATAAAAAGGGGAAGTAGCCCATAATCTGGAGACTCACCTTCGATATGAGCAACCCATAGGCTCAAAGGTGTTTCAATGTTACACATGATTGCTGAGCCTCTTGGCTTTGCACTCAGGTGCAAATCCTATTGATAACAGTTTTTGGCACGCTCAGTGGGACTTTGAAGTAAACTTCAGAGGAAGAATATTTCAAAGTTCCAGGCTGTTGTTCTGGTATATATAGCAGTATTTTTTTAACTTTCAAAGGTTATTTATACCTAGCAACTCTGAGCACATCTACTGGTTTAAAATGATTAGTTGCTGGTATGTTTCAAAATCAAGCTTCTTATTTTGATTCCTAATCCATTAAGATATGAGTAGAAATGTCATGTTTTCATAGTCAATATGTGTACCCACCCCATTACTATGAAAATACTTACAACCAATCACCCTATCCGCTATATCAGGCTAATCATGTTGCTGGTTTTATCCCAAACAACCATGCAACAACAACATATCAGCATGCTCAACATGCTTACCTCCCACCCACCCCTGCTCAACCTTCATATCAAATTTTATACATCCAAAATCAGCTCCAAGAGGTTGAGGATATAAAGAATAGCATGAATGCAACAAAGAACATATTGTTAGACATCACAAAGTAGATAAAAGAGTATAAAAGGAAACAAGAGTTTGATTTACAAAACAGGAGTTTGATTATCAGGCCTACCTTCATGAACAAGAATAGGAAATACAAAGGATATAGTTTGAAGAAAATTTTGAGAGGGAGTTTGCAGAAAAAGAGGAGCAGATAAGGTTTTTGTTTGCTAGAACACAAAATCATGAGGTCCGAGCAACTTTGTTCATTCTAGATCAACCCTTTCAAGATGATGTTAGTAGGTTTAAAATTCCAAATTTTAAGCAAGATAAGCGTCTTAACTCATCAAATCATCCTTTTTAGCTTGAATTCTAGCCTAGTGTAGTTATAGATGAGCTCATTGATCAAGATATCACACTCATTATGGAGAAAATTAGAAATGTAAATCCATTGCATCTAGCTTTGGAGGTTTACCTATTAGAGCAACAAAAGATTGAATAGGAGCAACTAGTTGTAGAGTCTAAACTAATCAAAATTCCAAGTTTTAGGAGTGTTCGTTCAATACCACAACCGATTCATAGCCAAGAGCAGTTTGAAATAACTCATTATGAGCTTAGTAATGAGCCCATTTACTCTACTTTAGTAGTTGAGGGTTCTTGCAGTTCCTTTTCTGCCACCAAATCAAAGAAATCACTTGAGGAGGAAAAGTTTGTTATTTTTGATAGTGTGTTCCCAGCTAAAAATGAACATAACACAAGTGCATAGGAGGTTGGTTCAAGCTTGACATTGAGTCCTTTACATTTTGATTCATTTGAAGGGTTTTCTAGTGAATTTAATAAGATAAATGAAAGCAGTGTACACGGTTTACAAGGTGAAGAACTTATGTTGCAAGGACAAGTTGTCATTTTTTCATTGGAGAAAGCACCACCTGAAGAAGAAGATTCAATTTCTTTGTTTGATCAACTACCTAGGCTCATTGACAATGAGGGAGAAAGTATATAGGTACCTAACTTGCTAGTTGATTTGGTACAACAAGAACATATTCAAGGTTTTTATGAGTTACTAGCCCATATAAGTAAGGGTGAGAATGAAATCTCAACCCATATAGAGGATCACAAGGATAGTTTTCTTTTTCAATTTAACAAGCTTCTTTTGCATAAAGATAGGACTAATTACTAGGATGAACATGAAACCAAATCAGTTAAGGTTCCGCATGAGGATGAAGCACCCATTTTTTTCAAAACTTCCTTTGTACTATAATGAAGATTCCGATACAAATAAGTTGAAAGCATCTTGCCTTGAAGGGAAATCAAGTGAACTAATTGAAGATGATAAGTCTTTCCAAGACAACTCAATGTTTGGCTATCAAGATCTTGCGTGTTCAACTTGTAGAGAGCTTACCACTCTGCTGAATTCTTGTAGTGATAAAAAACCTAAGCCAATGAATAATGAGGACAACAGGGGTGATAAGGTAGTAATGCATCAGATCATAGTTTTTTAAGTTACGAGCTTTGAAAGCCCTCATGAGGATTAGTTAGAGCATACATTGAATGATGAAATTTCTCTTCAAGACAATTTATTCTCAATTATAATTGAATTTTTTTTATCTAACATTGTTGATAGATTAGCATGTTTCAAGGAAAAGGCTTGTGATCATCATAATCAAGTGATCAAAGTGGGTGTGGATGAAAAAATGGTTGAAAAAGGAGAAGCCAGTACAATGAATTGTTAGTTTACCATCTCTAAAGGATGCCCAGTTAGGCATCTTTCTAAAACTGATATTTTAGGCATGCTTGAGGAAGTTTCAGTAAAAGGGTAGTATATTCAAACTATCCACTCACTCCAAATTAGTAACATGGCTAGACATATTCTAAAAAAGTGTGAGCTTTTTTAAATCCTTTAGGAAGCGTTGTAGCAGCTTATTGGGTATCGTCTTGTGCTTCATCTAGTTTCAATTGTTGATAAGCATGGAAATAAATGTTTGTTGTTAAGGAAGGGAAGCTATTTCTCACAACTAGTGAATGGTCATGTCTTAGCACTACCAATGTTGGGTAGTGTAGGGTAGAGTAGTTGTTTTCTTTCAATAAGTGTTCATCGCACAATAGTTTTCATTTCAATATTGTTTCACTTTCAATAAAGTGTAGATGTTGCACGTATTTTAAGACTTTGCCTTAAATGGAGTCATTATTAGTTTTCAGTTTATTTTCTGCTATATTGTTTCACCAGCTGAGTTACAAGTTTCTGAGTCAAAGAGGACAAAAATGGACTCCATACCCAACGGATATGGAAGGAAACTAATCTGGCATGCTTGGCAAGAAAGCACACAATAGAAATCGCGAGAATATTACCAAATTTTTTCAATACCGCTCATTTTAGTTGAGTTGAGATTGATTATTTCATTTAGAGGTGAAAGGAACACATTTTTTATGCTGATAGTTCATATTGAGTGAATTTAGCTTATTATGCAGTAAATCATAACAAAACATTCATTTTAAAGATTGCATAATGTGGTTGTATTTTATTCATCTTAAGATGCAAATATATACAATGCTGCTATTTTGATTCATTGAAGATCAAAAAGTATTAAAAGTCCCACACAAGCCATGGGAGTAGCTAAACAACCTATTACAAGAAGTGAACTATACAACTGAAGATAGAATAAAAGACGCATATAACAAAAGGAATATTCATTATTGCCTATTGGTATGGGGTGTTGATCTTCATTGTCACTTTCTCCTCTTTTCTCCTGATCTCCAAGTGCACCTGTAGATGGTTGAGAAAGATTTGTTAGATCTCTGAATATGAGTTTCATTATATGCTATATCAACAGAAATATAATGCACTTCCTGCAATAGATTGAATAGGCTAGGAGAAGTATCATGAATACAAATAAGAGCTGAAATGAAACATCACAGAAGAACATTTAAACTTTATTATTTCTATGCTAACATGTTTGTTCACTTTGTAGGTACAAGTACATGTTTTCAATTACTGGTTTGTCATGAGAATTTTTTTTATGTGTGGTGCAAAATTTGGCTCCTAGAAGGGTTGATCCTAGCACATAACACTAAAGCATTAGGGAAAAACTATGTTGATTAAAGAATATTGCCTTCATATAAGGAATAACTGGAAATAACATATTTCCCAGGCATACAAAGCAGTCCTTAAACTAGAAAATACAAATGAACAGTGGACTGATTTAGAATGTCTATGGTATGTGCAAGATCATGATGGGAAAAAACGTGGTGATGTGTAAGTGATGTTATGGCCCATGTGGCTGATGATTTTTTTTTTACCCAAAATCTATGAAACGAAAAGGGTTTTTAAAGGAGATTCTTAGTTTTCCACCAATATAAATTATGCTTTACATTGAATTAATTAAATAATTATTATTCATTTTCTATTTGAATTACGACTAAAGTCTTGATTCATAGGTTGATTGAAAAACATCTATAGCTTTCAAATGGTATCACATTTTTTTAATTCAAAAAATGCATCACATTCTATGCTTCACATACTATAGGATTAAAAAAAATAAAATGAATTTCATGAAGTTTTGACCAAGTTAAGGTGGTCAGACATACAAGTTTTTTAAATTTTTTAGAAGTTGTAATAAAAATTTCATAATTAATTATTTACTTGGAAAAACATTACAAAAAAATATGCATCACATTGAGACATGGGTCCTCTACCTATATCTAAAATATTATAAAAAAATATTATCATTTTATTGTGATTAGGGTGGTTAGACAAACACGTACTTCTTATTTTTTCCTTGAAATTTAAGTACTATTGCATTGAAATTAAAAAATTTCACCAAATAGATTTAAAAAAAAAAACCTAGTAGTTTAGAAACTAAATTCAATTTTCCACAAATTCTATGCTTACATATTTTTGAAATAATATAGATAACTTATTCAAATTTTTAT
Source organism: Sequoiadendron giganteum (assembly GCA_007115665.2). NCBI lineage: Eukaryota > Viridiplantae > Streptophyta > Pinopsida > Cupressales > Cupressaceae > Sequoiadendron > Sequoiadendron giganteum. Next base: position 488,082,042 of record CM021100.1, on the reverse strand, counting down.
GTCAAGTTCCCTAACTCTGATTTTCTAAATTTTCATCGTCACTTAAGGGCCTATTTTTTCCATAATAATCATACACATACCCTCTAAGAAGAATGTTTAATTGATATGCACCATTTCTAAATCAAAATGATTCATTTACATCAAATCTCACATCATTTATTGCTATCATAGCACCATATTCTCTTCTTTTATCATATTGAATACATCTTAATCAAGAGGGCAGTTAAGGCACATTATCTCCGAGATAAGGGACCAAAAACAATGGAAAATAGCAGCTAACAATCACCATTTAGTAAGCCAAGAATGAAATATAGTGACTCAAGATCGTAGGGTAGATGATTGTTTAAGGACGAAATGCTCATATTTTAAGAAAAACTTGTTTGATAAACATTCTGATGTCAAAAGACCCTGAGAGGCATTAAAGAAAATCTTGAAGTTAATGAAAAAAATATATAAAGGATGTCAAACACATGTCTTCATCAGAAAATGACTATGGTGAACAAACATAATATTCAAGATGTTCACAGAGGCCCTACAATGCACGTGCATAGGAAGAAAAATCTAGAGATATCTATCATGATAATAAAGTTCAGACTTTTCACTTTGCATGATAATCAAGTACATGCATAGTCATGGAGGTGTCTTAGCAATAAATAAAGTAAATACACAGAGATCATGTATTCTCTAGATGATAATCTCAAAGGAGGCAAGAAGATTTTTCCAAAGCTTGATCACAGGGAAAGAAAGATAATTCAACATTGACTACATAAAAGGATAAAGAATTTTCTTGAAAGTGTTTCAAAGACATCATAGCTATGACTTCTAGACATCACAAAGCTTATGATAATGATAAGAGACTAACATGGATCTCTTGCATGAATAATACAGTTTTACAGGTCGAGCTAGGGTAAGTACATGAAGTTGTATGCACTTTCTCACATGAGAGGGTCAATATACTATAAGAAATGATATATACAGTTTGAGAAATCTCGAGCTAGAACAAAAGGGGAAATATGATGGTTAATTCGTGGCCTGGAGGTTTTCCATTATTTGGTTTATGAGGGAAGCCAAGATGCATGGACCATATGGAACTACATAAAATGGAGATAGAGTTTTATTTATTTTACTCAAAAAAAAACCTCCATGGCAGTGTGGGTTTTTTCTAGAAACCCTCAAAATATAAGAATATTTTTGCAAGATCAAACCCTTGGCCTGTTACAAGAGTGAACAAAGAAGAAACAAAAAAAATCATGGAGATACAGATTAAAGTCATAGATTATTATACAAAAACCCTTGGCCATGAGAGGGTGAATATACTCAGAATGTAACAACAACCCACAACCATAGGTTAGCAAAAAGTCCTCAAAATAATAAGAATAACCTGTGCACAAAGTGAGTTGCAAAGCTTGGACAAGGGTTAAAGGAAGAAATTAAAATCTATCATGAAATCAATAGAATAAAAGGGATAAATTATGGACTCGAAGCTTACCAAAGTTCCAAAGGTTCAAAACCCTGTTGTTCATAGAGTCCCTAATGAAGCAAGGAGATATCTTCAGAACTTGACAATTTTTAGCCTGAAGACAAAGAAATATTAATAGTAGAGGAGAATAGACACCAAGACGCATCAAAATTATATTGTAGTCTCATCTGTTTGAAGCCTAAAATCCTCAAAATATAGAAAAATTTCCAAGATGCAGAGGAGAAATGGTTTACCAAGCTCCAATAAGGTGAATCACTCATGCAAAGGATTATCAAAATAGTAGTGTGCACTCAAGGTTTGAGCTCCAACCCTCATAAATAGTCATTACGGCATGGCTTAGCCTTCTAAAAAAAAATTCTAAGTGTGAAATGAAACAGTGAGGTGATGATTAGGGTTTGAGTGCTTCTACCTAATGCCCTAATCATTCTATGTATTTTTGCCTTAATTTTTTGCAAACTTTATCGTTTCATTTTACTATGGTTTGTGGTCATGATTTACTAAGTAAATTGACCTAATAATGTTTTGCATGGAGCCCGTGAAGAAGAATGGAGTTGGGAGACATAAGGAAGGTTTATTTTTTGTTTTTCTTCAAGATATGTTTGTAATCCCCTTAGTATTATTGTAAATTATTTTCAACATTATTTAACAAATCTTATTGATTGGTTTTTAATAATTGTTAAAATGGATTATTTTAGAAAGGTCAGGTGAAGTGTAGGTGTGTATTATTCATGCAATGAGAAGTGAGACTATAAAAAATGTATCATTCAAAGTAAGGCTAATAATGGAATTTTGAGTTCTTTTGGAGTTGAACTCAAGGTTATTTTGATACACCTTGAAGAGCTTTAGTTCAGTTTTCTTTGACTCTCTGTCAAATTGGAGTGCTTTCTTGAGTACCGTTTGATCATGCAGGATATGAGTGGCAGTTTGTAGCGTATTCATTATAGTTTACTTCAGTGGCGGGCCCTCTTTTTTGAGCTTCTATTCTTTGCTCGTGAGAGCATATTGGGGATGTATTTTGCACTTGTAGTTGGCTTTAGTTCCACCTTTTGAAAAGATAAGCAAGATAAACCTTTAAACACATCAAAATCATCCTTTTCATCTTGAATTCTAGCCTATTATAGTTATAGATGAGCTCATTGATCAAGATATCACACTCATTATGGAGAAAATTAGAAATGTAAATCCATTGCATCTAGCTTTGGAGGTTTACCGATTAGAGAAACAAAAGATTGAACAGGAGCAAGTAGTTGTAGAGTCTAAACCAATCAAAATTCCATTTTTTATGAGTGTTCCTTCAATACCATAGCTAATTCATAGCCGAGAGCAGTCTAAAATACCTCATTATGAGCTTAGTAATGAGCCTATTTACCCTACTTCAACAGCCGAGGGCTCTTGTTGTTCCTTTTGTGCCACCAAATCAGAGAAATCACATTAGGAGAAAATTTTTGCTATTTTTTATAGTGTGTTCCCAACTAAAAATGAGCATAATGCAAGTGCAGAGGAGGTTGGTTCAAGCTTGACATTTAGTCATTTACATTTTGATTCATTTGAAGGGTTTTCTAACTATTTTTATAAGATAAATGAAAGCAATGTACATGGTTTACAAGGCAAAGAACTTATGTTACAAAGACAAGTTGTCAAATTTTCATTGGAGAAAGCACCACATGAAGAGGAAGATTCAATTTCTTTGTTTGATCAACTACCTGGGTTCATTGACAATGAGGAAGAAAGTATACAGGTGCCTAACTTGCCAGTTGATTTGGAAGAACAAGAACATATTCAAGGTTTATATGAGTTATTGGCCCATATAAGTAAGGATGAGAATGAAATCTCAACCCATATAGAGGATCAGAAGGATAGTTTCATTTTAGAATCTGACAAGCTTGTTTTGCATAAAGATAGGACTGATTACCAAGCTGAAAATGAAACCAAATCAGATTAGGTTCCCCATGAGGATGAAACACCTACTTTTTTTTTTCAGAACTTCCTTTGTACTATAATGAAGATTTTGATACAAATAAGTTGAAATAATTTTTCCTTGAAGGGCAATCAAGTGAACTAATTGAAGATGATCAGTCTTTCCAAGACAACTCAATGTTTGACTATCAATATCCTACATGTTCATCTTGTAGAAAGCTTATCACTCTGCTGAATTCTTGTAATGATCAAAAACCTGAGCCAACGAATAATGTGGACAACAGGGGTGATAAGGCAACAAAGTAGAAAATCATAGTTTTTGAAGGTACGAACTTTGAAAGCCCTCCTAAGGATAAGTTAGAGCATACATTGCACAATGAAATTTCTCCTGAAGGGAATTTATTCTCAATTATTATTGAAAAGTTTTCTTCTAACATTGTTGATAGCTTAGCACCTTTATAGGCAAAGGCTTGTGATCATCATAATCAAGTGATCAAAGTGGGTGTGGATGAAAAAAAAATTGACCAAGAAGAAGCCAATACAATGAATTGTCAGTTTACCATCTCTAAAGGATGCCCAATTAGGCATCTTTCTAAAGCGGATATTCCAAGCATACTTGAGGAAGTTTCAGTAAAAGGGAAAAAAATTCAAACTATGCAATCACTCCAAATCAAAAGCATGGTTGGACATATTCAAAGAAAGTGTGAGTTTGTTTACATTCTTTATGAAGAGTCGGAGCAAATTATTGGGTATTGTCTTGCACTTCATCTAGTTTCAGTTGTTCATAAGCATGAAAATAAGTGTTCATTTTTAAGGAAGGGAATCTATTTCTTACAATGAGTGAATGGTCATGTCTAAGCACTACCAATGTTTGGTAGTGTAGGTTAGAGTAGTTATTTTATTTCATTAAGTGCTCATCGCACAATTTTTATCATTTCAGTATTATTTCACTTTCAATAAAGTGTAGATGTTGCACCTGTTTTCTTACTCCATCTTAAATAGAGTCATGATTAGTTTTCAATTTGTATGCTGCTGCATTGTTTCACTAGCTGAGTTACAATTTTTTCGAGTCAAAGAGGACAAAACTGGACTCCATGCCCAACGGATATGCAAGGAAACTGATTTGGCATGCTTGGCAGGAAAGAACACAACAAAAATCACTAGAATGTTACCAAACTTCTCACTACTACTTATTTTGGTTGAGCTAAGATTGATTATTTCATTTAGTGGTGAAAGGAACACATTTTTTATGCTGATAGTTCATTTGAGTGTATTCATCTTATTATGCAGTAAATCATAACAAAAGATTCATTTTAAAGATTGCATAATGTGGTTGTATTTTTTTCATCTTAAGATGCAAATATATACAATGATATTATTTTAATTCATTGAAGATCAAAAAGTGAAAAAATTCCAGCACAAGCCATGGGAGTAGCCAAACAACCTATTAAAAGAAGTGAATTATACAACTGAAGATAGAATAAAAGAGGCATATAATGAATGTCATATTCATCATTTCCTATTGGTATGGGGTGTCGATCTTCGTTGTCATTTTCTCCTCTTTAATCCTGATCTCCAAGTGCACCTGTAGATGGTTGAGAAAGATTTGTTAGAGCTCCGAATATGAGTTTCATTATATGTTTTATCAAAAAAAATATAATTTACTGCCTATAATAGATTGAATCAGCTAGGAGAAGTATCATGAATACAAACAAGAGTTGAAATGAAAAATCATAGAAGAACATTTGAACTTCATTGTTTTTATGCTAACATGTTTGTTCGCTATGCAAGTAAAAGTACATGTTTTCAATTACCGGTTCGTCATGAGAATTTTTTTTATGTGTGGTGCAAGATGTGGCTCCCAGAAGGGTTGATCCAAACACATAACACTAAAGCATCAGGGAAAAACTATGTTGATTAAAGAATAATTCCTTCATATAAGGAATAACTGGAAATACCATATTTCCAAGGTACGTAAAGCAGTCCTTAAACTGGAAAATACAAATGAACAGTGGGCTGATTTAGAATGTCTAAGAAGAATTTTTAATTGATATGCACCATTTCTGAATCAAAGTGCTTCATTTACATCACATCACACATCATTTATTGCTATCTTAGCACCATATTTGCTACTTTTATCATATTGAATGCATCTTAATCAAGAGGCCAGTCAAGGCTTCTCCTAGATAAGGGACAAAAAACAATGGAAAAGAGAAGCTAACAGTCACCATTCAACAAGCCAAGAATAAAATACAATGACTCGATATCCTAGGGAAAATGATTGTTTAAGGATGGAATGCTCAAATTTTAAGAAAAACTTGTTTGATAAACATTATGATGTCAAAAGACCCTGAGAGGCATAAAAGAAAATCTTGAAGTTAATGAAAAAATTACATAAAGAATGTCAAAGATAGGTCTTCATCAAAAAATGGTTGTGGTTAGCAAAAATAATAGTCAAGATGTTGTCAAAGGCACTACAATGCATGAGCATAGGAAGAAAAATATAGAGATATCTATCATGATAATAAAGATCAGACTTTTCACTTTGCATGATAATTAAGTACATGCATATTCATGGAGGTTTCTTAGCAATAAAAAATGAAATAAAATAAATACACAAATACCATGTATTTTCTAGATGATAATCTCAGAGGCAAGAATATTTTTCTAGAGCTTGATCACAGGGAAAGAAAGATCATTCAACATTGACTACATAAAAGGATAAAGACTTTTCTTGAAATTGTTTCAAACACATAGCTATGAATTCCAGACATCACAAAGCTTATGCTAATGACAAGAGACTAACATGGAGCTCTTGCATGAATAATATAGTCTTACAACTCAAGATAGAGTAATTAGATGAATTTGTATGCCTTATATCACATGAGAGGGTGAATATACTATAAAAAATGATATATATAGTTTAAGAAAGCTCGATCTAGAACAAAAGGGGAAATATGAAGGTTAAGCCATGACCTAGAGGTTTTCGTCTATTTGTTTCTGAGGAAGGCCAAGATGCATGGACCATATGGAACTACAAAAAAATAAGATTAATTTTTATTTGTTTTAGTCAAAAAAAAAACCTCCATGGTGGCCTGGGTTATTTCTAGAAACCCTCAAAATATAAGAAGTTTTTTTCAAGATCAAACCCTTGACCTATTACAAGAGTGAACAAAGAAGAAACAAAAACAATCATGGAGATACAAATTGAAGTTGCAGCCTATGATACAAAAAACCTCGGCCATGAGAGGGTGAATATACTTAGAATGTAACAAAAATCCACAACCAAAAGTTAGTAAAAATTCCTCAAAACAATTTAAGAATAACCCATGTATAGAGTGAGTTGCAAAGCTTGGATGAGGGTTAAAGGTAGAAATTAAAATCTATCACAAACTCAATAGAAGAAAAGGGATAAATTATGGACTCGAAGCTTACCAGAGTTCTGAAGGTTCAAAACCCTATTATTCATATATTTCTTAATAAAGCAAGGAGATATCTTTAGAACTTCACAATTTTTAGCGTCAAGACAGAGAAATATTAATAGCAGAGGAGAATAAAAACAAAGATGCATTAGAATTATATTGTGGTCTAAGCTCTTTAATGCCCGAAATCCTCAAAATATAGAAAATTTCCAAGATGCAGAGGACAAACGGTTTACCAGGCGCCAATAAGGTGAATCACTCATGCAAAAGATTATCAAAATAATAGTGTCCACTCATGGTTCAAGCTCCAACCCTCATAAACAATCATGGTGGCATTACTCGACCTTCTCAAAAATATTTCTAAGTGTGAAATGAAAGAGTGAGGTGATGATTAGGGTTTGAGTTCTTTTACCCAATGCCCTAATCATTCTATGCATTTTTTCCTATGTTTTTTCAAACTTAATTATTTCATTTTACTATGGCCCGTGGTCATGAATTACTAAGTCAATTGACCTAATAATTTTTTGCATGGAGCCCATGAAGAAGAATGGAGTTGGGATACATAAGGAAGGTTTATTTTTATTTTTCTTCAAGATATGTTTGTAATCCCCTTAGTATTATTGTAAATTCTTTTTAACATTATTTAAACAACCTTATTGATTGGTTTTTAATAATTGTTAAAATGGATTATTTTAGAAGCAATATGTGAAGTGTAGGTGTGTATTATGTATGCAATGAGAATTGAGACTATCAAAATTTTATCATGCAAAGTAAGACTAATAATCGAGTTTCTAGTTATTTTGGAGTGGAACTGAAGGTTATTTTCATACACCTTGAAGAGCTTTAGTTCAGTTTTCTTTGACTTCCTATCAAACTGGAGTGCTTTCTTGAGTACCTTTTGATCATGCATGATTTGAGTGGGATTTTGCAGCATATTCAGTGCAGTTTACTTTAGTGGTGGGCCCTCTTTTTGGAGCTTTAATTCTTTGCTCGTGAGAGCATATTGGGGAGGTATTTTGCACTTAGCTTCAGTTCCACCTCTTGGCACTTCAGAGTTGCCATCATTGTATATATTCGGAAAATAATTAGTTTCTTTGGGAGTTCTTTCTTTTCTACCTTTGAATTATGCAAGGAGATGACATTGTAACTTAGCATTTTTTAGTATTTCAGTAGTTTCAGTTATTTCATTACAGTTTTGCAGAGTTTCTTCCTAGTTTTCCAAGAGTTCATTCAAGTATTACCTTCATAGTTTCAGTTTCTTGCATTCAAGTTCTTGATCTGATCAAAATTTTATTTCATTTTAATTGCTAAACCTTTAAAATTTATGTCTCAAGCTTGATCGCCATATGCATAAATTTTAGTTTTTCTATACGTTATTCATTGTGTTTATTATTTAATTTTATCTGTTTTGATTGTCAAATATTTTCTTTCCTTTCAAAAAAGTGAAATTAAACAGCCTTTGAACGAATCATTTATGTGGATTTGATGTCCAAATTAAGTTGTGCAAAGAGAGTGTTTTTTGGGAATCTTGTGGAGATTTTTGCAGTTTTGATCAAATATCATAGGTGCAACACCTTACTTTTAGAGTTCAATTTTAACCTTTGATTGCAATCCTCCTCCCTTTTCCTACCCATCTTTATTTTCATTTATACATGAAAAGGGGAACCGGCCCATAATCTGGAGACTCACCTTTGATATGAGCAACCCACAGGTTCGAAGGTGTTTCAATGTTACATAGGATTGTTCAGCCTCTCGGGTTTGGACTCGGGTGAAAAGCCTATTGATAACACCTACATCATAGTGTTAGCTTCAAAAACATGCACGATTCTTGATAGGTTTGACATGATGCTTGAGATCTTGATTGTTGTAACAAAATGCTCGATAAATTTTGTCTTGAACGCTCTTGATAAAAAAAAATAATCTCTTATAAAATTAAATTAATTCTCTTATGAAGTTCTAGGTGTCTTAGGATTTGAATTTGATAAAATAACCTTATATTTATAGGTATGTATCCTTAATTTCCCAAAAATTAAACATTACAAGTGGATATCAAAATTTGGACTTAGAAATGTTAAAATACCACCAAAAAAATAATTTAAATTCATGTTTAAAGGCCTTGCGAGGATCCATTCACCCATGGGTGAATGGGTCATAGATCCCTATTCCTGGAACACACATTGCTCAAGGTAAAATTTTGTGTTGGCATTAATTATTATCGGGTTTCCCTTTCATAAAATATAATTTATTAGGCTTGTAGATGAAAAATAGGGCTTATTAAGGCATAATTAATTCCATTTTAATTAAGATCATCCACACAAAGTGTGAAAATGTAAAAGAGTACATTTTTCTACACTACACAAGACATACTCTAAATTAGTCAATTAATGATATTTTACTTTGATAATCCATTTATCTTTAATATAGAAACATTCTAAAAAACTCTTGATGGTTAATATTCTATCTCAACTATCTTCAATAATAAATTAAAGAATTATGCATTTCCCATTCACTTTCTAATCATCAAGATCCTCTATGAGGCAAGGTCAGCGCATATCCTCTATGGTGTATGGGTTCTGAAACAAAATAAAAAGAGTTCTAGAAACATATCCTTCCACTTTCTGATCACCAAGATCCTTTATGAGGCGAGGTGAGAGCATACGGTGTATGTAAGTTTCAAATATTTAATTAGATAGTCATATGAAAATATAAACTAGAGATCACATCCTTTCCACTTATTGAGTGGTGAGTGAATTTCACTTAATCAACAAGAATTAAATTATCAATAACAATTACTCTTCTAGTTATTCAATGGTGAGTGAATCTTTCTTAATCAACGAGAATTAAATGAATAATTACTCTTCTAATTATTCAATGGTGAGTGAATTTTACTTAATCAACATGAATTAAATTATCAATAAAAATTACTCTTCCAATTTTTCAATGGTGAGTGAATTCCACTTGTTTAGTGGGGTTATATTAACAAAATTATCAAATGATCAAATGCACATTCCATGATAATAGAATTAAAGGATAGTTATAACATGACTCAAGATTTGAATAGCATTAACAATATTTCTTGGAATAAAATGATGTGCAACTAATATAATTTAATATGTGGAACAAAGATGTAAACCCTTTATATATATATAAATAAATAAGGTAAATAATTATCTTTCAATAAAATTCATAAATTTTTAACCAAAAGGAAATGGTGAGATACATAGATTAATATTAAATTGATCTTTCATTTGACAACTCAATAAGATAAGATTCAATTTCTACATGAATCAAACATTTCGGGATACATTCCATTATTATATATATTTGAATAATAAAATTAGAAATTCTTCTTTGACCAATTTATTATTATTATTTTTAAATAACAACTACTCAAGATAAACTAGAATCATGAGATTAATGTTAGAGTTATCATGCATTAGCTAATAATTAATTAGTCTTTAATTTATTATTAGTCTAATTTATTCTCATGCACTTAAGCTAAACTTAGGATGTTTTTATGCTTTATTAGTTGAGCTACTATTAGATCATTATGTATCATCTCATGCACGATGTTGACACTTGTCATGATCTGATCCCTTTCTCATTTAGGGTTTTGCTCTTATGAGCACTCAACCCTCATTGTAAATATCTAGAGCTTTTGAATATTTGTTTAGAGTCTCTTGCTTCTATAGTTTTTTCTTGTTGAGGAATATTGCATATATTTTTTGTAGATCTCTTGCATGGAAGGTGTATTTATTTGTTGTTTGATCCTGTGGCTCATGGTTTTGTGCTTGTTTCACAATTCTAACATGGTATCAGAGCGTGGATTTAGTGAACCCCTTCTCGATTTATGAGGTTTTTTTCGTCAACAAGGGTTGCAAGCTTAAGATCTAAATCTTTTTTTTTTTCTTGCAAATTTTAGAAGTGGGAATTTTTTTGGTGCACTTTGGCATGAAAACGACATCACCATTGCATCTGGAGCAGCCAAAAACCTAAATATTGACTTTTTTTGCGAAAATATGAGAATTTTTTTTTGAGATTTTTTTTGGGCACATTTTTTGAATTAAAAATTATTACACTAGTATGAAATCCATATAGTATACAGATCTATACACCATACTACAACACCATTTATTGTAGGCTAGAAAAATTAATGTGGGGTTTCTTCAAAAAAATTGGAGGTTTTAATTTTTTTGCAAAAGCTTTGGAGGCTTGATTTTTAAAACAAAAAAGAATATTTTAGTCAAATATGTGTAACACTTTTCTATGATATGACAACAAAATAATATTCCCTATTTATTCCTAATGACATCATAATGATGTCATGATGACATCATCAGTACAAATGGCTTGCATGGCCCCTTCAAGACCCCTTTGTGCCTTAAAGGGGGTCTTTTTTTTCTTTTGACCATAACTTGGGCATTCGGTGTTAGATTTTTGCAAATGAGATATCATCAAAAAGCTAGTTTTCCCAACTTTCTAGTGGTGTGAGTCTCATCACTTTTTTTTGCTGATGGTGCATTCTATATCCTATTGAAGTCAAAGGTGTTGTTTTCAGTCCCGAGCTCGTAACTTTTGACCAGTTTCTCTATTTTTCGTGATCTTAGTAGCATTGGAACCATCTTTCAGAGCTCTTAATTTCCATCCATGCAATTTTTCTAGATTGTTCGCCAAGTACATTTTTTCAGATTTTTGTGTTTTTGCATTCTATTGAATTACTTGGAAGTTTTAGCTCCTGGAAGCTTTTCATTTGTGTGGCATGACTTATTTTTAGTTGTTCTATATGTATTTCCATTATTTTTCCTATTTAGACATTGTAGACATCATATTAATGTGCATTCTCTTTTGTAGATGCACTGACATAAAGTACCATTATGGTGTATATTTATTTTTTGAGATTTTGCACATCCTATTGTGCCTTTTGTAATTGCACTATAATATAAAGTGCCATGGGGGTTTTATTTTTTCCTTTGTTTTTCCATCACACCATTGTTAGGTTAGTGTCCCTTCCATGACAATAGTGAATTTCAATGATTCTTGCCTCATGCCTGTGTGGATTAGTTTGCATACCCTTTTATTTGAAATTTGTTTCTCCTACATGCACTTCTTGGTTTCACATAGTTTTATTGTTCTTGTCATGGATGTCCTTTTTTAGCATTATGGGGGGTTTCTACTGTTGGTGCTAATGCTTCTTCAGTTTCTCGGTTTTGAGTGATCTATGTATCTAGATCTTGTTCCTATGTACTTTCAAATGCAACATACATCATTGGTTGGTTACATGCATTTTGATGACATGGATCACTTACCATATGAATACTCTTGCATTCCTATTTCTGGAGGTTCTTCATTCAACACTCTATTAGTCATCTTCAACAATAGTCTACAACTTTGTGCTTTTGGATGTTCCACATGTTCCTAATTTTTAGGAAATTATCTTCTTTGGAGGATTCTTCAGTCCTTCACTTGGCTTTCATCTCTTTTTGGAGTGGATTTTTCCCATGAAGTTTTCTCTATTTTTTTGCATTATAGATATCTTATGTTTGTACAAGAGTATCATATTTGGCCTTGTTTTTTGGGACCCATCATGCATATTTTTTAGGGTTTTTAGCTACTCCCTAAGTTCATCTTAAGGGGGGGGGGGGGTGTTAGAGTTATCATGCATTAGCTAATGATTAATTAATATGTAATTGATTATTAGTCTAATTTATTCTCATGCACTTAAGCTAAACTTAGGAGTGTTTTTATGCTTTATTAGTTGAGCTACTATTAGATCATTATGTCTCATCTCATGTGATGTTGACACTTGCCATGATCTGATCTCTTTCTCATTTAGGGTTTTTCTCTTATAAGCACTCAACCCTCCTTGTAAATATATGGAGCTTTTGAATATTTTCTTGAGAGTCTCTTGCTTTTGTAGCTTTTTATTGTTGAGGAATATTTCATATATTGTTTGCAGATCTCTTGCGTGGAAGGTGTATTTGTTTATTGTTTGATCCTATGGCTCATGGTTTTGTGTTTTTTTCACAATTCTAACAAATAATTGATTCCTAATGGTCACATGGTAATAATTAGTTAATTCCCTTTTGAAAAATAAAAATACTATATTAAAAAAAAATTCTAATAAAATCATTCCTAACCAAAGGAACTCTCATTTTTAATAGTAATTTACTAGACATGGAATTTTCTTAACATATAGATCACTCAATTCTAGTTTTCAAAAGAATTATAGTGTTCCTATAATTCATTAATCCATTATAAACAAAGACTAATATATCCTATATAAAATTTAAAGAGATGATACATTACATCATCTTTATGTGTGTGTGTGTGTGTGGAATGATAGCAACATAATTTTCTCTAATAAATGACATATCTTTTAATTGAGATTCGAACAAACCATCCTCTTATCATTATTATGATGTCAATATAATCTTTGAAATCCATTATCCTAAAAGAAATTTCCTCACATGCTTCTCTAAACTAAGGCATACATAACTCAACAAATCAATAATGCAAAACTTACATAATTCTTAAATTCTATTATTGTATTTGTCTTTTTAAGAATAAGAACTATAACAACTCTACCATTGTGACTTCACAACTTACTTATATTAGATGACCGTGTATTTAAACATATATGATCAGAATATTACATACCTTCATGGTATTTACGGTTGAAATGAAATTCCCATGGTCTACCATTAATAGACAATATGGGGAACAATAAAAATATTGATGCAAGAATAAATTAAATAAACCATTATTGTTCAACTTAAGTTAGCTATCACCCAAATCTCACTTTCATTGTTTCAATGGTCTAACTCTTCTTAGACACCATTTCTTCTTTAGAAAATTTTAAGGATTATTTTATTAATCTCAACACTAGATCAAATACATATAGGTTTCATTTGCATGGAGAGGACTTAGGGGAATCAAGCATTATGAGACAAACATGACAAAGAGAATAATAAAACATAACTTTATCAGTATTGGTTGAGTATGGTATGTATATATGCTAGTGAGACTAGATTTCTCAGTATCTTATTTAAGAAAAGAATCTCTAACTAAGAATAAACACTTGCTAAATAAAATTCATTGAGAACAAATATTAAGGTAAAGGTTATGATTCTACAACATATCCTTCAAATCTTTAGAAATAGAAAAAAAGTTTTCGACTGTAAAAATAAAGGGAGGTATATCAATTTTGTTGGGTGTTGAAGCCCAATATTCAATTTTCCTTTTCCATTCAATTACATTGTCTCTTCACATTTCATTATTTTCAAAGAATTATCCGGGTATGTGCAAGATCATGATGGGCCAAAAAGTGGCGATATGGAAGTGATATGATGGCCCATGTGGCTGACGACTTTTTTTTACCCAAAATTGATGAAACGAAAAGGGTTTTTAAAGGAGATTCTCAAATTTCCACCAATATAAATTATGCTTTAGTTTGAATTTAATAAATAATTATTATTCATTTTCTATTTAAATTATGACTAAAGTCCTAATTGGTAGGCTGATTGAAAAACATGTATAAATTACAAACGGTATCACATTCTATGTTTTGCGTACTATAGGATTAAACAAAAAAAAATTGAATTTCATGAAGTTTTGACCATGTTAAGGTGGTCAGACATACGAGTTTTTATATTTTTTAAGAGTTGTAATAAGAAAATCATAATTAATTATTTACTTGGAAAATAATTACAAAAAAATATGCACCACATTGGGACATGAGTCATCTACTTATATATATAATATTATAAAAAATTATTCTCATCTCATTGTGGTTAGGGTGGTCAGACAAACACCTACTTCTTATTTTTTCCCTGAAATTTAAGTACTACTGCATTGAAATTTCAAATTTTCACCAAATAGATTTTTTATTTTTTTAAATAAGCCTTGTATTTTAGAAACTACATTCAATTTTCTACAGATTCTATTCTTACATATTTTTAAAATAATATAGCTAACTTATTCAAATTTTTACGTCAAGTTGCTTAACTCTATTTTTTCTGAATTTTATCACCACTTAGGGGCCGGTTTTTTCCATGATGATCCTGCACATACCCATCCATATTGGATAATTTAATTTTTTATTACATAATTGCATATATGATGTTGTTGTAATGTGTATTCGAATATAAAAAATAATAAACAATTCTCCCCTACTTGAAAGTGGATGTAGCCAAATTGGTGAGTCACTATAAATCATTGTGTTCTTCATGTTTGTATATTGTCTCAACTTTTTTTTAATTTGTCCAAGCTTATTTTCTTTTTGTCTAGAATAATTTTATCAACAATTGTTATGAGATCTTGGCATAATTATTTTTCAGAAATTATGATAACTTCTAGGAATGGAGGAAGCAGATAAATCAAAGATAGAGAAGTTTGCTAGTTTAAACTTCAGATTGTGGAAAGTACAAATGGAGTCTTTGTTGATTAGAGGTAATATTTCAATCGTATTGGATGGAAAAGTGAAGAAGCCAATTGTGATGTTAGATGAAGATTGGGAAATATTATATAAGAAAGAAAGAGTGACAATTAATTTATCGCTATCCAACAATATTCTCTTCAATGTCACAATAGAGAAAACTGCTAGAAAAAAAAGAATAGACAAATGAGAGGGGGGGTGAATCAGTTGTTACAAAATTTAAATTTATTTAATTTTTATCAACCTTTAATCTCAGATCTGATAATTAACAATGAAAGCATGAATCAACAACACATAAGAAACACATGAACACCAAGATTTTATATGTGGAAACCCTGTTAGGGGAAAAACCACAGTGGATGTTAGTCCACAAGATTATACCCTATTAGAAGTATAATGAAAAATAAATAAGGAATGCACATGCATTTAGGAACGCTGCCTTGAGCTCACTGATCAAAAGGGAAGGCTCATTGCCTTACATAAAACAATCAACTTAAATCCATCTGATGAGGTTCAACTAAGAAATTAGCTTCTTCAAAAGCCCGATGATAGTTTTGGTTAGACACAAAAACACTTCTTCACACTCTACATCTTTATTTACACATTTTCTAGTCACACTTCATATACATTCACTGATCATACTTTAGAAAGAGGAAACAATCGCTCTTATACATCCACTACATAAATTTACATCAACAAATCTTTCAACCACAAATAAGGAATAAATGAATTACAAACTATCGGCCCAATTCATGAACAAATCTCAATGCGCACCAACCTAAGTCAGTCACATCATTATAAAGACCTAGATCAACATCCTCAAACATGCCAAACATTCAAAAATTAATCCATAAGGATCTGCAACATGCTACCACCATCATGTTGGCCAATAATATGAAAACTTGAAAACACAAAAGAAAATTCTTCAATCACGAGCACACCGATCAATGTAGACATACCAAAATGATATAGCACAATCTAGAAACATCACTAATCATCATACGAGCATACACAACAACTTAATTTACCAAAATTGCATTGTCTTCTAAAAACACCTGCTATAGGAACAAAATAACTATAGGAACTCAAAAACTAATAACTCACTCAAAGCTTGATGTGTTCCACTGAAAATTTCAAAGAACATACTAGATAGGATCAGCAAAAAACCCTTCAATGTGTGACTTCTGAATATCAACGTACACAAATTTCCACCATTATGATCATCACAGCTTCACAAACTGCCTGCAACATATTTATTCTAATTTTCTCAATATCTTCGACATATATAGCCTTTAGAATCATCAATTCTAATAGTGTTGAAATCAATGAAAATGACATATCAGCAATACAACTACAACATCCAACAATCTCCCCCTTTAGCATTGATGGAAACACATGATGTAAAAAATACCATCAACATAACTATTTCTTCTCAAACTGTCTCCTTCTCATTTTGTTCTTCTCCCTCTTACATTACTCTTCCTCCCTTTTCTTCCTCAAAGTTTTTTCACATTGTTCTTCTCCCCCTTTGACATCAATGGAAAAGGTACACAAGCTCTGAACCACATATTTGAATCATTTGACTACTTCCCCCAAGTAGTAGCCACCACAACATCAATTTGAAACAAGATATGACTATGAGTGCATGGATTGATATAAAGACTTGCATATTAATTCAGATCAGGAGGGGAAATTATGCCTAACTTGCCTCTGAGATACTCAAAATTATCTTTAGGCAATGGTTGAGTGAACATATCTACAGTTGGTTCCTTAGTGGCCACATATTCCAATCTGACTTCTTTATCACTTACTTTGTCTCTCAAAAAGTGATACTTGATAGATATATGTTTTGTCTTTGAAAGTAGCACTGGATTCTTGAAAAAAATTATGGCACTTGATTTATCACAAAATATAGTAATAGGCTCATCATACTCAATTCTGATAGCTCTTAGCATTTGTTTCATCCATAATACTTGAGTGCAACTGTTTGCAACAACAATATATTTTGCCTCAATAGTAGATAAGGAAATGGAATTTTACTTTACTTAGCCAAGACACCAATTTATTCCCTAAGAAGAATGCGCCACCACTTGTACTTTTCCTATCATGCACATCTCTTGCCCAATCTGCATCTATAAAGGAATTCATAGTAAGATCATCATCCATAGGATACCAAAGACCAAAATCAACTATCCCTTTCAAGTATCTGAAAAATTCTCTTTAATTTAGTCACATGTGATTCCTTTGGATCAAATTGATATCTAGCAACCATACATACAACATTCATAATGTTTGGTCTGGTCTGAGTCAAATATAGCAATCCAATAATCATTGACCTATACCTTGTTTGATTATCTTTAGGAGAATCATCATTTTGTGTTAACTTGCATCCGATTACGATGGGTGTACCTATAGGTTTTGAGTCTTCCATGCCAAACTTTTTTAGTAGTTCTCTTACATATTTGGATTGAGATATAAATATTCCATCATCTAACTGAGTAATTTGGAATCCTAAAAAGAATTTCAGTTCTCCAATCATTGACATCTCAAATTCACTTTTCATTTCATCAGCAAACTTCATGCATAAGTCATCATCACCTTCAAAAATAATGTCATCAACAAACACTTCAATAATCAACTCTTTATCCTAATCCACCTTGAAATATAGATTATTGTCAGTAGTAACTTTATTAAATCCAAGATTCAACAAGTATTTATCCTATCTAGCATACCAGGCTCTAGGGGCTTGTTTGAGTCCATACAATGCTTTCTTCAATCAGAAAACCATGTCTTTTTCATCAGTCAGTTGAAATCCATCCAGTTTCTCAACATTAACTTCTTCTAATTCACCATTTAGAAATGTCAACTTCACATCCATTTGATACACTTTGTAATTATTGAAAGTAACATAAGAAAGAAATAACCTTACAACTTTAATTCTAGCAACAGGGGCAAAGGTTTCTTCAAAATCAATACCTTCCATCTATGAGTACCCTTTACATACTAGCCTTGCTTTATTCCTGACCACTTCACCTTGTTCATTCAACTTATTTTGAAAGACCCATTTGGTTGCAATCACATTTTTATCTTGAGGTATGGGAACAAGAATCCATGTATCATTTTTCTCTATCTGCATCAGTTCTTCCTTCATTGCTTCCTTCAAATATTCATCTTTACATGCTTCATTGACATTGTTAGGCTTAGTTTTGGAAATCAAACAATATTCTTTTGCAATTCTTATTATAGTCTGCACACCTTTTTTCTTATCTCCTATAATCTGATTTTTAGAATGATTTAGCATTACATACCTTGGGACTTTGGGATTCTCTCCAACTTCTGGTTCTTTTGTTCTCTCTTTTGCACTTCCACTAGCTTCTCCTTCATGATTCTCTTGATTCACCAAAACAATTTGAACTTGATTCTGTGTCTACATATTCTTTCCATTATCAGTACTATCATGTTGGTCATTTGAATCATATCCACAATATCTAGATGATCTATTAGTATTATCATCAACTCTTCCATTTGCACTTTCAACCATTTTCTTCAATATTCTATTGTACCATTGGTAGGCTTTTCTCTTATTAGAGTAGCTCATAAATATTCCTTCATCACTTCTAGCATAAAACTTTCCAATATCTTCATCTCTCTTTATATAACATCTACTTCCAAAGATTTTGAAATACTTAATAGTAGGCTTATGACCAAACCACAACTCAAAAGGAGTCTTACTAGAATTACCATTAACATTTACTTGGTTGATAGTATATACATGAGTGCTTACAACTTCTCTCCAATAGATATGAGGAAAATTACTTTCCAACATCATAGTTCTAGCAACATCTAGAATTTTTATGTTCTTTCTCTCAACAACTTTGTTCTGTTGAGGGGTCTGAGGAGTAGATAACTATCTTTTGATTCCATGTTCTTCACAAAATGAAATGAACTCCTAGGAAGTGAACTCACCACCTCTGTCTGATGTTAATCATTTAACCTTCAAACTTGTCTCATTTTCTACCATAGCCTTGCAACATTTGAACTTTTCTAGTGCTTCATGTTTTTCTATCAAGAAATCAACCCATATCATCCTAGAGTAATCATCAGTAAGAAACATAAAGTACCTTTATCCTTGTAGACTTCTGATTTTGGATGGACCACATAGATTAGTATGTACTAGCTCCATTACTCCATTAGAATGATGTTGTTTGCTCTAAAACAAATTCTTGTCTGCTTTCCCATCTGACATTCCTTGCATATAGTGCTAGTAGGCTTCACTAACTTAGGTAGATCTCTGACTGCTTAAGTGGATCTTACCTTGATAATGTTATCAAAATTCACATGACACAACCTCCTATGCCATAACCAACTTACATCAATTTGAGCAATTAAACAACTTTCACTAGCAACACTTAGGTGAAAAATGTCACCTCTTGTCTTCGTACGTGAAGCAATTATATTTCTAGAGCTTCCCAATATCCTGCACTTTCCATCTTTGAACTGAAGATTGTTTCCTTTGTCATCCATTTGTCCAACACTCAATAGGTTATGCTTTAATCCTTCAACATAAAGGACATCATCAGTATTATATTTTCCACCAAGAGAAATAGTGCCTCTACCACAAATCACACCAACCTTGTTATCTCCAAATCTTACAAAACTTCCATCATACTTCTCCAAGCTTATGAACTTGCATTTGTCACTAGTCATATGATGTGAGCATCTGTTGTCAATCACCCACTCATCCCTTTCATCAATTTTCGCTACAAGAGCTTTCTCAATATTCTGATTGTTAGCAGATTTAGTGGACACTGTACCATTTTCCTTAATAGCAATGAATACCCATCCATATTCATTTCCAACTTCTTTATCAAATTCATCATTATTAACACCTTCTTCAGCATAATAATATTTCTTTTAAAATCTTGACTTGTCAAGTTTGTAGTTAGAAAATCTTTCAAGACACCTTGATATAAAATGACCTATCTTACTGCAAGAGAAACATTTAATAGGTAGATTTCCTTTATACTTACCTTTACCTCTGGCTTCTCTTCTCACAATCAATGCTTCTAGCTCTTCTAGCTCTCTTTCTTCATCTTCAATTTGTTTCATCTCATCTTCATATTTGAATTTTTTTTCTGGAACTTTCTCCCAGATCATATCTCTGTTGGATATTTCTAGATATAGTAGCTTTAAATGAAAATTTTGTTTTAGGAATAGACTCACCAAATTCACTCAACTCAAAGGTAGCTAGTTTACCAATCAACATGTCTCTTGTCACATTTGTTACTATTACAATTTCTTCAATGGAATGAGCTTTCATTTTGTAGGAAGTAGGAACTGATCTAAGGACTTTAGTCACAATCTCATCTACTTCCATAATTCCACCAGTACACCTAATACCCATGACTAGTTCATTTACCTTCTACATGAAATCAACAATGTTTTCATCTTCACTCATCTTCAAGTTCTCCCACTTGTCTTTCAGACTTGTTAGCTTAGCAATCTTCACTTGTGCATCTCCTTCATACAATGTTTCCAATTTCTTCCAGATCTCATGTGCTATCTTTAGACCTATCACATTTTTCATCTCTAAATCTATCAAAGAATTTAGCAATGCTTCTATAGCCTAGATATTAGTTTCAGATTCTTTGATCTCATCAGGAGTAGTGGGGCCATTCTGAGGAATATTATATCTATTCTTTGTAATCTTCCAGAAAGGTTCACCAATGCACTTCAAATGACACTCCATTCTGACCTTCCACAGAGAGTAATTTGTACCATCGAATCTGGGACTATCCTTCTTGTATGATTCCATCTAAGATCACCTGAAGCTATTAAAATTCTTCAGAGGAACCAGCTCTGATACCAATTGTTGGCAAAACAAGAATAGACAATTGAGAGGGGAGGGTGAATCAGTTGTTATAAAATCTAAAATTATTTAACCTTTATCAACCTTTAATCTCATATTTGATAATTAACAATTAAATCACGAATCAACAACATATCATAAACAAATGAACACTAAGATTTTATATGTGGAAACCCTATTAGGGGAAAAACTAGGGTGGATGTTAGTCCACAATATTATACCCTGTTAGAAGTATAATGAAAAATGAATAAGGAATGCACATGAATTCAGGCACACTACGTAGAGCTCACTGCTGAGAAGGGAAGGCTCACTGCCTTACATAAAACTATTAGATTAAATCCATCTGATGAGGTTGAACTAAGAAATTAGCTTCTTTAAAATCCTAATGATAGTTCTGGTTAGGCACAAGAACACTTCTTCACACTCTGCTCTGAAATTGAATGATTTGATCTTTATTCATACATTTCACATTCACACTTCATATACATTCATTGAGCATACTTCAAAAAGAGGAAACAACACTCTTATATATCTGCTACATGAATTTACATCAACAACTCTGTCGGCCACAAATAAGGAATAAATGAGTTACAAACTGTCAAGCCAATTCATGAAGAAATATAAATGAACACCAACCTAAGTTGGTCACATCATAATGAAGACCTAAATCAACATCCTTGAACATTCCAAACATTCAAAAATTAATCCATAAGTATTTGCAACATGCTACCACCATCATGTCATCTAAAAACATGAAAACTTGAACACACAAAGGAAAAATCTTTGATCACGAGAACACCGATCAACATAAATGTACCAAAATTATAGAGTACAATATATAAACATCATTGATCATCATGGGAGCATACACAACAACTTAATTTACCAAAATTGTATTCTCTTCTTCGAGAAACACCTTCTACAGGAATAGAATAATTGTAGGAACTCATAAACTCATAACTCACTCAAATCTTGATGCATACCATTGAAACTTCTGGATAACATACTAGATAGGCTAAAAAAAAAACCCTTTAAAGCGCAACTTCATAATATCAACATACACAACTTTCCACCATTCTGATCATCACAACTTCATAGGTTTCCTACAACATATTTATTCTAATTTTCTCAATATCCTCGATATATACAACCTTCAAAATGATCAATGCTAATAGTGTTGACATCAATGACAACCACATATCAGCAATACAACCACAACATCCAACAAAAAATTTGAAATAATTGTGAGACAAATTAACAGACATGTATGAGATGGCTTCAACTTCGAATAAATTTTATCTCATGAAAATATTATACAATTTTAAAATGAAGGAAGGTGGAATTGCATCAAACCAGTTCTATGAATTCAACACACTAATTACCCAATTGGTTTTAGTAAACATTATTTTGGGTGATGAAATCAAAGCAATTTTACTATTGTTTTCTCCTATGAATAGTTGGGAAGGTGTTGTGATGGCAATCAACACCTCCGTATTCGAGAAAGAAAAACTCAAGTTTGATGATATTGTTGTAAATCTACGCAACGAAGATATATTAAGGAAAAATCAAGGAACCACATCTGGTGATTCCTTGATTTTTGGAAATAGAGGTAGAAAACAAGAAAGGGGAAAAAATAACAATAGAAGAAGATCAAAATCAGCAAGGAGATCAATGTCAACGGGAAAAAATGGAGGTTGTTAGTTTTGTGGAAAAGAAAGGCACACAAAAAAAAATTCTTGGTCATAAAAAAAGGTGCATAACCAATCAAAGGGTAGCTAAGTAAACACCACATATGAAAGAGATGAAGGTGTTTTAGTCTTGTCAACAAGTGAAACTACAAAAGATTCATGAGTGTTGGATTTCGAAGCACCCTTTCACAAAACCTCATGTGGGGATGCTTTCCAAAACTATCAAGAAGGTAAATTTGATAAATTATATCTTGGTGATATCAAGGCATGCATAATTATTGGAAAAGGTGATGTAATGTTGAAGTTAAGGGATGGAAGAAAGTGATTGTTGCACGATGTAAGACATGTTCCATAGCTAAAAAGAAATCTGATTTTTGTGGGACAACTAGATACTCAAGGATGTAGTGTCACCTTTTGAGTCAAACAAATGGAAGGTGACCAAAGGAGGGTTAGTAGTTGCAAGAGGCAAAAAATTGGGAACATTATATGTGTTGGATAGACCCATTGAAGTGGGAGTAGCGATGGAACTTGTGGAAAGTGAAGCAGAACTATGAAATAAAATGCTCAGGCACATGTGCAAGAAGGGGCTTGAAATATTTCTCAAAAGGGAGCATCTTCTAGGTTTAAAATTTGTGAATTTAGACCTATGTGAGCATTGTATAGATGGAAAATAGAGGTAGATTAGTTTCTCAAAGACTGGACATGAAAAAAAAAAATTTCCTTGGACCTTGTGCACTCTGATGTGTTCAATCCTACTAAGGTAAACTCATATGGAGGAGCTAAATTTTTTTTTTACATTTATTGATGATCACACTCGAAAGTTATAGATTTATATGCTCAATAGGAAATCAAAAGTGTTTACCAAATTCAAAAAATTTAAAGCTATTGTTGATAATAAAATGGGGAACACGATCAAATGTTTGAAAATGGATTGGTAAGTGCAAAAAGATGGGGGGCCAAAAAGGGGGATTAAGTGGCCACTTTTTTTCTGAAATCAAGAAATACTGACCTTGGATGTGAAATTGAGGATAGTTACACTCAAAATTTTGAGATACAATAAAAACAAGGATCGTAGTGCTTTGAGTCTACTTTCTAAACTACTAATGTATTTTTAAAATGGTTGAGATTAAGGGGTTCAAAAGAGGGATGTACAAAAATTGGTGTTTTTCTGTTAGAAAAACATAACATAGCAACTTTTCTATGCCCCTAGCACAGTGAATTTTTTTTTAGTATTTTTAAAATTGCTTTCGTGAGAAATTACCTAATAGTATGTAGTTTATGCACAATTTTTCTAATAATTGTTTAATGAATATTTGATATTTTACTAATTTTCTAAGTGGACACTTCCTGAAACTAATTAAAATTTTACTAATTTTCTAAGTGGACACTTCTTCAAACTAATTAAAATTTTATTTATTTATTTATTAAAATTTATAGAATGGAGTCTAGTTTCTAAAAATGTAATTTATTTAAAATTTTAATGAACGGTTAATTTATAGCGAAAAAAACACCAAATACTACTTTTTTCCAAAAAAGAGACACACAAACAAAATAAATTATAGATGAAAGGCTTAACATTGTCAAAAAGTGAAAAAAATTACATCGTTGGATAGCTAAGAGAGAACCTAACATACCTAGGTGTTCGATTTGTTTTAATTTTTAACATGTGCAATCTTGATGGTGAGCATGAACCTGATTATGTGAAATATTGTATAATTTGCATAATCACATCTCTGGTCATTGGGAAGGCCCTCCAAGCCTTTGGGTTGGTATTCCAAGGAAAATACCAAGCATAAGGCTTGGGTATTGACAAATCAAGATATAACGCGAGAATATTATAATGCGCTCACATTATATCTTAGTTTTGACATGGTTATTTGTGTTTGTGCAGGACATGTCTAGCAAGACATAATGTGAGTGAGGTATAATGCGCTCGTGTTATGTCTTTCTTTATGTTAAATTCTACTCTAAAGAATGTATGCTTATATATTTGTATGTTTGTATGTGCATTTATGCTTGTATGTTATTTATTTGTGTATGTATGCATGGTTGTACACATGTATGTATGTATGTATGTATTCTTATATGTATGTAATATTGTATCTAAATATGTACATTTATTCTTATATGTATGTAGGATCATATGTACATATCTATTATGCTTGTATGTATTTAAGTATGTATGTATTTTTTTATGTCTTTAGAGGGAGGGATAATTTTACGAGAGAGAGAGAGAGAGTTGTCCAGGTAGGGTGGGAGGGAGAGAGGGAGGGAGAGACCTAAGAGAGAGAGAGAGGTAGAGAGGTAGTGGGAGAGATTCTTGAGAGATGGAGAGGGGGTGGAAGGGAGAGTCTAATAGAGAAAGAGTGGGAGAGAAGAGGTTGGAGTGAGATGGAATTAGCTAGGTAGGGTGGGAGGGATAGAGGGAGAGAGAGAGAGTGAGAGAGATAGGGGGTGGGAGAGAGAGAATTGAGAGAGAGGGAGAGATAGAGGGGGGCAGAGAGAGAGAGAAAGGGAGAGAAAGATATAATTATGTAGGTAGGGTTCCAAAGGGAGAGACTTGAGAGTGTGAGGGGGGTGAGCGGGAGAGACTTGAGAGATAGGTAGTGAGAGGGAGTGTGAGAAAGAGAGTGTGAGAGTGAGAGACCTGAGAGAGGGTGAGTGTGTGTGAAGGAGTGACCTAAGTGAGGGAGAGATAAAGGGGGGTGGAGTGAGAAGGACTTATTTAGGTAGGGTGAGAGGAATAGATAGAGAGAGGGGGGAGAGAGAGAGAGAGTTACCTAGGTAGGGTTCTAGAGGGAGAGACCTAAGAGAGAGAGTGGGTGGGAGGGAGAGACCTAAGAGAGAGGGAGATAAAGGGAGTGGGAGATATAGGGAGTGATGGAGAGCTAGTGGGAGAGAGATAGAGAGAGAGAGAGAGATAGAGGAAGTGAGAGAGTGTGGTAGGGATTGATTGACCGAGAGGTACGTAGAAAGAGAGAGAGTGTAGATAAAGACAATTAGAGAGGGTAGGAGAAAGGGAGGGAGAGAGAGGTGAGATGTATAGATAGAAAGATAGGGATGGGGGTTGATGGTATCGGGTTGAGGGATTAGAGTGGAGGACCTATAGGGTTGATGGTTTAGGGTATTAGGGTTTAAGGGTTTAGGGTTAAGGGATTAGCGATGAGGGTAGAGGGTATTGGGTTGAGGGTAGAGGGTAGAACGTTTAAGGATTTAGGGTTAAAGGGTTTAGGATTGAGGGTTTAGGGTTGAGGGTAGAGGGTTTAGGGTATAGGTTTGGGGGTATATGGTTGAAGGATTAGGTTGAGGTTCCAATGTAAAGGGTAGAGGGTATAGGGGTTGAGGGTTTAGGGTTTAAGAGTTGAGGATTAAGGGATTAAGGGTTGAGGGTTTAATGTATAGCGTAGAGGGTTTAAGGGTTGATGGTTGAGGGTTTAAGGTTGAGGTTAGAGGATTGAGGGTATATGGTTGAGGGATTAGGGTTGAGGGTCCAATGTATAAGGTAGAGGGTATAGGGTTGAGGGATTAGGGTTTAAGGGTTGAGGGTTAAGGTTGGAGGGTAGAGGGTTGAGGGTATAAGGGTTGTGGGATTAAGGATTGAGGGTTTAGGGATTAGGGTAGAGATTTTTCTTTGGTTTAAGGATTTATTGATTGAGGGATTAGGGTTGAAGGATTAGGGTTGATGGTAGAGGGTATTGGGAAGAGGGTTTAAGGGTTTATGGTTTAAGGGTTGAGAGTTGAGGGTTGAGGGTTTAGGGTTGAGTTTTTAAGGGTTTAAGGGTTTAGGGTTTAGTTTTGAGGGTTTAGAGTAGAGAGGAAGGGATGGATGGATGGATAGATGGAGAGAAAATTTAGATAGAGAGAAGGAGAGAAGAGGAGAGAGGGACATAGATATATGAGGGTTCATGATCCAATGTATGGGGTAGAGGGTTGAGAATAAAGGGTATAGGGTTGAGGACCTATAGAGTATTGGGTTGAGGGTATAGGGTTGAGGGATTAGGGTTGAGGGTACATATGGTTGAAGGATTAGGCTTGAGGTTCAAATGTATAGTTTAGAGGGTATTGAGGTTGAGGGTTTATTGTTTGAGGGTTGAGTATTGAGGGATTAAGGGTTGAGGGTCTAGGTTTTGAGGGTTGAGGATTGAGGGATTAAGGGGTGAGGGTTTAGAATTGAGGGTTGAGGGTAGAAGGCTTAAGGGTTTGGGGTTTATGGGTTGAGGGTTGATGGTTTAAGGTTGAGGGTAGAGGATTAAGTGTATAGGGTTGAGGGATTAGGGTTGAGGGTCCAATGTATAGGGTAGAGGGTATAGCGGTTGAGGGATTAGGGTTTAAGGGTTGAGGGTTGAGGATTGAGGGTTGAGGATAGAGGGTTGAGGGTATAAGGGTTGAGGGATTAATGGTTGAGGGTTTATGGATTAGGGTAGATTTTTTTCTTGTGTTTAAGGGTTTAAGGGTTGAGGTATTAGGTTTGATGGATTATGGATGAGGGTAGAGGGTAGATGGTTTAACGGTTTAGGGTTGAAGGGCTGGGGGTTGAGGGTTTAGGGTTTAGGGTTGAATGTTTAAGGGTTTAAGGGTTGAGGGTTTATGGTTAGGGATTAGGGTAGAGAGGGAGGGATGGATGGAGAAGTGAGATAGAGAGAAGGAGAGGAGGAGGGAGGGATAGAGATATATGAGGGTTGAGGATCTAATGTATAGGGTAGAGGGTTGAGAATTGAGGGTATAGGGTTGAAGACCTATAGGGCTGAGGGATTAGGGTATTGGGTTGAGGGTATAGGGTTGACAGATTAGGGTTGAGGGTACATATGGTTGAATTATTATGGTTGAGGGTCATATATATAGGGTAGAGTGTATCGTGATTGAGGTTTTATGGTTTGAGGGTTAATGATTGAGGGATTAAGGGTTGAGTGTTGATAATTTAGGGCTGAGGGTTAAATGTATAGGGTAGATGGTAGACGGTAGAGGGTTTAAGGGTTTAGGGTTTTAAGGTTAAGGGTTGAGGGTTTAAGGTTAAGGGTAGAGGATTGAGGGTATAGGGTTGGGGGATTTGGGTTGAGGGTCCAATGTATAGGGTAGAGGGTATAGGGGTTGAGGGATTAGGATTTAAGGGATGAGGATTAAGGGTTGAGAGATTAAGGGTCAAGAGGGTTGAGGGATTAGGGTAGAAATTTTACTTGGGTTTAAGGGTTTCAGGGTTGAGGGATTAGGGTTGATGGATTAGGGTTGAGGGTAGATGGTATTGGGTTGAGGGTAGAGTGTAGAGGGTTTAAGGGTTGAGGGTTGAGGGTTGAGGGTTTAGGGTTTAGGGTTAAGTGTCTAATGGTTTAAGGGTTGAGGGTTTAGGGTTGAGGGATTAATGTAGGGATGGAGGGATGGATGGATGGAGAGATGGAGGGAGAAGTGAGATAGAGAGGAGAGAAGAGAAGGGAGGGACATATATATGAGGGTTGATGATCTAATTTATAGGGTAGAGGGTTGAGAATTGAGGGTACAGGGTTGAGGAGCTATAGGGTTGATGTACTAGGGTATTGGGTTGAGGGTATAGGGTTGATGTATTAGGGTTGAGGGTACATATTGTTGGAAAATGGTGAGGGCCCCCCTCAAGATTCGTGACATGGATTAACTGCAACTTGTGGATTTGTTAACTCTCACAATTGTATCAGGCATTGACAAGTCGATCTTTATCTGCAATGACAATTGTGTTTCCAACAATTGGTATCAAAGCCAAAGGTGTTAGGTTCAGATTTCCTCAGGTAACATTGAAGGGGAGATTGTTGGCAGATGGTTAGCACTCCCCTCAAGATTCGTGACATGGCTTAACTACCTCCCATGGATTTGTTAACTCTCATAGTTGTATCAAGCATTAACAGGTCGATCTTTTGGTGTAACGACAACTGTGTTTCCAACACATATGGTTGAAGGATTATGGTTGAGGGTCTAATGTATATGATAAAGGGTATTGAGGTTGAGGGTTTGAGGGTTGATAATTGAGGGTTGATGGTTTAATATATAGGGTAGAGGGTAGAGGATAAAAGGTTTAAGGGTTTAGGGTTTATGGTTGAGGGTAGAGGATTGAGGGTATAGGGTTGGGCGATTAGGGTTGAGTGTCCAATGTATAGGGTAGAGGGTATGGGAGTTGATGGATTAGGGTTTAAGGGTTGAGGATTGAGGGTTGGGGGATTAAGGGTCAAGAGGTTTGAGGGATTAGGGTAGAGAGTTTACTTGGGTTTAAGGGTTTAAGGGTTGAGGGATTATGATTGAGGGATTACGGTTGAGGGATTATGGTTGTGAGTAGAGGTTATTGGGTAGAGGGTAGAGGGTAGAGGGTTTAAGGGTTTAGGGTTTAAGGGACGATGTTTCAAGGTTTATGGTCTAGGCTTGAGTGTTTAAGGGTTTAAGGGTTGATGGTCTAGGGTTGAGGGATTAGGGTAGAGAGGGAGGGATGGATGGATAGAGAGATGGTGGGAGAAGTGAGAATGAGAGAAAGAGAGAAGAGGAGGGATGGACAAAGATATATAAGGGTTGAGGATCCAATGTATAGGGTAGAGGGTTGAGAATTGAGGGTATACGGTTGAGGACCTATAGGGTTGATGGTTTCGGGTATTGGGTTGAGGGTATAGGTTTGAGTAGTTAGGGTTGAGGGTACATATGGTTGAAGGAATATGATTGAGAGTTGAAAATTGAGGGTTTAAGGTTTAATGTATGGAGTAGATTGTAGAGGGTAGAGGTTTTAAGGGTTTATGGTTTAAGGTTGAGGGTATAGGTTTGGGGGATTAGGGTTGAGGGTTCAATGTATAGGGTAGATGGTATTGGGGTTGAGGGATTAGGGTTTAAGGGTTGATGGTTGAGGGATTAGAGTTTAAGGGTTAAGGGTTGAGTGTTGAGGGATTAAGGGTCAAGAGGGTTGAGGGATTAGGGTAGAGAGTTTACTTGGGTTTAAGGGTTGAGGGATTAGGGTTGAGGGTGGTAAAGGGTATTGGGTTAAGGGTAGAGGGTAGAGGGTTTAAGGGTTTAGGGTATAAGGGTTGAGGGTTGAGGGTTTAGGATTTATGGTCAAGTGTTTAAGGGTTGAGGGTTGAGGGTTGAGGGATTAGGGTAGAGAAGGAGGGATGGATGGATGGAGATATGGAGGGATAAATGAGATAGAGAGGAGAGAAGAGGAGGGAGGTAAAAAGATTTATGAGGGTTGAGGATCCATTGTATAATGTAGAGGGTTGATAATTGAGGGTATAGGGTTGAGGACCTATAGGGTTGATGGTTTCGGGTATTGGGTTGATGGTATAGGCTTGAGGGATTAGGGTTGAAGGTACATATGGTGAAGGATTAGGGTATCAAGTTTGAGGGTTGAGAATTGAGCGTTGAGGGTTTAATGTATAGGGTAGAGGGTAGAGGGTAGAGGGTTTAATGGTTGAGGGTCAAGGGTTTAAATTTGAGGGTATAGGGTTGCGGGATTAGGCTTGAGGTTCCAATGTATAGGGTAGAGGGTATAGGGGTTGAGTTATTAGGGTTTAAGGTTCGAGGGTTGAGGGATTAAGGGTAAAGAAGGCTGATGGATTAGAGTAGAGAGTTTTCTTGGGTTTAAGGGTTTAAGGGTTGAGGGATTAGGGTTGAGGGTAGAGGGTTTAAGGGTTTAGGGTTTAAGGTTTGAGGGTTATGAGTTTAGGGTTTAGGGTTGAGTGTTTAAGGGTTTAAGGGTTGAGGGTATATAGTTGAGGGATTAGGGTAGAGAGGGAGGGATGGAGGGAGGGAGATATGAAGGGATAAGTGAGATAGAGAGAAGGAGAGAAGACGAGGGAGGTACAAAGATATATTAGGGTTGAGGACCTATAGGGTTGATGGTTTAGGGTATAGTTTTGAGGGTTTAGGGTTGAGGGTAGGGGGTAGAAGGTTTAAGGGTTTAGGGTTGAGGGTAGAGGGTTGATAGTTTAAGAGTAGAGGGATTAAGGGTTGTGAGTTAATGGTAGAGGGTAGAGGGTTTAAGGGTCTAGGGGTTTAGGGTTAAGGGCTTAGGGTTGAGGATAGAGGTTTTAGGGTTTAGCGTTGAGGGTAGAGGGTTTATGAGTAGAGGGTAGAGGGTAGAGGGGAGAGAGATAGAAGGAGTGATTAAGTGAGAGAGAGAGACCTGAGAGAGGGAGAGGGGGTAGGAGGGTGAGAATTCAGAGAGAGAGGGAGGGAGTGGGAGAGATATAGAGTGTAGAGGGTAGAGTTTAGAGGGTTTAAAGGTAGAGGGTAATGGGTTAAGGGTAGAGGGGAGACAGATACATGGAGTGAGTGTGTGAGAGAGAGACTTGAGAAAGGGAGAGGGGGTAGGAGGGAGAGAATTGAGAGATAGAGAGAGGGAGCGAGTGGGAGAGATATAGAGGGTAGAGGGTAAAGGGTAGAGGGTTAAATGGTGGAGGGATTAAGGGTTGTGGGTCGAGGGTAGAGGGTTTTATGGTTTAGGGTTGAGGGTTTAGGGTTGAAGGTAGAGGGTTTAGGGTTTAGGGTAGAGGTTAGAGGTTTTAAATGTTTAAGAGTAGAGGGTAGAGGATTTAAGTGTTAAGGGTAGAGGGTAGAGGGTTTAGCGTTTGTGGGTTGAGAATTGAGGGATTAAGGGGTGAGGGTTGAGGGTTGAGGGTGAAATTGCCAACCTAACTTGGCCTATTTGAAAAAATGGGTACAAGAAATGGGGTCTTCTGGTGATTTAAATCATTAAGAGACCCCATTTCTTGGACCCATTTTTTCAAACAGGCCACTACATTGCCAATTTTATCTAATTGGCAAGCTAGTGGACCAACTAGCTTGCCAATTTGGTGAATTTGGAAACCTAACTTGTCTTGTTTAAAAAAATGGGTCCAAGAAATGGGGTCTTCTGGTGATTTACATCACCATCGATGATTGACATCACTAGGAGACCCCATTTCTTCGATCCATTTTTTCAAACATGCCACTATATTGCTAATTTCACCGAATTGGCAAGCTAGTGGGCCCACTAGCTTTCCAATTCGATGAAATTGGAAACCTAACTTGTCCTATTTGAAAAAATTCTTCCAAGAAATGGGGTCTCCTAGTTGTGTAAATCACCAGGAGACCCCATTTCTTGGACCCATTTTTTCAAATAGGCCAATACATTACCAATTTAACCAAACTGGCAAGCTAGTGGGTGAAATTGGCAGCCTAAATTTGGCCTGTTTGAAAAAATGTGTCCAATAAATGGGGTCTCCTGGTGATTTACATCACTGGGAGACCCCATTTTTTGGACCCATTTTTTCAAATAGGCCACTATATTTTCACCGACAGACTTGAGAGAGGGAGAGGGTCTAGGAGGGAGACACTTGAGAGAGACATTAGGTGTTTTTGAAGCTTGTGTGGATTCGTCAAAGTGTATTATCTTAAAGGATAATGAAGATGCAAAATTCTCTTCCAAGGGTGTCATCTCACTACCTATTAGATTTGGGCCTATCATATTAGATACCAAATTCCAAGTATTGGATCTAGATCTCCCTTACAACATTCTCCTTGGCTAACCATGGATTCATGCTATGAAGTTCATTCCATCCACATACCACCAATGCTTAAAATTTCCCCATAATGGCATTGAAATCATAATAGCTGGTGATCCCAATACTTTTTAATATTGTAGCAATCAATCAGGAAAGTTCATGATCCACTTTATCCCATTACATTGACCTCTCCATTTTAACCAAAGTATCCACATCTACCATTCCATCTTTTGACTCCAAGATCTATGTCCAATACATGGGGTGTGGTGAGTACCACATCAAGACATCCTATTGTGTTAGCAAACTACCTACATCTCCAAAATTCTATGGTAAGCCATCTACTATCAAAAAGGATCCCAAGGTCATTATTCGAGAATCTCCCACCACAACCTTCACAAAATGGGGAGAATTGAGTAAAGAGTTTATTAACAAAGAGGACATATCCACATGGTTATACAAGGAGGAATAAGACATCAAACCTAAACATATGCTAACCAGACAATATGGTAAAGGATTTGAGATCATGAAACACAAGCGTTATGATGGACACAACAAACTTGATTTACACATGAATGGAATGATATAACCATTGATTCCTCCCAAGTACCCAAAGAATATAGGGTATGTGCAGGATCATGATGGGCTAAAAAGTGGCGATATGTAAGTGATATGATGGCCCATGTGGCTGATGACATTTTTTGTACCCAAACTTGATGAAACGAAAATGGTTTTTAAAGGAGATTCTCAAATTTCCACCAATATAAATTATGCTTTACTTTGAATTAAATAAATAATTATTATTCATTTTTTATTTGAATTACAACTAAAGTTCTGATTGATAGGCTGATTGAAAAAAATTTATATCTTTCAAAAGTTATCACATTTTTTTAATCTAAAACATGTGTCACATTCTATGCTTCACATTCTATAGGATTAAAAATAAATTAAATTGAATTTAATGAAGTTTTGACCAAGTTAAGGTGGTCAGACATATTAGGTTTTATATTTTTAAAAATTCATAGTAAAAAAATGATAATTAATTATTTACTTTAAAAAAATTTACAATAAAATATGCATCACATCGGGACATGAGTCCTCTACTTATATCTAAAATATTGTAAAAAAATATTATCATTTTATTGTGGTTAGGGTGGTCAGACAAACACCTACTTCTTATTTTTTCCTTGAAATTTAAGTACTACTGCATTGAAATTTCAAATTTTCACCAAATAGATTTTTATTTATTTTTAAAATAAACCTAGTAGTTTAGAAACTACATTTAGTTTTATACAAATTATACTCTTACATATTTTGGAAATAATATAGATAAATTATTCAAGTTTTTACATCATGTTGCCTAACTCTGATTTTTTAAATTTTTATTACCACTTAAGGCCCTATTTTTTCCATGATGATCTTGCACATACCCTATAGGGCTAGGGTAAAAATCATTAAAAGTGGGTTCTCCTAGTACTAAGGTGCTAAGTGAGGAGGTTAGCACTTCAAAAGATATTGATATGTCTAAGGATTACTATGCCGAGACAAACTCTGATGAATGGGAGTGGGACTCTTGCACATCTAGTAACTATGACCTAGTTGAAAATTTCCATGAACATGACCTATTTGATCCCCCAACCTAAGGAAAATCTTGGATTGATTCCTTTTTGGACCCTGATAACACCCTATCCACATATTCCTTGAACCCTAGTGATACCAATGATGGCATGCCTCTACTATACCTGCAATTGATAGATTGGGACCAACAAGGACCCCCCAACTTCGATATGTTCGAAAATAATGAAGCAATAGCTGACTTTATGGGACTACATGAAGGCATACCTAATGAGTATCCTAAATTTTTATTTACTATATATCTTGAAAAAATGGCTTACTTTGGGGAGTTTGTCCCGACCTCTAGTCAAAAAAGTGAATAATAAAACAAGAAAAGAAAGGTTTTTAGGTGAAAACCAAAAGGAACCTCTATACCTAGAAAAATTAAATAGAAAGGACATATTTGATTTGGACTTACTTCCCAAGAGCTAGGATAAATCACCTATACTAGTAGAGAAGTTTATGAAAGGAAACATGGGCATTGATGGAAATCCTAAGACTGTCCATTTCAAATCATCTTTGACAAAGATAGAGCAGTCATAGTTTTGTTCCTTCTTTATAGAGAGATAAATCAACTTCACTTGGTATTACATCAACATGCTTGGTTTGGGCCTTGAGTTGGTTTTGAATCACTTTCCATTTTTTCTTGATCCTAAACAAGTCAAACAAAACGAAAGAAAATGCATCATCAAATTTCACCATTGGTAAAGGACAAGTTAAAGAAATTAGTTGATGTTGGATTCATTTGACCTATTGACTACATGGAATGGATTTTCAATCTAGTGCTAGTGACAAAGCCAATAGTTGGAATCCACATTTGTACTTGTTGATGGGTGTTTTTGTACCTTCTCAACATAGGAAGCACACAAGTATGCTACCTCTCTTGAAAGGTAGAATTCTGAAAACAAGTTCTAGATCACCACCCCAAGGTCTCTCAAGTGTCAAGTCATGGAAATTATTGGAATAGTTAGATTGGTTGATGTGATTTTCTGGTAATCACAGGGTGTCTTTTATGGTTTACAATGCATGGAAAGTTGGTACTGAAAATGGAGTTTCAAGTGTTGGAAATGAATGAACATTGGCTGCCCCCCCTCAAAACAACAAGCTGAAACTCACTTTGTTCATCAGATTTAAGATGGTTGTAATGATTATAATCCTAAATTAACAAAGATGTAAAAGCAATAGAATATAGAGGAATGGGTTGAGAGAGTTGTTCTAAATCTAAGATATGAATGAAAAGTAACAATGGAGGATGCTATAGTAGACAAACTCCCATAACTAAGTTTTACTTGACCAAGAGAAACCTATAGCTTCACAAAACCAGTGCAATCTTCTAAGTTCTACAGATTTTCATATTGTGCATTCATATCATGAACATACAATTGAACTAAGTTGCAACAATGAAATAAAAAATCCCAGGCTAACTTTGCACAACATTTTGTCATTTAAAAATTCCAAAAGTATGGGCTAGAATTCCATCAAATACTATAATAACAACCACAATTGAATACATCCAAGAAACTAACTAACTCATACTAACATCGAGGTTGAATCATACATGCACAATGAGAAAGTTCAAAGAAAACACTCATAAAACAATGCAATGCGTCCTTCTATTGCTGCAAAATTCCCTTTACAACAATTCACCAGCAACTTATAAATGAGGAGCAAGCCCCTATTTATAGTTTTCCAAAAGGAGAATGAATGGATAAGATTTAATTATAATGTGTGGCCTAGATTTAATACAAGTTAGGGTTTCACCTACCCCCAATATTTCACAATTTAAAATAGGCTATTTTTCTTCTTCTCTATTTT
Source organism: Sequoiadendron giganteum (assembly GCA_007115665.2). Taxonomy (NCBI): domain Eukaryota; kingdom Viridiplantae; phylum Streptophyta; class Pinopsida; order Cupressales; family Cupressaceae; genus Sequoiadendron; species Sequoiadendron giganteum. Next base: position 488,046,324 of record CM021100.1, on the reverse strand, counting down.
TTCTTGTAGCTTATTTTGTCTTTAGTGGCTATGAATGCACCTACTAAGAAATCATGAATCAAATGATAATGCTTTGCGTGAGAGAAGAACCTTTAAACAAGCATAAGACTTGATTGTTCATGCCAACCGTAGGGTGGGGAAATCATGTAGAGGATTCATGCTTGTATTTTGTTTCGAAAGGCTAAATGGAATGACTGCCTCCATAATGAAAATACTCACAATCAAGTTGGTTGAGAATTTTCCCTCTTATCTTTCATTTTCTAGTCTCAAATCTAATGTTATCCGTCTCTCATTGTTTGCTCAATTACCCCCTTTTTGGTGTTCTCATTTTAACACTACCAATAATCATACTTCCTTCTCACCCCCTCATGGCTTAAGGATGCTACAGACCCACCAGGGTCAGCCTCCTTCACACCCAACAAACATAATTTGGCAGTTGTTTTTATAGGAGTGGAAACCCCTTCTGAACATGTCACCTTGCCTGAGAGTTTCATAATTTGCATGAGCAAAAGGGCGGAAATCAAATCATTTCAAAATCTGCTCATAATAAACCCATGTCATGCCTATCTTGTAATCACTATCCTTTGTGAGATAAGATATAGCGCCTCTTCTGTCATCCTCTAAGATGTTGTTGTTGATTAAGATAAGAATGGGACACAAGTAGGTTGTGAGAACATTGGGATAATGCCCCGAACCCCACTAGGATAAGAACTCAAAGAATCCCATGATACGTGATTGCTTGGTGCCCCTGCCACACCGTATTCATTGATTTAACACACAACACTTACGTGAGTATGCATCGATTATTCAAAAATACCAATCATGTCCTCTAAGCTCCACTCTTGATGTACATAGAGGTTGGAATCAATATAAGGCTCCTGTATATTAATTCATTATGTTGCCATATGATTAAATAGCTGCAACTGAGAATCGTATGAGGATGGGAAGTACCCATGTACATGATTTCCACAATGCTTGAAAATGGTCCCCCAAGGATCATGATTCTATGCTAGGGCTGATACAACATGCTCATTGAATCATACTTAAATATTTTAAAGTTTTGATAGGATTTTACAGAGTGACGGAAACATCACCCATGACTGCCGCCGATAGAAATGGGAGTGTGGGGCACCATTGTTGGAGATTGTAAGGAACACATCACTATGAGGATGGCCATCTGTCCTGTGACATACAAAGCAAATAATTTTGTCGCCATTGATAAATGAATATGGTGCTTAGAGGTGACAGTGCCATGGAACCTCAGGCCCACAAGGTCAATCCTTTTGCATGTAGCCACCTTAGAAATAAGTCCCTCACTCAGTAACTTTAACAAGCCATTTTGATAGCTAGCTTTTGAGATTCTTACACAGCCAAGCCCTGCACTATTGGAAGGGTCTTATCTCCCCAATTGGAAATAATATGTAGAGATTTCTTTGGAGATGTGGTGATCAACCATGGGCTCACTATGATATGGAACCACTAGCGAGCATAAGATGTGGGGAAGTCATCATCTAATCAATGAAATAGATAGTAGACCCTGCTCAGACAACTCTCATTGAAGGATATGTGAAAGAGAGTATGTGGGTTGTGGCATGCGAGAAGCCATGATCAAGATTTCATTAAAGAGAGGCAAAGTGCGCATGTCATCCCACCCCACTACACCTACAACAGTCATTTTATTTCTTTTTTTTACCAAATCAATTGAAACTGCCACTCCCATAGTCCCAAACTAAGAGATTCGGTACCATTAAGAATTATACAACCTACGATAGTGTTACTTATGATAAATATTTCAATCCTCAATTCCAAGGCATTCATCCATTTCAAAGAATAGACATATTCAAGTTCTCCTACCTTGATTTTTTGCAAATATTGGTAATGGTAAATTGTATAGTCTTTCATAATAGTAATACCAACATGTTTCAAAGATCTCAATCACTATCTCGATTCCACTACACATTATATTTCGAGAAACCAATCATTTTAGACTTGCACAATGTCTGATCAGAGGCAGACCACAACCGATATTTCATCTTATAACAATACCTGCTTCATTTGTGTAACTTGAGAACACCCCACAACATAGCCTAACAATCTGGTTGACCACCTAGCCTACCTTGTGTACGACATCTTTCATTTGGTTTCTCTCTGTGAAATGGATAGCACCAAGTTTGAATTTCATTTAAAACGTATTGCTTAAATGAGATTCACCACATGGGGACGTCCTTTGTCAATTTATCATTTCATCCCTTGTGATCACTAGGGTGGGAGGCTTCTGTGGGGATATGAGGAATGCCTATACCATGTCCAGGAGAAGAATGTGGGAATGTTGTGTATGATGGCCATTTTGGTGGTGTGGGTGATAAATTGTGGGTGGATGCTAAGGGGAGGCTATAGAAAAGGTGATGAACAAAGGAAAACCCACACGAAGAATATGGTGCTTTCACGATAGTGTTAGTGGGCCGTGGGCCCGCGGAGTAGGGAGGCAATGAAGTTTGGCCATTATGAATGGTGCTATGACTCAAAACTAGGCTAGTGAACTTAGGATTTTCTCTATGGGAAATAATGTATGCAGGGTCCACATGTTAGAGTGACTCCAAGACCCCGCCATTAAAACAATGGCTGCCAAGTGAAAAATTTCTATCGGCAGACACCCACGAGAGTGGACCTGCATAATCATTTTAAGTTGGTGGCTTCCCCACTTCTAACTCCTAGGCTGAGATAATAAATTTAGAATGCGCAACTCAAATCAGTATAAAGGTTTCATTGTTGAGTGACTGTGAAGGGGCCATGACGGGTGCAGATTCTACAATACGGGGCGATATGAGGGCTCAATTATTTAAACAATGGTGGTTGAGTGAAGTTGAGCCACATATAAAGACCTATCAAACCTTTGAATTAACTGCTTTACCAAGGGCATTAGCTTCATCTCACTTAGGGTGGCAGCAAGATGGGTAAACTAAATGTGGAGCTCATCAAGCAGCAAAAAATTAAGAGCCAGTCGCTACATACAGACAAGACTCAAGAGGCAATCTGCATGAAGTGACCCACAACTGTGGGTTTGCATGGCCTGACGGATGCGGCGATAAAGGTTGATGTGGGACCCGCCATGCGGGTGGACGTTAAGGCTTGGTTGTTAGTCGAACGGTGAAGGGGCAATGGTGTTACGCAAATGGAGACCCGCAACTACGGGTTCGTAGGGCTCAAGGGAGGTTGGGGCAACAGAAAAAAGGAAACCTACATGGGCACTTTCGCATGGGCTAAATAATTATTAAACATTAGGCAGGTGAATTTGGTCAAAGGTAATTTGATCATTTTAAGGAATTGACAAACTTGGATTTGGGAATAGGGGCACACAAAGCAAGGTGGGAGAAGAAAACCCCATCAAAAGTGAAAATGATCCATCAGGAGCAAAAGAAAAGGGGGTCCCTACCTTCGGCAGGGCATGTGTGCAAGAAATGCACAACAAATGGTGACTCACTGGGGAAATGCTCTAGAGAATTTAAATGACAATCTGGAATCATGTACCCAAAATATTTGGTTCTGATCCTCATGCTAGGAGAAACAAACCATAAACTCAACCAAAGGGTCAAAACCACTATTCAACCCAACCATTTGCATATTGAAAATCCAAGTGTGTGAATCTGTGTTAATTTTCATCTTTAAGTTGTTGCAAGAATGTAAGATCCATCAAGTTAATATACATGATTTATTCTAACTCCAAAAGCATCCAGGACATTACCTCACTACTATTCAGGTGTCCATAGCCTCGATGAGGTTGTCATTATGATTCTCTTGAACATTTCTCAACTACAAGTGAGGTGTCCATAGCCCTGATAGAGTTATTCATATCCTCCTGAAAGTTTAATTCTCTTTCTTTTGATTTTAAATATTTTATTTTCTTTGCTTTCTTTTTTTTTCTTTTGATTTTTCTTTTCTCTTCTTTTGTTTCAACCTACAAGGAGTGAATATCACACTCAAGGTAGAGAATCACAGTGGCGTTGAAGTAGAATTTTATATTTTTCACTTAACTAGACTTCACAAAGGACCTGCAACAACCTCAATATTCTTAAGATGTGTAAGAGATATAAGATTTTAGAATACGTCAAGATCAGACCAACCAACAATTTATTATCTTTGAATCAAACATCCAAATCACTTGAAACTAGTAGAAGACGCTCACCATCCACTTTGAAATATTGATTAAAGTTTATCAGATAAATAATTAGAACAACCCTTGACAATAAAATGATGGTGCATGCAAATGTTCCTAATAGAAGACAAGAGGATCCAAAGAAAAGAAGCAAATGGAAAGAAAGCGGAAATAAAATAGCCTAAACTAACCAAAGCAAGATTTAAGCGAAAGCAATCAAGGAAACTACTCTACAGAAAACTAACCTACAACAAACCAACTAACCTAACAAAAGTAGGAAAGCGGAGCTATGCACATAAATCTACATTAATCAAAATGAACTATATATAAAGATATTTACAATAAACTAGATTCAAGAGAGGTAAACTGACATTTTCACCCGTAGGACTTCACATTGCATTCACAACTAGGACACTGATCATTATAGTTCTGAGCAACACAAATTCATTCTTATATTCAGAAAAATGAGCCTCAATATTACAACATTAAAATCTAATAACACATTCTGGAAGAATGAAAAATTGAGGTGATTCATTAAACCCATGGTCAATCCATAAACAAGTTTGAGTCCCCTCATTCCCATAATCAAAATGATAAATCTTGCTACAGGTATTCTGAGGAGCAAGGAAAGATAGAACCTAGACGTCACCATGTGAACATGGCAATGTTTAGCAATTGAGAGAGAGCACCACATCATCGATCATTGTGTTTGAAGCCTTAGGTGGATGCAATGTATGGTGCAATATCCATCTTTCATTGCAAATTTGTAAATCACAATCAAACTGATCAGGCAGTACACATTGAAAAGATTTCTTTTCAAATGCAAGGAACCTTGTACCTAATCTCGAGCTTGTATAAGGCTGGGATAATGGGACATTAAACACCCCTTCCAATCTTCTAGTGGGACCCATAGCCTCTATAGGTTGTTCTTCAAGGAGATGCACTTCATCTCATCAATCCTTTGTAGTCCAAGGCTCCACTTGATTTTTGTCCTCAAAAGGAAACATGTTGTCCCATCTAACTTCCTTTGTGTTGATCTGAATTTATTTATAGCTCATGTCATAAAAGCATGACATGCGTGAATCTGTTTGATTGTAGCTATCAGAGTGTGTAGGAGGATCAACAATAGATAAGGAGGAAATACCCTCAATTGAAGCTCGTAGTTAGAAAGGTACATCTTCATTGTGGTAGGCTACCAAAACACCCTTGCCTTGGTATTATTTTCCTTACAACTCATGTAGCTTATCAAGATGTTCACTTTTTTCCTCTTGTTCACTATCACTGTACATGGAAAAGGAATTCCTTTCCCAATCCGGGAGCTCTAATGCTTCACCATCCAAAGGTTCAGGTGATATGTCTTCATCACCACCATCCTTTGAACTTTACTCCTCTTCAACGTCAATATACCTCCATGATATAGCTCCCAATGGAAAGAATTCATTAATTGATGACAACTCCCGAAGGGGACCGAAATCCCATGTGTGACTTCCTTCTACGAATCCCTCATGATATTTATCATCAATCATGTATGGGTTCTCTATGAGAGGGGATGACTCTTGATGATCAATGTAGAGCTCTCCCACTTGATCTGATTCATCATCTAGAAGTTTGGGATGGTTTTGTTCTTCTTTTGTTGTTGCCACAAGATCCTCATGGGGGTTATTTTCCACTAATTTATCACTTGATTTTGGTTCTTAGACTTCTAATTCACTCCTTGAAGCAACAATGAAACGTAGTGCACTTTGTTGCTCCACTTGTTCTTTGAATTGCTTGATGGCCTCTTGACATAAATCACATGTGAACTTTGAATGTGCCAAATCATGGAGCCTACACCAACCTAGTAGCAACAACACCTCTAGATCTAGTGAGTATCTCATCTCTGACCAATCGCTTATGAGCCTAAAGACTAGTTCATTATATCTTTCTACCACAAGATCATCATCAACACTTAGGAAGGAAGTTTTATGGTAGAAAACCATGGCCTATGGTTGTTCCCATTCCTATAGATCTTCTTCTTGAGCTATTTGATTGCTCTTATCTATTGAGAATGGATCTTCGAAATCCATTTCACTTGAGATTTCATGATTATTTTATGTTATCCCCATACTTTAAGCCTCTTCTTCCTTATGATCTTCAGCACTTGTGTTGGTTTTCTTAGCATATAGTGTTGCAATTTTTTTTGTTACTTCTTCAACCACCAATGGTTATTCTTCTTGAGTGAAGGGTTGGTCCTTGCCTATGGGTGATGCCACAATGCTAGTCTACAATTTCCAGGAGATTCTAATTTTTGTTGAAATCACATACTTTTAGAAAATATAATGGTTTAAGCCTTTAAAAGTTCCATTTTAAGGATTCCAATTGAAGAGGGTTTGATCAAACCACCTTAGATCAAATCCCCTTGGATAGAACACTACTAGTTTTAAACCATACCTATAATAGAGTCTCCTTTCCACCTATCAAAATGCTGATAAAAAACCACTTTTGATTTACCTTTTGGGGAATCAAATGAATTTATTTTAATTTTTTTTTTTGTAAGTATGTAGTCCTTATTATAAGCTTCCCAAAAAGTATACTTTTAAATAAATTTAATTTAATTATTATATTTATTTTTTACTTCTTGTGAATGCAGGTTTTTCATTGAAAATCAAGCTCTTTGTTCTACACATGTGGAAAAATAGAAGATTATCAATTTTTTTTTTGGAAATATGAGTACAATAGATATTAATTCCTTGATCCAACAAAAAAAATATGAATTTTGATACATACAAAAAAAATTGTGTTATACGGTCCTCCTATGTCTGAATTATAATTGGTTTGACTTCGAAACTTGATTAAGGAAAAAAAAATCAATAAAACACTATGGAATCAATTAGAAGCACTAAATATCGTAGTTACAAATATAAATTTGAAAAAATTAGAATTTTATCCTTCATTGAAAAAATTTATGTGTTATACGGTGAGTGTCACTCCTTAAAAATGACATTTACTAAAAAAAACTAGTTTTTGAAAAAAATATATTTAGAATCTATAGACAAAATTTCACAAATCACTAGTTTGCATCATCTTGAAATTCCTCATGGTTTAGCCGCTATAGGTGCCTGAAAATGAAGAATTAGTTAGAAAAAACCAGTTCAGTGTCCAGTTTGGCCCAAAATTGTAAACCAGTATTGTGGGATCACCTGTATGGAGAAAATACCTTCTAATTCCTTTCCAACTAAACCTTCATCAAGGCTTACTTTTGTCCCAAGGAATCCAACTCCTTCCTTTTGATTCTCAATCCTAGTGTTTGTTGTCCTAGTGCTTACTTTTGTGGACCCTCTTGGTCTAGCTTCATTATACTATCCTCCAAGTGTTGAATACTCTCCTACCTTATTGGATGAATCCTCTTCAGTGAGAGTTGGTTGTTCTTACTTGTCCAAACAACTCCTGACTTGGACAATGATGTTTGCATGTGAGGGACAAGAAAATTCTGAGTGAGGTGCATTATGGAATCTGCACCAACTAGACATCAATGCCTCCTCTAGTCTTAATCCATCTTTGTTGCTCAAGTGCTCTTGGATCAGCTCCTTGAATGCCTTGGCTGCCATGTTAGGAAACTCTTCCTACGGATCTGCAAGGGCTAAGGGTTGGTATATTTCCCAAAAGGGGATCTCTCCTTGCAAAACCATTTCAATTCTACCCAAGAATGTTAGAAATTACATTTCATTATGTATGCATGTGTTATGAATCCTACATTTGTCTGCCAGTGTAAAGCATTGAAATGTCCTCCTGAAACTCTTGCTTAAGTCCTCTCACAACTAAATCATGTTGATTTGAAATTGCTGCTTCATCCTAGTTTAGGTCTTGTTTGCCTTCAATTTTTTGATTTTAACTTTCCAACATATGATGAGATCTTTTTTATCTCAGATTTTACTTGAATGTGCTTTAAATTTCCAACTTTGTAGGATTTTTCTTGGCCATGCCCTCCTTCTAGCACTAGTTTTGTTGATGGTTTTTTTTGCACCTTTCAAAACAGGCAACACATAAGTATGCTACCTCTCTTGAAAGGTAGAAATATGCAAACAAGTTCCAGATCACTACCCCAAGGTCTCTCGGGTGTTAGGTCATGACAATGCTTGGAATAGTTTAATTGGTTGATGTCATTTGTTGGTAATCACAAGGTGGCCTTTATGGTTTAAAAAGAATGGGAATTTGGGTTTGCAAATGAATTTTCAAAGTGTTGGAAATGAATGAACAATGGTTGGCCCCCTCGAAACAACAAGCTGAAACTCACTATGCGCATTATATTTAGCATGGTTGTGATGCTTGGAATCATAAACTAACAAAGATTTAAAATAAATAGAAAAAGAGGAAAGGGTTGAGAGAGTTTTTCTAAATCTAAGTTATTAATGAACGGTAATAATGGAGGATGCTACAGTAGATAGACTCCCATAACTAATTTTTTCTTGACCAAGAGAAACCTATAGCTACACAAAACTAGTGCAATATTCTAAGGTCTACAGGTTTTTAGATTGTGCATTCATATCATGACCATACAGTTGAATTGAGTTGAAAAAATGAAATAAAGAAGCCCAAGATAATTTTGCACATCAGTTTGTCATCAACAAATGCCAAAAATATGGGCTAGAATTCATTTAAATACTATAACAACAACCACCATTGAAGATATCCTAGAAACTAACTAAATAAAACTAACATGGAGGTTGAATAATGCATGCACAATGAATAAGTTCAAAGAAAAAATCCATAAAACAATGCTATGCTTTTTTTGTTTGCTGCAAAATTCCCTTTACAACAATTCACCAACAACATACAAATGAGGAGCAAGCCCCTATTTATAGTTTTCCAAAAGGAGAAGAATGGATAGGATTTAATTACAATGTGTGGCCCAGATTCAATACAAGTTAGGGTTTCACCTACCCCCAATATTTCATAATTTAAATATGATATTTTGTCTTCTTCTCTATTTTTTCTTGTAGCCTATTTCATCTTTAGTGGCTATAGCTATTTTGTCCTCTAGTTGTATTCTGTATTATAGCTGAAAACTATCAAAGTATGCCTTCGTATTTATGTGTTTGCAAAATCCTTTGTTACAAATTAGTGTCTCTGAGAAGCAAGTTTTCTACTCTTGGTCTTGGTGGATAGCTCTTAGGAGATCATGATCATTTGATGAGAGATAGAACAACTCCTTCTTTCTCCTAATTTTGGAAGACAACGTTCTAATTTCTTGGCACTGACTTCCTCTAGCATGCCATCATACATCGATCAATCCTCCTTGATGAGTTAAAAATTGTTTGTGAAAGCATCCTTCTATTATCAATCCTCATTAGCCTTGGTATATTCGCATAGATGGTCATGTCAAAGCACCTCCTTGCTGTATGCTCTAGCACAAATTCATGGGTGGGTCCATCATGTGCAATATCCTTCTATAGTAAGCTCCTTTGGTATTCTCCATTTATAATCAAAGCCTTGAATGAAACAGTAAAGTAAATTAGGCTCATGAAAATAATCCAATATCTATAATGACAAGAAATTCTTTAAATTCCTTGTAATGGTTATTTAACTGTTTGCCCCACCAATCCTCAAAATTAGAGAGGGACAACAATGTTCGCATGTCTATATAATTTCATCTTCATAGAAATTGTCCAATCATGATTCAAATGATTCCTAGACTTTGGAAATACCTTACCAACACATCTTTAAATGACTATGTACATTGTCCTAGATTATTAAATATATCCCCCTCATTATGTCATTCTGATTTGAAGTGAAACAAAGGTCCAAGATTTCCCATTGGCTCCTTAGTGAAGTCAATCCCCTACATCAAAATGGGATAGGGTTATGAGATGTTTTAAATTCCACTTACAAATAAGCCCATGCAATGTTATAAATGGGAAACACCACTGGAGGGAGATGAGGGCCAAATATACCAAATTTTTTTGCTCGTAGTAGCACAAGGAAGACCATAATTCATCCTCCTCAAAGATCCAAATGAAAGCCACCTCTTCCAAAGTTCTAGTCATCACCCTTGGTCCTCAAATGCTTATGCTTGGCTCTCGTTCACAATTTTATTTCTTTCTTCCTTTGATGACCTCCCAGTGAAGAGATATTGCACCGTTTATGGGAAACGAGAGTGCAAGTATCAAATGGGTTGCTACTGTTAATAACATCATAGAAAGGGTAGAAGCGTGCATAGCCATACCTGGAAGATACATTTTTTTCTAAATGTTTTAAAACACCCTCCCTCTATTAACTTAAATCATTTCCACCATTGGCAGGCCACCCCTTAGAGATTCATATTGTTTTCTCATCGACGACTCAATCAAGCCCACCCATTTCTAAGGACATTCACATCTTACTCTTGGTATGATGGTCCTCTTCAGAAATAAATCATGGGAAATTCACGCAAAGAATGTTGTATGTAGTTTTCAAGAACTAGTCTTTTATGTGCCATCCCTTTAAAGGGTATTGAAGGATGATGAATGAACTTGCTAATAACTCATGAATTAGATAAGAACCTTCAAACAAGCATAAGCCTTGATTTTTCATGCCAATCAAAAGATTGGGAAACCATGAAGAGGAGTCATGCTTGGATGTTGTTTGGAAAGGATAAATGGAATGCTAGCCTCCATAATGAAAATACCTGCAATCAGTTTGGTTGAGCATTTCCCCTATTATCTTTGTTTTACTAGTGTCAAATATAGTGTTCTCTATCTCTCATTGTTTGCTCAATTACCCCCTTTTTGGTGGTCTCATTTTCATGCTACAAGTAATCATACTCCCTACTCCTCCCCTCATGGCTTAAGGATGTTGCAGACCTGTCAGGGTCAACCTCCTTCACACCCAATGAACCTACTTAAGCAAGTATTTTGACAGGAGAGGAAACCCGTTCCGAACATGTCACCTTGGCTGAGACTTTCATAATTTGCATGAGAAAATAGGCAGGAATCAAATCGTTTCAAAATCTGCTCATAATAAACCCATGTCACGGCTATCCTGTAATCGCTATCCTTTGTGAGATAATCTATAGTTACTCTTTTTCCATCCTCTAAGATGTTGTTGATTAAGTTGAGATAGGGACACAAGTAGGTTGTGAGAATGCTAGGATAATGCCCCAAACCCCACCATGATAAGAACTCAAAGACTCCCACGATATGTGATTGCTTGGTGCCCCTACAACACTTACATGAGTATGCATTGATTATTCAAAAATAATAATCGTGTCCCCTAAGAAAATCTCTTGACGTATGCAAAGGTTGGAATCATTAAAAGGCTCCTGTATATTAGTTCACGATGCTAGCATATGATTAAATAGCTGCAAGTGAGAATGGTAATAGGATGGGTAGTACCCATGTATATGATTTCCATAATGCTTGAAAATGGTTCCCCAAGGATCATGATCCTATGTTTGGGCCAATGCAACATGCTCACTGAATCGTACTTAGATATTTTCAAGTTTTCATAGAATTTTATGGATTAACAGAAACATCACCCATGATTTCCGCCTACGAGAATGGGAGTGCAGGGCATCACCATTGGAGATTGTAAGGAATGTGTCGCTATGAGGATGACCATCCACATTGTCGAATCGATAGTGAAGAAGTACATTATCATTGATGAGTGAACATGGTGCTTAGAGGCAACAATGTCATGGAACCTCAAGCCTCCAAGGTCAATCCTTTTACATGTAGCCCCCTTAGAAACAAGTCCCTCACCTGGTAACTTTGAGAAGCCATTTTGATAGATAGCTTCAAATATTTTTACGCAACCAAGCCCTGTACTATTGGAAGGGTCTTATCTCCCCGCTCGAAAATAATATGTAGAGGTTGTTTTGGAGATGTGGTTATCAACCGTGCACTCACCATGACAAGGTGCCACCAACAAGGATATGATGTGGGGAAGTTGTCATTTGATCGATAGAGGACCCCATATAGACGACGTTCATCAAAGGATAAATGGAAGAGAGAGTGTGGGTTGCGACATGTAGGAAGCCATGATTAAGATGTCATTAAAGAGTGGAAAAGTGCACACGTCGTCCCACCCCATTACACTTGCAACAACTATTTTCTTTATTTTCTTTACCAAATCAATTGAAACCACCACTCCAATAGTCCTAAACTAAGAGAGGTGGTACCATTGAGAATTCCATGACTAGTGATAGTGATACTGAGGATAAATCTTTTGACCCTCGATTCCAAGGCACTCATACATTTCAAAGAATAGACATATTCAAGTCCTCGCGCCTTGATTTTCCACAGAAATTGGTAATGGTAAATTGTATAGTCTTTCATAATAGTAATAGAATTTTTTTTCAAAGATCTCACAGCACTATCTTGATTCCACTTCATATTATATTTTGAGAAACCAATCATTTTAAACTTGCATAATGTCTTATCAGAGGCAGACCACAACCGATATTTCTTCTTATAAAAATATTTCCTTCATTTCTGTAACATGAGAACACCCCACAACATATCCTAATAATTCAGTCAACCACCTAGCCTACCTTTCATATGACATATCTTTCCTAGGGTTTCTCTATGTGAAACAGATAGCACCAAGTTTGAATTCCTTTTGAAATGTATTGCTTAAATGAGAGTCACCACATGGGGACATCCTTTGTCGATTTATCATTTCATACCTTGTGATCACTAGTGTGGGAGGCATCCACGTGGATATGAGGAATGCCTATACTTGGTGTGGGAGAAGCATGCGGGAGTGTTGTGTATGACAACCATTTTGGTGGTGTGGGTGATAAAGTGCGAGAAAATGCTAAGGGGAAGTTGTAGAAATGATGATGAACAAATGGAAGCCCACATGAAGAAGACGGTGATTCAATGATGGCGTTAGTGGGTTGTGGGACTGCAGAGCAGGGATGTAACAAATTTTTTCCATTACAAATGGTGATATAGTAACAACCTCCTACCAGCAATGAACCCGTTGGCGAGCTTCAACTCAAAACCAAGCCAACAAACTTAGGATTTTCTCCCTGGGGAATAATGTATGTAGGGACCGCATGTCGAAGTGACTCTAGGACCCCTTCGTTAAAATAATGGATGCCAAGTGACGTATTTCTATCAGAGGACACCTACAAGAGTGGACCTGCATAATCATTTTAACATGGTGGCTTCCCCACTTTGGACTCCAAGGCCAAGATAATAAATGCAGAATGTGCAACTCAAACCGGTATAAAGCTTTCCTTATTGAGCGATGGTAAAGGGGCCACACAGGTGCAAATTCAACCATGCGAGGTGATGTGAGGGCTCACCTATTTAAATAATGAGGGTTAGGTGAAGGCAAGCTACATACAAAGACCTATGAACCCTTTGACTTAGGTGCTTTCCTAAGGGCGTTAGGTTCAGTTCACTTAGGGTGATGGTGAGATGGGGAAACCAAATGTGGAGCTCGTCACATAGGTGGAAGTTAAAGTTCAACTGCTACTTAGCGACAAGACGCACGAGGCGAGCCAAATAAAGCGAGTCGCAACCGTAGGTTCACAAGGCTTGACAGACACAATGGTAAAGGTTGATGCAGGACCCGCCATGTGGGTAGACCTTAAGGCCTTGTTTTTATTTGAACGGTGAAGGGGCAGTAATGTTACGCAAAGGGAGACCCACAATTGTGGGCCCGTAGGGCTTAGGGGATGTCGGGGTAGTGGACAAAAGGAAACCCGTAGGGGAATTTCCACATGGGCTAAATACTTAGTGAAAATTAGGTAGGTGAATTTGGTCAAAGGAAATTTGATCATTTTAAGGCATATGACCAAGTTGGATTTGGGAACAGGGGCACATGAAGCGAGGTGGGAGAAAAACGGCCCATTAGGAGTGAAAATGATTCGTCAAGAGAAAAAGAAAAGGGAATCCCTACCTTCGGTGGGGTGTGTGTGCAAAAAATGCACACCAATACCCATTAGGAGTGAAAATGATTCGTCAAGAGAAAAAGAAAAGGGAATCCCTACCTTCGGTGGGGTGTGTGTGCAAAAAATGCACACCAATACTGATTTTAGAGGTCAAAACAAGGTATTCCCTAAGGATGACTTCCCATTTCCAAACATCGACATCATAGTGGAATTAAGAATAGGGTATGAGATGCTATCCCTCATGGATGGTTTCTCGATACAATCATATTAGGATCACTCTTGAAGATCAACATAAGATAAATTTTACATGTCCTTGGGGAACATATTGTTTCAATTTGATGCCATTTGGACTAAAACAAATTGAGGCTACATATTAGGGATCCATGACTATAATCTTTCATGATCTCATGCACACCCTCATGGAAGACTATGTGGATGACCTATTAGCCTAATGACTTTCAAGGGGTGATCATTTGTGAGGATTAGACAAGATTTTTAAAAGATTAGAAGAATAAAAATGATGCAGGAGCATCTGGATGATTCAAATAAGTTGGGACAAAGAACATTCAGTTAAAAAGAGTGACCTTGGAGTTTATTATGTTCCTTAGTATGATGGCTAGTTCAATATACTAATGATAAGAAGTTCTTGATTAAAGGGTTTTTTGATAAGTATATCTAGTTTATCCACTTGAATTTTCAAAGATTCACATGAAGATTTTATTAAGTTATGAGTATTGGTATTCTAACAATTGTTCTATTGTTGTAGTTGGTGTTTTGGAAAGAAGATGATATGATTCTAGTAATCTAATTTATTGTGGATGCTTTTGGATGTTTCCAGATTGTGATCTATCTATGTTGCTGGTTTTCATTGATTGTTGTGCTCATGATTAATGATTTTCTTTTGGGAGTTCATGTTTTTCATGTTCATGGTTGATAGGGTGATTGTAGTGTGTTGTGGATCTTTGAGGCTAATTGTTTAAGGTGTTTCATGTTTGATACACATTGATAATTTCTTATTGGTTTGGCTAGACAATTTGTACACATGTTATATTTTGTTGGGCCGACATGTAGTTGATGTTATCCTAGATACGAATATATATGATCAATTGTTTTGAGGAGATTGACAAGGAAAGGTGTGATATGTGATATTTTTGTGTATGAATAATGTTCTAAGAAATCAAAGAGTAGTCAATAAAATGAAGTCATGAAGCACAATGACAAGATTTTTTGATCTAAAAAGATCATAGAGCAGAAAAATCGTGGAGCAGAAGGAAGAAGCGATGGAAGAAAATTATTGTATGTGTTGATTATAATTCCTAGGCTATAGACTAGCATCCATAAAGCCCTAGAGGCCTATGTAATGATTTTCTAAGATCTAATATAATGATGAATGCACTTTGAAGGCTGGTTTTTTCCCTTTGAGGGTTTTCCCAAGATAATTCTTGTGTCATGTGTTATTGCATCTTTATGTTGATTATCTGTTAGCTTCCATTGTATATCTATAAGATCTCAGTGTTACTTGTTTAATATCCAAGGCTGGATAGTCCCTCACTAGACCCTCCTACCTTGGACTCCATCAATTGGTATTAGACCTGGTTGTAGAGAAGGTTGAAGAGTCGGTTGTGAATCTATTGCAAAATAGGGAAGATTGGGAAAAGGATGAGGAAGGAAAAATAAAACTTAATTTTTGAAAGTGATAATTTGGAGGAAGAATTGTGCGAACTTAGGAAGTGTAATTCAAAATTGATGGAGAGGATGAAATAACTAGGAAAAGACAAGTGTGATGCTCTTAAAGAAGAACAAGAAATTGAAAGAAGGAGAAATGAAGAATTAGAAGTAGAGCTAGATAAGTTTGAGGATGTTGAAAATAAAATGGAAGAAGGATTCAAGTTGTTTAAGAAGTTGGAAAAGTTGAGCAAAGATCTTGAAGAAAGTCTAGAAGAATTGAAGAAGAAAAATAGAGACTTGAAGGAACATGCTAATCAGTTGGAGAAGGAAAATGAAAGATTGAGATCTAAACCTGAAATTTGTGATGTTTCTTGTGATACTGATGATTTGTGTGATGTTGCAGAAACTTCTTTAGAAAGTGGGATTGAAGATGAAAGTGTGACTAAGCCTGTAATTGTTGGAGATGGTATTGGTTTCAAAATCATGCAGAAAATGGGATACAAAGGAAAAGGATTGGGAAAGCATAAGTAAGGAATGAAATAACCTATTGTACCAGTAAGGAGAGTAAGAAATGAAGGCCTTGGATGTGATAGAGGTAAGGATTTTATTAGAAATTCAATAAAATCAAATCAAGGGGGAAAAGGTATGTCTTGTTCACATTGTAATAGACATGGACATAAAAAAAAATTGTGTTGGAATTTACACCCTTGTAAGTTTTGTGGATTAAGGAATCATTTTGAGAAGATGTGTTGGAATAAAATGAGATGGAGAAATCCTAGGAAATATTGTATACACATGAATGATGGATGGATTGATGGATCAAAATTGAAGTATGTCCCTCATAATTTTAGAAAGTTTTACATATTGAAGCATTCATGTGTTGAAGACCTTATGCAAAGTAGAACAAGAACAATAATTAAAACTACAGAGAGAGGAATGAACAGAGTCACATTGTTTATCACAGTCAAGGATACCAGAGATATGAAAGAGGATTTGATACAAAACCATTCAAAACAGCTTGGAGGAGAAAAGAATCAAGCACTACCAGAGAGGCTAACGATGCAGATGGACAAACAACAGTGGTAAATAGGAGTTTAGAGAGTTTGTTGAAGAAGAAGCAAGATATAGTTTGTGCAAAGGAAGAAGAGGCTATTGATACAAAGATAGTTTATTTAGAGGAAGAGGAATCTTTTGAGACATTATATTTGATAGTGGAACCAGAAGAAGAAGAAGTAGTGATCTTAAGGAGACTTGTGAAAGTAGTTCAACATAAAGTTTATGTGAACTAATGTGAAGCATAATCAGAAAAGGGAGTCTACATTGCAGAGAAAGAGGAAGTAATAGGATATTCTACCAGAGGAGAAAAATTATAGAGAATAGTATAGGAACAATATATGGAGAGAATAAAATATAACATTTTGAGGTGTGTGAAGGAAATGCAGATATCAAAAAGTGTTGTAGAGGAAATTTAGAAATGGTATTGATGGATCAAGGAAGTCATATGATTGTTCTAGAGGAGGCATCTTGCAGAGAAGGATTGCTCAGACCAATGATCATTGAGGCAATGCAAGGCTTGCAAGTAGATCATTGAATCCAAATTAGAATTGAGGAAGTTTTGCAGGGTGGACTTGAATAGAGTTCCACCCTTGAGGTAGTTGCAAGTACCTATGAATAGACCACCAAAAAAATTCAAAGACACAACATTGATTTTGGCATAACTTAGCCCAAATTGAAGAGGCTCACTTTTCAAATAACCTTGAGAGTCCGATGTAGAAGCATCCAGAAGATTCAAATTAGTTGGGATAAAGAACATTCAGTTACAAAGAGTGACCTTGGAGTTTATTTTGTTCCTCAGTATGATGGATAGTTTAGTATATTGATGATAAGAAGTTGTGGGTTTAAGGGTTTGTTGAAAAGTATATCTAGTTTATCCACATGAAGTTTTAGAGGCTTGCATGAATATTTGATTAAGTTATGAGTATCAGTGTTCCGACAGTTCTTCTATTGCTGTAGCTGGTGTTCCTGAAAGAAGATGATGTGATTCTCTTAATCTAAGTTTTTGCAGATGATTCTATGGTGATTGATGATGCCTTTGGATTCTTCTATATCATGATCTATCTTTGTTGTTGGTTCCAATTAATTATTATGCTCATGATTGGTGATTTTCTTCTAGGAGTTCATGTTTTCATGTTCATGACCGACAGGGTGATTGTAGTGTGTTGTGGATCTTTGAGGCTAATTTTTTTAGGTGTTTCATGTTCAAGACATGTTGTTTTGGGTCCCTACTATGTTTTGGCGGACATTGGTTGATTCATAATGATAATTTCTTATTGATTTGGGCTGACATTTTGTACACATTTTATATTTTGTTGGGCCGACATGTAGTTGATTTTATCCTAGATTCAGATATATATGATCATTTTTTTTTAGGAGATTGATAGGGAAAGGTGTGAGATGTGCAAGTTTTGTGTGTGAATAATTTTCTAATCAATTGAAGAGTATTTGATAGAATGAATTCATGAAGCACAATGACAAATTTTTTTGATCCGAAAACATCACAAAGCAGAGAAATCATGGAGTGGAAGGAAGAAGCGATGGAATAAAATTATTGCATGAGTTGTTTATAATTATTGGGCTGTGGACTAGCATACATAAACCCCTAGAGGTCTATGTAATGAGTTTCTAAGATATAATACAATGATGAATGCACTTTGAAGGCTGGGTTTTTCCCTTTCAGGGTTTTCCTAGGATAATTCTTGTGTCACACATTATTGAATATTTATGTTGATTATATATTAGATTCCATTGTATATATATAATATTTGAGTGTTATTTGTTTAATATGTGAGGTTGGACAATCCCTCACTAGACCCTCCTACCTTGGACTACATAAAAAAAGTACAACCGAATCCAAAGAAACATATTTTTGGGGTAACATCAAGCAATCTCCTAGGGTACATTGTCTCTTGAAGAGGCATTGACATCGATCCTGCCAAATTCAAGGCTATCATAGACATGACACTACCAACTAGCATGATCCAATTGCAAAAACTCCAAGGTAGACTACAATCCATCTGAAGGTTCATTTCTCAACTGATAGATAAGTGTGAACCATTCCAACATTTTCTAAGAAAGGGAGTATTATTTATGTGGAATGACTAATGTCGAGAGGAATTACAATAAATAATAGATTATCTATTAACACTACATGTTTAATTTTTTCTTATTTATGGTAAACATCTCACAATCTACATATCAACAACCACATTAGCTCTAGGGTCACTAATAGCACATAATGACAATGATGGAAGAGAAAAAGTAGTTTACTATATCAGTTGCACACTTGTGGTATACAAGTTCAATTACAGTCTCATTGAACATGCATGCCTTGTGGTGGGTTTTTCCACTCAAAAACTCAAGCATTACATGCTAAATCACCAAAAACATCTCATAGCTAAGATAGATCCCTTGAATTATCTCCTTAGTAGAGTAGCCTTGAGGGGTCAGTTAGTGAAATGGTTAATGATACTAATTAAATATGGCATTCAATATGTTGAGTGGAAGGAAATGAAAGGAAAATTCATAGCTGATCAACTTGAAGATGCACCCATGCCAACAGACCATCCATTAGTATCAGACTTCCCTGATGAGTCCATATTCACACTAGAAACCTTAGCCACATGGAAGTTATATTTTGATGGATCTCACAAAAATAATGGTTTAGGAGTAACAATATTGTTCGTTCACCACAAGGAGACACTATACTAAATTCATTCAAAATTTATTTTTCTTGCACCAACAACATAGTAGAATATAAGGCACTACTTAGAGGACTTCATAAGGCCATCAAATGGAAGATCAAGAGCCTTCAATTTTATGGTGACTCACAATTGGTTATTTAGCAAGTTAATGATGACTACAAAACAAAGGATGAGAAACTCACTCCATACAAATGATGATAGTTTTAAGAAATACTTTTATGACATCGTCTTTTGGAAGGTCCCTAGAATCGAAAACAAGGCATTTGATGCAATGGATACAATTAGATCTCTCTTGGACATTCCAAAAAAATTACAACAATATGAGTTCTTGGTAGAACAACTCTTGATCCCTGCCTTTGATATCCTCAATTTTGAGATGGTGTGTGAACTTGTTGGTCCTAATTCCCCTTGGTACAAAGATGTCTACAACTACAAACATGACCAATTTATCCCCCATGATCTATCTACCAAACAAATAAGACCTTCTTTTGTAAGACCTTTGGATACACCATCATCAATGAAACTCTTTATTGTCGAAGCTTAGACAATACCCTCCTTAGATGTCTTTATACTAAGGAAGCACAAACAACCTTATGAGAGGTACATGAGGGTATATTTCGATCTCACTAAAGTGGTCCTAATATAACTAAGAAGATCATGTGAGTTGGATACTATTGGTTCATAATAGAATGTGATGCATACCACATTATCAAGAAGTGTAGACAATGAAAAATACATGCAATTTTTATACATGAACCAACACAAGAACTCCAACCAATCACATCACCATGAACCTTAATCCAATGGGGACTCAAACTCATAGGTAAAATACATCCCACCTCATCCAATGGCCATAAGTTCATTATCACAATGATCAAATATTTCATGAAATGGATAGAGTCTATCCATATGACATACATTACTAGCAAATAAATATCCAAATTCATCCTTAATTGCATCATATGTCGGTATGGTGTCCCACAATACATCATTATTGATAACAATCATCCCTTGAAGAAATAGGATGCCTATGAATTATGTGAAAATTTCCACATTCAACACCACTTTACCATTCCATATTACCCCTAGTGTAACAACCAAGCCAAGGAATCCAATAAAACCATCATTAAAATCATAAATAAGAATATCAATGATGTTGGTCATGACTGGCACCTTCAAATCAATCTCACCTTATGGGCCTTCAAAACTAACATCCACACTCCCACAAGAGCCACACCATATTCCCTAGTCTTTGGTTCTGAAGCCACCCTTCCTATTGAGGTCAACTTATCTTCTCTAATGGTATCCATGCAAGAGATTTTTGATGATGAAGAATATCACATATACAGATTACATGAGCTAGAGTTGTTAGATGAGAAAAGACATATTACATTGGTCCATCTACAGGTTTAGTAGAATCACCTTTTTCTTAGTTATAATAAGAAGGTTTTGGTTAGACACTTTGACATTGGTGACTTGGTTTTAATGAAAAAACCTAAGAATCAAGAAAAAAGGGAGAAGCCAGGAAAATTTAAGCCTGATTGGTTGGGTTTGTACATCATAATAGTAGTATATAGGTTTGGTGCTTATCAACTTTCAGCTCCTAAATTTGAACCATTATTAGAACCTATCGATAGCCTACACTTGTGCAAATTTGACACCTAGCTTTTGAATAGCCTTATCAAAGCCTAAAAATACAAAAAGAATGAAAAATAAAAAATCTCACGTTGATGAAAACCTAGACAAAAGGTGTTTTCTGTGAGCACAAAGAAATAAAAAAATCAAGAAAATAGTAAAGAGAAATAATTTTTCCAATAGTGAAAACCACTTTGGTGGAACTTTGGATAAGTACCATGGTGAAAACCTAGCAAACAAACACCATGTGTAGTCATTGTTTTCTCCATCATCTACCATCATTCTATTTGGTTTTTCACCCTCACTCATAATAAATTTTCCTCCATGCTTCCTCACATTGTACATAATAATGTTTGGTTGCTTTTCCCATAACCTAGAAACAATTAATATTTCACATCTCTTGCCTTCCACACCCATCCATAATAAGGATTATCAAATGCCTTCACTAATAATTGATCTTATACCTGACTAGGGGAAAATATTTGATTCATGTCTTTAATGGATCCTAGACTTGGTATTGGAGGTCATTCTATCAAAAATCCAAACAAATAAAAAAACCTCAAAAACCTAAAAAATCCAAACATGTCAAAAATCCAAAAACATCCAAATAATCTTCAAAATACTAAAAATAGTGTCAAGTCCTATCATTTTGGGTCACTTGAACTACAATGTCTCTATGAATATTATATAGGTAAGGCCATCACTGATGAGCCTCTGAGGCACTAGATCAGTCCCTTAGGGTTTTTCAGGTCAGTCACTATCCATAACATAATAAATCAGACACTTTGATCAAGCTCAAATAGCTATCAGACTCTCAATAAAATCATGACTCAATGGACTAAATGTCCAGCTAGTCTTTTGTCCAAACTAATCAACCACCTAATCATCAATGGTTCTATCAACACCTATCAGTCAAATCAATCATCTTATATAGGAGATGGCATTGTCAAAACTAGACTCAATTTATTATATACAATTTTCCTCATTTCTTGAAACCAGGCCCAATCTTATCATTTGTCTTATACAAGATATGTCCTTTCTAGAACCAAAAATCATCATGTATCAATTCTATCAATTTTTGTATACAAGTGGTTGCATGATTGAAACTAGACTTTATGTCTTATACAACATTCTTATTTTCCTAAAACCAGGCATTATCAATCAATCAATCAATCCCATCAATCTTATTAGCAAACAATCTCTAGAAAATGATCTATATGGGTGTTGAATTTGTTGGTCCATTTTGTATTATATTTTTATTGATTTATCTTTGGTCATGTTAGTATGCACCTTGAGGATGTCCCAAGAAGGATTTAGAGGAGCAATGATGTCTCATGACCTACTTTTTCTTTGATTGTTTTTTGTGGTTTGTCTTAACAAAAAGACTGGGAAAACCTTTCTGCTAGTATGCATCATGGCACTCCTTGTCTATCAACTATCTATTTTTGTAAAGGGATAACATTGCACACCTTGGTCTATGTCATACCATGGTGTTTATTGTCAATTTTCCATATTTTTAATGCCCAATGATGATAAACATGCAAACGTAGTACCTCTCAAGAAAAATATCAATCCCTCTTCCTTTCGACTAACTCTAGGCTAACATCCATTCCCTCTCGCTAACATTTATTTCATCATTCTTTGTCTTCATACCTATCAGATTGACTTATCAAAAAATTTCTCATTGATTTTGAAGCTCTTTCAAAATTTGCAATTTTTTTTAGGGGGGCACAGGTCTATCCCATCTTCATTGGAACATACTCTGAGCTGAATTTCTTCAATACAACATTTATATGACTTCACATGGTATCAAAGAGAGGCAAAATGTAGACACTGAAAAATTTCCTAAGCCTATGAACCTCATTTTTCATATAAACTCCACTTCTTCCCTACATGATTAAATAATTTTAATTATTTGATTATGGTCTAAAGTCACATTCTCTTATTAATTAAATAATATTAATTATACAATTAATTCATTTTCTCTTTTATTCTTCCTTTCATTAATTAACTAAATTAATATTTGTTTAATCGTGTCACTAATTAAATCCTTTCACTCTATAATTAAACAAATTATCATTTATTTAATTATTTATTGTCATTTTCCTACTATAATTAAATAATTATTTTAATTATTTAACTATTCATTAGCCTTTTCTTCCATAACTAAATAAATTCTATATATTAGTTTTCCATTTTTTCCCTCCACCAGTAAACAATTATTTTAATTATTTACTATTTTTTTCTTTTCCTCTACTTTGAATTAACTAGTTATTTTAATTAAAAGTCAACATTTTCAATTTCTTCTATAATTAAATAATTATTTTTATTATTCACTTTCCCTCCTAAATTAAATAATTTTATAATGATTTAATTTACTCTAGCAACCACTTTTTCTATGCCAAATCTGATATCTTATCTCAATTAACTTCCACCCTTGATAAGGTTTTATTACCTTTTAATCTCCACCATTCGTCCTTAACGAAAACCCTATTTTATCCCTATCCCTATTTCCTTGCTCCTCAAAGAAATCTCATCCATTGATCTTCATTATTCAATTTTGGTTTTCTATAAAAGAGACCTATCCCTTTCATTTCAACCCTATTCTATGCTATTCTAGACAACCACAACTACTATCTTCAATATTTTGTTGTCATTATCATTAGGCTTATTCTTGCATACTAAAAATATGAGGCCAGAAAACATATAAAGAAAAATGGAGAAGAGCAATGAAGGTGATTCAACCATGACATAGGAATTTTTGGTAATATTTCTTTATTGTTTATGTTTCTATGTTCATTTGTTCTTCATTATTGGACTAGGGTCTTTAGGGTTTGATTTTTATGTATTTGGTGGTTGGTAATATTAATTCATGCCTTTTCCCTTGATTTTACCATATTCTACAATACTCTATAGGGAAACTTTGAGGAGTTGGATTTTTTCAATATTGCTAAGAAGAGCACCCTTCCATGTATCCAACTTCATTTGTGCTATTTTGGATAGCTTGGACCAAACTAAATTATCAAATTTTCTAGTGGTTAAAAATTTTCCCAAATAAGAAGGGAGAATATGAATTTGACACTTAAGAATCCTAGCAATTTTAAGTTGCAAAGGAGGAGGCATGTTTAGGAAGAAGACAACACTTTTATCCAAGTTAATTTTTTGGATAGAAGTAGAGGAAAAATAAGAGAATATTTTAACCCAACCCTTAGCTTTTTATATTGTAGATTCCCCAAGGAGGATGGTGTGATAAAAAAATTATTGGTAGGACATAAAATTTAAGGAAGAGGAAGCAGAGAAACCCGTGAGACATCCCCTTGTTATCCACTTAGTAATGTTCTGACTGAAGACCTCTGTCAACATAATGAACAAATAGGGAGAGAGAGGATCTCCCCTTTCCTAATACACCTAAACATAGTAAAGTGGATATGAGGAGAACCATTGATCTGAACAAGAATATCAAGGAGGAAACACACACTTTGATTAATTTGAGGATTTTTCCTTTGAATCTGAATCTTTGGAGGACTCGAAAGAGAAAGATCTAACAAAATTTATCATAAGCTTTGAGATGTCCAACTTGAGGGCCATACTTTACTTGTTTCCTTTGTCCATGGAATGAAGGGTTTCATGGACCAAAATGATGACATTAATTATTATTTTTCCCCCCAAAAAAACTTTCTTATCATTATGGATCAATTTATCCAAGAATTGTTTTATTCAATTGACCAACACTTTAGAACAAATCTTGTAGATAGTATTAAAAAGGCTTATAGGACTGAAATCTAACAATTTTTTTGCCCTAGATTTTTAGGTATAAGGACCATGAAGGCATTATTAATCTATTTGAGGATAGCAGCTAAGGATTGGAATTCTCTTAGGTATAAGGACCATGAAGGCATTATTAATCTATTTGAGGATAGCAGCTAAGGATTGGAATTCTCTAACCACTTGAACAATATCTATGAATTTTATCCATAAATATAACTACATAATTCTCTATATTAATAAAAATGGTAAATGATGCATTTATGATGCATATCACATGGATGTTACAAGGATAATTGAGCAAGATATTATGAAATAAAGATATGGAACTAGCCAAGATATTTGGGTATTGAAATGACAATATGGTTTTGTTCGAGTTAACTAGGTATATTCTCCGTTCTCATTAAATTTTAAAATAATTGCATAGGATTTTTGTTCCATTTCTCCTCATTGTTTGTAATGGATTTTTTTAGTTTCCTACCTTGCATGTTGTATAATAATGAGATGTTGAGCTAAATATTTTCCATCTCTTTTCTTATAAGGCATGCTCCCATTTTTATCCATATCATAAGATAGAAAATAATATAATAAGGAAATATCATTATAAGGAGAAATTCAAATACTTTTGGTTCAATTATCATGATGATCACAAAAAAGGAAGATGACTTACTCTAGGCTCCCACTTGATTCTATCATGTAACTCCAGATTATTGTTTTGCCAAATTAGCTAGTGGATGATGTAGAATTAGTTCAAAAAGATAAATATCTCAATATTTAGCCATCCAATTCCTTCTCTTAATTAGGTAGAGGAGAAATTAAGTTCTACTAATTAAATAATAAATTATACTATTAGATATAGAAAGAGATAGGTAGATTTATAGGTAGCCAAATTGATATCCCAAGATGTCACATTGACATATAATTTTCTATAACCCAAAAATAAATACAATCCTACAACCATTTATGAGGAGTCTCTTGAGGGAGAAGAAACTTATAGTCCTAAAGGCTAAGGAATATAATTTTGTAATGAAGATACTGAGGAAGAAATAAAAACATCTCCCAAAGATATGAACAAAGGGAAGGAAAAGAAAATGAAGAAAAGTAAGAAATAATTCATTGTTTTCTAAACTAAGGTGTATAAGAGAAAGGTGAGAAAAAGGAATAATTTGAATATCAATCTACTAAGATGACTAAGAGGGAAAAGGATGGTGGCGATTATCTATTCTTGCACGGGCTAGGGGAAACCCTAGCCGTACCTAGTTCTTGTTTACTCAGATTTGTTTGGAAGTCTGAGGGGGTTGTTTATTGTTCTCTTGTGCTTGGGGTTGGTATGATAGTGTGGTGTGGGATTTTTGTTTTGTGTGGAGGGTGATATCTACATTTTTTTGTCATTTTTTCTTTGTTTGATCTTATGATTAGTTGTGTTAGTGGTTTCTACTCTTTATCTAGGGGTCATTCTTTGCCTCTTTTGTGTTGCTTACCTTGTTGCTCAGTATTGGTGGGGTTTGGAACCCTCTTCTATTTTTTATTTTCCTTCTCTTTGTTTGGACTTGTGATGGATAAAGGTGATTCCCCTCATGTGGTGGTTTCCAAATATTTGGATATGGATTTTTTGTCTTCCTCTCTACATGTAAAGTCTATGGAGCATCTGGGTAAATCATCACTAGGTGTGAACTCTTCTTCTAGTGGAGGTTTGCATAGGATTTAATGATTTGGGTAAGAAGTAAAGATTGTCCAGTGTTAATGATTTAATGAGACTCTATTTCAGCAGATGTTGAGTAATTGAGGAAGCATGTGTTGATATACAAATTGATGGGTCTTCATCTCTCTTTTCCATCTCTTGAATCTTGGACTCGAAGGATCTGGATCCTAGAAGGCGATAAGGAATTAATTTTGGATGCAAATAATTATTTTATGGTTGTGTTTTCATGGATGTCATACATGAATAGGGCTTTGAAGGTGGCTTGTACTTCTTTAATCAGGTTGGAAACTTCATGAAACCCTAACATTTGGGTTTCAATTCTGCTAAGGAGCTCCCTTCTAAGGTTCTTGTTTCAGTCCATCTTCCAAGGCTTCCGCTAGATTTTTGGAGGAAGGAAATTTTATATATGATAGCTCTATTAATTAGCAATCTGGTTAGCACTACCCATCAAACTCAGTACCATAAGGTAATTTCATATGCTTGTATTTATGTGGAAATTGATTTAAATGACCCTTTGCCAAATTCTATGGGAATTTTTATTGAGTCCTCTTCTTGGATCTAGCAGGTGGACTATGAAACCCTTCTTTTTATATGGAATATTTATCATGAGTATGTGCATCTACAAATGAAGTTCCCTTGGTTCGATAAGATGTATACTATAAATAATTTTAATTCTAGCTCTAATCCTAGGAATGATAGATAGAAGGTTATAATTGTTGAAGAGGTTGTAGAAAAGGAAGGTTGTATTCATGTTAAGCCTAAAAATAGGGGTAGAGGTCTAAAGAGGACCCTCAAGAATAGGCAATTAGATGGATTGTTTAATCTTCTTTGGAGGACTTAGTCTAGGAGGAGGGTTTCTCAAATTTGTTGACTTTAGGGGTGGGGCCTCTTGGAGGGGCTTTGATAAAATTTAATGATCATGGTACTTAGTCTCCACCTTTAGTAGGTGATCTAGAGGATCAGATGATGATCACTATTTCTTCCCTAGGAATGAATGTTCTAGATTCAAGTTGAGTTTTAATTATATATGATGTGGATGCCTCAATAGAGCTAGCTCTATCTCAAGTGAAGGTTTTTTTGGATTTAGGGAAAAGAAGTAGTGCTTTTCAAGCTCTGGGTCTACAAAAAATCTGTCACAAAGGGGCCCTCAAAGAAACCATCTAAAGTGGATAATAAGGACTAGGAGAAGGTGAAAATTATTGGGGATTCTCTTGTTGATTCTTGGTTGGTGAAGACCATTGATTCTCACTTCTCCCAACTATATAAATGATAGTCATTCCATGGAATATGAGGGGTGTGAATAGAATCCCTAGAAAAAAGGCTATTCATGATTTGATTGGTATTCATTCTCTTGATATTATATTTCTTCAAGAAACTAAGTTGATAGTTGATGAAATGTTAAAAAGGGCTCCTAGTATCTGGGCTTGTAGTTTGTATTAGTGTGTTGGGGATCTTGGACATTCTAGAGGTGTGGCTTCCTTTTGGAGCCCAAGGAGGGTTTTTCCTCTATGGTGGATTTCAAGCCACTCTTCTATACCTATGGTTGTCTCTGTTTGGACTTAGGTGAAATGTGTCTCCTTAATAATGTTTATGCTCCAAAGGATCTCTTCGGCAAGTCACAAATTTGGTTACATGTGAAGTATGTTAGGTCTCTTTCTCCCCTTCTTCCTTGGGTTTTCAAAGGAGACTTTAATGTGGTCACTTGCTTGGGGGAGAAAAGAGGTGGCATTGCTTGATTGGATCCTTCAACTTTTATCTTAAGGGATAGCATAGAGTTATTGAATCTTTTCGATATAAAGCCGATTAATGGTGTCTTTACTTGGAACAATAGGTGTGATGATGGGGCTATTTTCCAAAGGCTTGTGAGATTCCTAGTCTTGAGCTATTGGACTGGGGATAGATGGACTACCACTTCTAAGATCTTAGACTGGAAGGGTTCAGACCATTGGCCAATTAAACTTTTTGGTACTTCTTTTAGTGCTCCTCAAAATCCCTCTTTCTAGTTCCAAATCATGTGGTTGAGAGATCAATCTCTCCAAGACTTGATGGTTTATTGGTGGCACAAAAAGAGGCTTGCTCATGGTAAGGCTATGTATTATTTTTCTAAAATACTTCAATATGTTAGGTAGAGGCTTAAGACGTGGAATAGGTAGTGCTTCAGAAACTTGAATCACAATAAGATTGATGCTCAAGCTCATCTGGACTTAATTACTTGGAAAATTTGGGATCATGGTCTGGTTGATAATTTGTGTAGGGAGGAGTCTACTGCAGCTAAGGAGTTGGAGGAATGGGAATTGCAGGAGGATATTTTCTAGAAGAAAAATTCCCATGTTGAGTGTCTTTAGGAAGAAGATAAAAATACTTCCTTCTTCCATAACTCTCTTAGAGCTAGAAGGAATGGTAATGTGATTATCTCCCTTGTTTCTCCTAAGGGAGCTCTTTTGTCTTCTCTGTGAGAAATTTCTAGTGAGGCTTCTAGGTTCTTTTTGGCCCTTTTTACTTAAGATTCTCCCCCGAATAGAGAAGAAGAAACTTGTATTCTTGTGTTGGTTTCTAATGAGATGAATCACACCCCCATTCCACCTATCTCTTTGCGGGAACTAGAGTTGGTGGTTTTTCAAATGAAAAAGGAAAAGATTCGGGCCCTAATGGACACCCTATCTAGTTCTTCCATGATTTTTTGGAAATTATTAAGTTGGATCTCTTAGAAGTGGTGCAAGAGTCTCAATAAAATAAAAAAATGTTAAGGGCCTCGAATTCTACTTTTTTGGCTCTTATTCCTAAGAAAGAGGGTGCTAGTAGTCTTGATCAATTCAAGCCCATTTCTCTACGCAATGTGATTTATAAAATCATTACCAAATTGATTGTTAAGAGGGTCAAGTTGTGGCTTAGCTCTTTAATTTTTGAGGAAAAATGGGGTATTTTAAATGGGGTTGCGATAGGTACTGAGACTATTTATTCTATGCAAGCTTCTAAGGAAAAGCTTAATCAAATTTGACATAGCTAAAGCTTGGGATAGGGTTAAATGGGCCTTCCTATAGAAATTTCTTTTGTCTTTTGGTTTCGACAAGTAGTGGGTGGACTGGTTTATGAGCTATGTAAGCTCTACTTCGTTCTCTATTATTATTAATGGAGAGCCTTCTAATCTATTTAGGGATTCAAGGGGTCTTTGATAGCGGGATCCTTTATCTCCTTATCAATTCATTCTTATTGCAGAAGAATTGGAAAGATTCATCAAGGCTCAGGTTTGTCGAGGGTGGAGTTGGAGTAATGGTCTTCCCTCGCATTCTCATCTTCATTTTATGGGTGATACTACCTTTATGGGTATGGCTAGGATTAATGAAGATAAAAATTTAAGAAGAAATTTGGACACTTATTTGGCTGCTTTGGGGTAGAAGATCAATGAGGAAAATTCTTCTATCTTATTTTTCAATACCCCTTGGATTATTCAAAATAGGATTGCTCAGATTCTTCGATTCCAAATTGGTTCTCTCTCATTGAATTACCTTGGCATTACCTTTTTTGTGGGATCTCATCATAGGGAGATATGGCAAGATGTTTTGGAGAATTTTTATAGGAGGGTCAGTCATTGGAGTTGTAGGTAGCTTTTGAGGACTGGATGTGTGATGTTGTTGAAGTCGGTGATTTAGGCTCTTCCTATTTACAGGTCTTTTATGTAGCTGGCTCCCTAGTTTTACGTTAAGGAGTTTATTTGGGTAGATAATTTGTTCTCTTCAAAGTTGAGTTTGCTTAAGTGGGAGTTTTTCTATAGACTAAAGCAGGTGGGTAGTCTAGGACTTAAGCCTATTGGTTTGAATGGTAAGGTTTGTTTTGCTAAATTATATTAGAGATGGTGTACCTATTAGAATCAATATTACGCTAGAACTCTTGCTTTCAATTACCTTCAGGGGTTAAACCCCTTGGAGGTTCCTTAGTACAACCTTTTGGGTAAGGGTTCTATGATCTGGGATACTCTCAAAAGAGGAGCGAAGCTCATTAAGGAGGGCCTTTTCTATATTTGTAATGGGGGATCTAAGGCTCTTTTTGGTATGAATCTTAGGATGTGTTGGCTCCCAAACTTATAAATCTCAAACCTTTAGAGTATATCAGGCTCTATGGTCATATTAACAATGTTTTTTCCAACTAACAGAGTTAACCAATGTGGTTAGAATTCCCTACACTTCAAGTTCTGCTAGACCTAGGTGGGTGTACCCTTATAAATATTATTTCCTATGAATTGATATTAAGACGATTGAATGTGTTTATGAGATTTTTGTCTATCTACTTCAGTAAGGCATGAATATTTAAAATAGATAACTTGAATACTAAATAACTTGTTTTTTCTAGCTACTATTCCTATAATTGAAAACTTGGAAGGTGTGAATGAAGTTTTTATGGAATGTACTTTTAAATGAAATTGATTTGTGTCTTATCCTATTGGGTAATGGAGTCAAGATGTATATGATATGTGTATCCTTCTTCTTGGCTTAACTCAAATTGTTTTACACTTTTAGAAGTTTATGAGTAGCATAAACATGCAAGGTTATCAGTTACTAGAATGTTCTTACTAATCCCAATGATATCCCCCAAGTTACTTTCATATTAGATTCACACTTGATATCATTTTCCAACCTCTTCATCTCCATGATAGCAACTAATCTTAACACCTCATCTAGAGTAACTAGATTTAACGACTCAGGCCAATGAATTGAATTTGGCAAATACAATCTCATGAACAGCTCAACGCATATTGATTCCTTAGGCCAAAGATTAATAGGTATTTTCATATAGATTGTCATCATATTTTGAATAGGACACATCCAAATTCTCCTTTATGTCTCTTTAGGCATAAAAATGCATCTAAGGGTGATGGTTAATATTCTAATTTCATGATGGGACTTTGAATTATTTATTTAATATGTAAATACTCATAATTTTCCTCCCCAAAATGATGCATGAATTTATTAGAAAGTTCATTCCATGAAGTTATGCAATGCATAGGCAAGATAAAGAACCAATCCTTAGAATCATTTTCTAATGTCTTCACAAAAAGTTTCATGATAACATCCTCTTAACTAATTTTCCAATTCATCACTAAATTAACAAAATGTTCTAAGTGTATACTTGCTTATTCTTCTTTAAATATATTTAATTTTGGAAAATAATATTAGTATTCAAAGGAATAGTATGTGGGTAACCCTGAATTTTTCTGAAATCAAGTGATTTATATAGTGTTGGTGTTTTTTAAAACCCAAGCCGATTCCTCAAAACTTCTATGAATTTACCATATTCAATAATAAAAGCATAAGAAATGATTGGCCAACTTAACAACATCAAGCAATAATTCTTATTCTCCTACACTTCGGGCTTTGCAAGACCTAGGAGGGTGATCCCACAATGTGTTCCTTACAAATAATTAAACAATCTCAAATACACATTTCATAATAATAAACAAATTCCCCATCAACACTGAGTAGATGAAATCCTACAAGAAATTGGCAATTCCTTCAAAGATCTGATTCCAAACAGTAGGTAATCACAAATACAATAAAGATAAGTCAATATGAAGGTTATTTGAATAAAATTTCTAAAATCAAATACCACAGATATGAGTAATACGGCCACTACTTCAGTATAAGTGCCATATCCTAAAGAACAAAGTCAAATGAGAAAGAACTAAACTACAAGGCAAATTTCATCTTAAACAGTTGTGATCTATATGAATTGCATTACAATTCACGTATCTATACCATAAATATATTACTACTTACGAATCCAACTTCCAACCTACATGAACTTACATAATAACTATAGAAACTGATCCTTTGAACCAGAGCCACCATTAAAGTATAATTCACAGTAAAGAACAATGAAAATCAATGAAACTAGTATTTGACAAATATTTCATTAATAATTCATGCAAGGTATCATAATTGTAGAGAAAATAGACTCAAGGGATTTTCATATTCATTACAAACATGCCTAAGAACCCCATAATTGACAAAGTTCTTCTATCTAACTCTAAACCTTAAAACATGGACTCAATGTTCATACTCTCTGTATTACAAATTCTGCTCTCTTAAATATTGGATTCAACAAAAGAACCAATACATCGTCCTAGAATTCCCTTTTATAGAATAAAGGAGCAAAACAACTTCAGGTTGGAACATACACATTTCCACATTTGATTGGACCGTAATCCCCCTATATAGTTATATTTGCATTTTGCAATTGGAGGGAATCCACATAAGAAAAAAGTAATCATCAATTATTGTGGAGAAGAAAACTCATCTTCCAAAAGGTAACTCATTCACATCAAAGGCATCTTTAACCGTTGTAGCACTTTATTCCACCTCAACAACCATCCGCGACAGCAACTTGCACTTGTAGCTAGGAGAAGTATGTGCATATTCAAATGTAACTTCTGAGGCTAGACCTGTATTATACTTGACCAAGTCACACTTCTTGAACATAGTGCTCATATTCCAAACTCATGAGTGAATACCATTTTCCACAATTCAAATTATTCCTCAAATGGCCACTTGAAAGCAATAACCTGATTAATTTTACCGCTATATGGTGCACATTTAACCATCACTGAAGTAGCCTCCTTATCAAAATCTTAAAAGAAGCTAATAGAAAAAGATAGTCTCTCAAGTGTATTCTTTAATATACCAATATCAACATTCTTGCATATTTCATATGTCTGAGTTATCATGATGTTATTCATTTGGTCCTTCGAAACCCGCAAGGGCTTCATTTCATCATGATTATGTTGGATCTTTGGTAATGGAGTTAGGTGTATTTCATTATGCTTGGCCTTTAATTATTTGATCCTCAATTCCATAGGAGCAACATATCCCTTGGAATTTTGCTCCACAATTTCCTTAACAAATTGATCAGTTGGCATAACCATTGGATACTTATCCTTTTGATGCCTTACGCCCACCACCATGAACTTTAATTTCTCATCCCTGGGAATCCATCTATAAAGTAGTGGGTGGCCAAATATTTATCCCTTGGGAACATTTTGATTTCTTGCAACAATGAAACATAACTTGCATGGACACTATTTAATTTTCCTTGTACTTTCTTGTTCAAGTGTCTCAATTCAGTTTCTACAGTTATTGAATTTATTTTCAACGTTGATTCCTAGACCTATTACACCATCTCTTTATAATCCTCAACCTGTTAGGTTAATTTTTCCTTTGAGAGTCCTCCACCTGGGCTATTATCCCCTTCAATTGTGATGGGCACCTATCCCATATTTTATGGAATGATTGCTAAGGATTGTCCTTGTGAAGAAGGTTGAGGTTGTTCCACTAGTGGGTGAGAAATAGTACATCTAGAGCTAGCTCATCCTTGAGACTTCAATTTCTCCATTTGCTGCTTCAGTAATGCCAACTCTATTTCTAGCTCTGCAACCTTTTGTTGACTCCTATTATATTCAATAATGAGGTCATTATGTTGGCCCCTCAGAGTACCTCGATCCTTGGTCAAATCCTTAACAATTGCCCTGGTAAATTTGGAAACATTTATTTCCATATCTATTGCCTCCAATGCTGGGGTATCAACAACTATTCTCACAACCAAGTTACCATAGAAATCAGTTGGCTCTACAACTATAGGATTTCTAGATCTAGTAGACAATGACCAAATTGCCAAGGCATCCCACTCTTCATTGAAAGTTGAACCCTTAAGTGCTAGTGTAGCTTCCTCTTTAGTTTGGAGAAGTGGCCTATTGGCCCTTCTTATTGTATCAAAAACAACAACATCTACTATATCCCATTCTTGGAGCAATAGCACTCCACTATTTTAGACCAATGCGCTACCTTTCTCTAGTGTTATTTCTTTGAAAGTTTCCCTCACTTGTAGCATGACATTGGATTGAATGACCTTCTTTGGATGCTCTAGATATATAATTCTTTATTGAGCTACCTTCTCAGCATACAGTGGAACATGTGCCCTCCATACAAAATCCTTAAATGCATTTGTCCTGATAAAGGATTCATCCCTCATGAATTCTCTACAAGCCTCCATTATGATATCATCAGTATTATTTATTCCCCTTATTTCAACTTTCCCAAGCCTCAAATTGACTGCACTATAACTTGATGGAATATCTTGTGGAAAAGATGGAATTCCTTGCTGGATATTATCAGGGGTTACCATGATATCTTCATCATCTTCATCAGGATCATCAACCACATCTATCTCTTCAAATTTTTGTGTCTTTGGTGATGGTGGTTGTGTTGGAGAAGAGGGCCTCGAAGGTGAATCTAGATCAACAACATTAGGCAATAATTTTCCTAAAGACGATCACACTACTTTCTTGTGAGACATTACTCTAGACCTTTCTGAAGTAGTAGGAGTGGGTCTAGTTTTTTCTTCAACTATTGTTCCCTTGTTTCTAGAATATACCCTAACCTTTGTTGGAGGCTGATGAGTAGGTATTTCCTCTAGTTTTACTTCGGGATATTCTCCAATAGCCTGTGACTTTCCTTTGTCATCCACTACTCTTTCTGTTTTCAAGACTCCTACCATGCTAAAAAAAAATTCAATAGCATCCATAGCCCTATTCAACTCACCACTGATATTTGGTATGAGCATTTATGTAGGTTTCTCTTCTTGCTTCTTCTTCATTATCTTAGTAAAAGCTATATATTTTTCTTTTCATTCCTCCTGCATCTTCAAATAAAAAAAAAATCCTGATAATATCCTCAGGAAAATAGAAATTGTGAACAAATATTTAAGTCCTATGCTTTGCCTTCATTTGAGAAATGAAACCCTCAAGATCATGGTTCCTAGGGCGTACATTTTTTAACACATAAGGCTTAAGCGATGTCCACAAGTCTTTCCATCCTCCTTTTTCCATGACAAAATAAGAAAATTTTGTATACTCAGGAAAAAGGGATCCCTTCTTATGCTCTATTGGCAAGTGTGTATCCTGAGCACATCCCAACTATCTCATGATTTCTAAAAACCCAATCCTTAGAGGAACATCCCTAGGAAAATAATATGGGTTAACATTAGTGCCATACACCCTGAAAATAGTTGTATTATAATAAGGGATAATGTCTCACCAATTATGTGTCAAATTTAACTTGGGTCTCTTTTCCATTGACCTCATGAAATCATGAATTTCCTTTGGAATCCTAGGTGGATTATAGACTAGGGATCTTCTCAATTTGGACCCCAAAACATTATGGAACACCACATAATCAAAATTACGATCATGCCTATCTAGAACTCTAGTCCAGTATTTGACATGCATGTCAATATAACCTTCCTTCTTTTTAAATTTCATATTATTCCCAAAAATTGCCTCGCCTTTGTACAGAAACATGTGCATCAAAAGAGAATTCCATCTGAAACCAACCAGGGTTTTTCCCTCTTTAAGAGCCACTAGACACTCATGCATTTTGTTTGCAAGATAAGTAGCGAAATCATATACCACATTAAAATCTAGATGCAAAATATTTACAACCATGTACATGAGGTCAATATGAAATGTAGTATTTATACTAATACGAAGAACTTGACACAAGGAACAAACTATCTTCCTGAAATAATTTCAAAAGTAGTTTATAGGAAAAGGCTCTGGCTCATTTTTTCCAATCACTATCTTCTTCTTATTCTTTCCAGTTCTTGCGTGTCCAAATGAGGTAGTAACAAAGAAGTCCTAAATAATCCTTTAGTATTTATGTATTCTTCTCTGAATTCGTAAAGGGAAATGGTGATCATATGTCTATTCCATTCACGGAGATAAAAAATCTTTGTAATCACCTCCAAGGTTATTTTTACCATTTCTATGCCAACATATGTCATGACAAATCTGGCTATAGGGTCATACCCTGCTGCAACATCTTTTAACAAATCTACATCCAGATATAAATTTGCGACCACCAACTTGCCTAGATCCAACCTCCAAGTGTTACATAGAGGAGCACACAAATTCCTATTCCCAAACCAATTTGAGGACAATTTCCATCCTGTATATGGTACCTCAACATCTCAAATTACACATTGTTTATCTATTAATCCTTCCACAAGTAGGGGACCATAAAAAAAATCCTTTCCCTCGATTTTTTTTTAGTAGAGGGTTTTAACAAATCTATGACATCCTGGGAAAAGGACCTAGTAAAGGTTTCAGAATTAGAGCTTCGGGCTTTGGGTGTCATTTGCACAAGACAGATTACAATTTGAGCTAGGTTTTTGAAATATCAGAAAGTTTATAGGATGTAGCCTATGCCTTATAGCCTTGAAACATAATACTTTCGCAATTCAAAAATCTTTGGAAATTATTTAGACAAGCTTTAAACCACTTTTAAAGCAAATGAACCAGTACAAAATTTTAAAACAAAGCAAAACACAATTGATACTTGTCCTCAAGAAATCACAAGATTTTTGAAAACATAGGACATGGTGTATATGTTACTTATGATTTCGCTTGTAGATAATTTTAATAGCAATGATGGTGGACTTACACAAAAATATCTCGCCTTGCTTGGTACCTGGAAATTCTTCTTCAGTCTAGAATTATGCACGAAAATAGCAATTTAATGAACTTTTAGCATTAAATTTTGGTGGCATAATCTGAACTCCACCATTACTATTCACTCGCATGAGATAAAATGGCTATTATACAACACTAACTCATTTTAAATAACAAATATTGATTTGAATCCACGTAGGCAAGAAAGAGTGACTCAGATCAAGTCAATGTGGTTTGAAAATGCCATGTTCGCCCACCAAATCCTAGGCAAATGAAAATTCAACTACGACACACCATCTCACCACAAGCGGGTCCCACTTTGATCATATCATACTTGGAATTGACATCCACATGTCATTATTTTACACACCTCGCAACATTATTAAAACTGGTGTTTTGATTGCACGAGATCATCAAGGAATGACCACGATACATCGTTATAGGACAATAGTCGATTTCAACATCCTTCATCGGCAGGTGGACAAGGAATGGGTCCCACAATCATAGGTGATAGATGGAAGCATCTCACACACCTCACAACATTGTTGTGACATCATCAAAAAACCTTGCGAGGTTAGTGGGGAATGGTCAGGATTCAACCATTCCATCTGACGGTTAGAAAACCTGGGCATGCCACAATTGTTATTCATAAAAACAGGACTGACTAGGTGGATGGGGAAATAACCCTTGAGGTATGAAAATTTAACATTAGTATAAAGTTATAACATTTATCAACTCGACATATAAGTGAAAATTAATCACATTACATAATTTCTTTTCAACATTGATTCCTAGACCTATTGCAACATCTCTTTATACTCCTCAACCTATCGAATAAATTTTTCCTTTGAGAGTCCTCCACTTGGGCTACTATCCCCTTGAATTGTGATGGGAACATGTACCATATTGTATGGAAAGATTGCTAAGGATTGTCCTTGTGAAGAAGGTTGAGGTTGTTCCACTGGTGGGTCAGAAATAGTGTGGCTAGAGCTAGCTTGTCCTTGAGACTTCAATTTCTCCATTTGCTTCTTGAATGATGCCAACTCAATTTCTAGCTTTGCAACCTTTATTTGACTCCTATTATATTCAATAATGAGGTCATTATACTAGCCCCTTAGAGTATCTCGATCCTTGGTCAAATCCTCAACAGTTGCCCAGGTAAATTTGGCAATATTTATTGCCGTATATGTGGCCTCCAATGTTGGGGTATCAACAACTCTTCTCATAACCAAGTGACCACTTAAATCAGTTGGTTCTACAACTATTGGCTTTCTAGATCTAGTAGACAATGACCAAATTTCCAAGTCATCCCACTCTTCACTGAAAGTTGAACCCTGAAGTGCCAATGTAGATTCCTATTCAGTTTGGAGAAGTGGCATATTGGCCCTTCTTATTGTATCAAAACCAATAACATCTGTTATATCCCATTTTGGGAGCAATAGTACTCCACTCTTGTGGACCAATACCCTACCTTGCTCTAGTATTATTTCCTTGAAATTCTCCCTCATTTGAAGCATCACATTAGATTGAATGAACTTCTCTAGAAGCTCTAGATGTAGACTTCTTTCTTGAGCTACCTTCTCAGCATACAATGGAACATGTGCCCTCCATACAAAATCCTTAAATTCATTTTTCTTGATAAAGGATTCATCCCTCATGAATTCTTTGTAGGCCTCCATTCTAATATCATTAGTATTAGTTATTCCCATTATTTCATATTTCCCAAGCCTCAAAGCAATTTCTCTAGAATTTGATGGAATATCTTGTGGAAAAGATGGATTTCCTTACTGTATATCATCAAGGGTTACCATGATCTATTCATAATCTTCATCAAGATAATCAACCACCTCTATCTCTTCAATTTTATATCTCTTTGGTGATGGTGGTTGTGTTGGAGAAGAGGGCCTCAAAGGGGAATATAGATCACCAACATTAGGAAATAAGTTTCCTGAAGATGATGGCACTACTTTATTGTGAGACATTACTCTAAACCTTTATGAAGTATCAGGAGTGGCCTTGGTTTTTCCTTCAATTGTAATTCCCTTCTTTCTAGAATATACCCTAACCTTTGTTGGATGTTGATAAGTAGGTCTTTCCTCCAGTCTTACTTTAGGATATTCTTCAACAGCCTGTGAATTTCCTTTGTCCTCCATTGCTCTTTTTTTTTATGGACTCCTACCATGCTCTCAAAATTGACAATAGCATACATAGCCCTATTCAAATCAGCACTGATATTTGGCATGGGATTGTATGCAAGTTTTTGTTCTTGTTTCTTCTTCATCATCTTAGAAAAAGCTATATATTTTTCTTTTCTTTCCTCCTGCATCTACAAATAAAAAATCTTCCTGATAATATCCTTAGGAAAATAGAGATTGTGAACAAATATTCCAGTCCTGTGCTTTTCCTTCATTTGAGAAATGAAACACTCTGGATCATGGTTCCTAGGGCATATAGTTTTTAACCCATAAGGCTAAAGCAATGTCCACAAGTCTTTCCATCCTCCTTTTTCCATGAAAAAAATAACAAATGTTTTATAATCATGAAAGAAGGATCCATTCTTATGCTCTATTGAAAAGTGTGTATCCTAAGCACATCCTAGCTATCTCATGATTTCTAAAAACCCAATCCTTAGAGGTACATCCCTAGGCAAACAATATGGGTTAAAATTATTGCCATACACCCTAAAAATGGTTGTATTATACTAAGGGAAATTTTCTCCACAATTATTTATCAAATGTAATTCAGGTCTCCTTTCCATTGGCCTCAAAAAATCATGAATTTCCTTTGGAATCCTAGGTGGATTATAGACCAGGGATCTTCTCAATTTGGACCCGAAAACATTGTGGAATGCCACATAATCAAAATTATGATCATGCCTATCTAGAACTCTGGTCCACTATTGGACATGCATGTCAATATCACCTTCCTTCTTTTTCAATTCCATATTCTGCCCAAAAACTACCTCGCCTTTTTACAAAAAACATGTGCATCAATAGAGAATTCAATCCGAAACCAACTAGGTTTTTTCCCTCTTTAAGAGACACCAGACACCCATGCATTTTCTTTGCTAGATAAGTAGTGAAATCATATACAAAATTAAAACCTAGATGTTGAAGATTTGCAACAATGTACATGAGGTCAGTGGGCAAGACAGTGTTTATACTAATACCAAGAACTTGACACAAGGAACAAATTGTCTTCCTAAAATAATTGCAAAACTAGTTTATAGGAAAAGGCTCTGCCTCATTTTTTCCAATCACTATCTTCTTCTTATTCTTTCCAGTTCCTATAGTTGTCAAATGAGGTATTAATAGAGATGTCCTAAATAATCCTTTAGTATTTATGTATTCTTCTCAGAATGCCTAAATGTCAATGGTGACCATATCTTGATTCCATTCATGCAAATAAAAAATCTCTGTAATCTCCTCCCTGGTTATTTTTACCATTTCCATGCCAACATATGTCTTGACAAATCGGGTTATAGGGTCATACCTCATCAAAAAATCCTTTAACAAATCTACATCTAGATATAGATCTGGGACCATGAGCTTGCCAAGATCCAACCTCCAAGGGTTACACAAAGGAGCACACAAATTCCTATTCCCAAACCAATTTGAGAATAATTTCCATCCTATATATGGTACCTCAACATCTCAAATTGCACATTGTTTATCAGTTAACCCTTCCAAAAGTAGGGACCCATAAAACAAAGCCTTTCCCTTGAGTTCGTTGTTAGTAGAGGGTTTTAACAAATCTATGACATCCTAGGAAAAAGACCTAGTAGAGTTTTTCAGAATGAGAGCTTCGGGCTTTGGGTACCATTTGCACAAGACATTACAATTTGAGTTAGGGTTTTGAAATATCAAAAAATTTATAGGATGTAGCCTATGCCTTATAGACTTGAAACATAATATTTTCGCAATTCAAAAAGCTTCAGAAATTATTTGGACAAGCCTTAAAACACTTTTAAAGAAAATGAACCAGTACAAACTTTTAAACCAAAGCAAAACGCAATTGATACTTGTCCTCAAGAAATCACAAGATTTTTGAAAACACAGAACGTGGTGTATACGTGAGTTACAGATTCACTTGCAAAGAATTTTAATGGTACTAATGTTGGACTTACACAAAAATACCCAACCTTGCTTGGTACCTAGAAATTCTTTTTCAATGCGGAATTATGCATGGAAATAGCAATTCAATGAAATTTTAGCATTAAATTTTGGTGGTGCAGTCTAAACTCCACCATTACTATTCACTCACATGTGATAAAATGACTATCATACAACACTAAGTCATTTTAAATAATAGCCATTGATTTGAATGCATGCAGGAAAGAAAGAGCGACTCAAATCGAGTCAATGTGGTTTGAAAATGCCACGTTCACCCACCAAAACCTAGGAGAATAAAAATTCATCTAGCAGACACCATCTTAGCAGGATTGGGTCCCACTTCAATAATCTCATACTCGACATCGACGTCCATGCGTTAGTAATTCACACACCTCGCAACATTATTAAAACTAGTATTTTAATTGCACGAGGACAACGAGGAATGGCCACGATACATCGTTATAGGATAGTCATCGATTTCAACATCCTTCATCGACAAGAAAACAAGGACTGGGCCCCACAATCATAGGTGATAGATGGAAACATCTTGCATACCTCACAACATTATTGTGACATCATTAGAAAACCTTGTGAGGCTAGTGGGGAACAATCATGATTTAACCATTCCATCTGACGATTAGGAAACCTGTGCATGCACAATTGTTATTCATCAAAAGGGGATTTGTAATGCCCAGCTTTAAGCCTTGCGTAGAAAATAAACATTAAACTTATTAATTTTCACTAAAACGCAATAAATTCAACACTAAAACAAATACTTTTCGGTTACAAACCATTGCTTTAGTAATACAATTAATAAATTGAATCATTACCTTTTCACTTACAAAAAAAAAAGAATAAAATTCTATTTTTAAACAATACTAGATGTCAAATTTGTATTTAAATCAAAATACTAATCCAAGAAATATTTCTTTAAAAAAAAACTCTTAACTTATTCATCTAATCTTTCCACTTCACAATTTAAATAATAATTACAACTACTAGATCATGCACATAATTAAAAAAAATATAATGAGATATATTAAACTGAATATTATAAATATGTTTATTTAATCCTACTAATAAACTCAAATTCCATAATTCTAGAAAAGAAACAAAACAAAACAAAAAAAAATAGAAAATCAAACAAAAATCTCTATCTCACATTCTTATAAAATATATTTATATATATACTTACAGTATATACATATATATATTTTATATCACATTTATACAAAAAAAATATTGTTATTTTAATAAGACAATGCACAGTATTTAACATATATACTCACTGAATATATTATGCTAAAAAGTTTTTCCCAAATTTCAAATTTATAATCTAAATTTTCCATATTAAATTTCGGATTTAATAAAAGTGATAAAAATAAATAAACTAATTTTAAAAAAAATCTTTTCAATGCAAAAAGGTGAAGTGGCAGTGACGGACCGGACCGTGGTACCGCCGGTACCCATCACTGTCCACTACGCACGGAGGTACCTCCGCCGACTGTACATACTACAGTAGTCAGGTGTACATGGGAGGCCGCACCTCCCATGGGGAGTGCGACCTCCAAGGGTGGGCGCACTGCCCATGGTAGGTGCGTCCTACCCTTGAAAACCGTGGGGTGGGGGTTTGACCTCCCCACCATCCACTTTAATAATTTTTTTTTTATATGCGTTTTGATAAAAACTAAAACAGACACAGTTTCCAATACTGTACATTTCATCATTTGCGAAAAATGAAAAACTCAGGTATGAAATCAAAAGGATTTTATATAATTATATATATATATATATTATATGTAATTTACATGTAATATATATTAGTTTATATATATAAATATATAAAAATTTACCAGAATTTCTATAACTGGTAAAATTAAAGAAATACGAACAAAACCAGAAACAGAAAATCTTTAAATTTTCCAGAATTTTATTCCAACATTTAAAAGGATATAATTAAAATTTCTTTCAACCCTATTCATTAAAAATTCACAAAAACTTAAATAAGGAAAATTCAAATCAAACTATTTACTGAAAGTTTTCTCATAGGGTTTGAATTTTTAATAATATTTTCTTTCGGGTTTAAATTTGCCAAAAAGATCTGTTTGATTTACAAACTAGGTTTTTTCACAATAATCCTAGATGTTTGAGAATATTTTAATTTAAAAATCAAAACCGTGGATCTATAGGTTTCGTTTTCTAAACAATTTCCTACAGTAAATAAATTGAATTTTCACAACCATTAATTTGAAAATTGCAATAAACATCAAGTATAAAACCTGGAATATGATGCTCCAAAAGATGAAGAAAATATCTTGATAGAAGCCTCCTCTGTGCTTTTCCTCAAAGTGGAAACAATTCCAATTCCAAAAACCAAAGTTCAATTCAAATCCCTGTTTGTGCAATTCTTCAAAATTCCCCAAAATCTTCTGAACAATGATAATCCTTCGAAAGCTGTTCTCCCCTTTTTAAAAAAAAAATAAAAATTGCAACATGCATTCATATTAAAACTAAAATATCTAACCTAACCCTAATTTCCTTTTTGCATGCAAAATAAAAATAGATATTTATTTCCTTTTCCCATTTTCAAAAACTTCAAATTGATTTCTAAATGCAATTTCACTTTTCTTTCAATTCTTTTAATT
This sequence comes from Sequoiadendron giganteum, assembly GCA_007115665.2. NCBI lineage: Eukaryota > Viridiplantae > Streptophyta > Pinopsida > Cupressales > Cupressaceae > Sequoiadendron > Sequoiadendron giganteum. The sequence continues at coordinate 488,002,529 of CM021100.1, read as the reverse complement.
TAATTTAATGTAATAAACATAATTAATTAATTTTCATTATTTAATAATTAAATTCAATCTTTTCCAAGATTAATTTAATTAATTAAATAAATTAAAATTTAATTAATACAATTTCATAATCAACATATATCTTTCATCTAAGCATATTTTTCACTTAATATTAAAATAAACTCTACTTTCAACAATACAATAATTCTAACATTTTAATTAAATAACAAAACATCTAATTAAATCATAAACATTAAACCAAGTAGACTCAACTCACAAACAAAATGAATGACACACTAAGGCTAGGGCATAGACCTGACACATGTTACCCAGTTACTATCTCCCTTTCCACATAATCGTTGGATCGACACGCTCAGACCTGTGAAACCAGGTGGAGTCGGTGTCATGTACCTGCAACCTGCAACCAAATAACAACATAATACATATATCCAGTATATAATACACACCGTGAAGAAGAAATCACAGATTCACAGGGCGCTCGCAAGCGAGTGATGCGAAACCATCTTCTTCACCAATCCACTCATCAAAGACTGACATTACATCATAATCATAAATCACGTAATATAATATCTCATGCTAAATCCACTAACATCAATAATCAATAAAGCATGTGTCACAGTAGTCAGATAATCCACATCACACAATAATCCATGTCGCTCAATAATAGCGATCAAAACATCATAACAAAGCGTATCCAATATCAAGGTATCAGCAACCAAATAAAGCATAAAACAAACTACACAAAAGCTAACCAGAGGGGTATTACAGAATTGACTAGGCGGATGGGGAAATAACCCTTGAGGAAGGAAAATTAGACATTAGTCTAAAGTTATAACATTTATCAACCCAACATTTAAGCGAAAATTAAACATAGTCCCAATGAATAAAAACTAAGAGCCCAGGTTAAAAGGGGTCAGTAGCACAAACGACTAAAAGTGATCAAACCACAACTTATGCAACTGGTAACCTATAACAATAGGTCAACAGACAATTAGAATAACCAAAGTGATCAAAAGACCAAAAGCCAAAGTTTTATGGCTAAAACCCAAAACCCCAAGATAGACCAGTGGTGCCAAGCACAAAGGAAACATGAATGAGCATAATCATGAAAAAAATTAAGAGCTCCACCAGTGGCTCCGACTGGGGATGTATGCCACCTATGCACATAGAAAGAAACTAGAACCTTTGGAGATAAAACCAGACACATAGAGAACCAAAACCAAGAACTTGTCCGAACAAGACAAGGAGACATAGCAAAAACAAACACACCACACATATATACACTAATTATAGGACTATACATTGTACATGGAAAAGAACTATTTTAGGAGAAATAGGACTTCAAGAACTGTCCATGTACTGGCAGCTCCAGAATCTCACCTATAAGGGATTGCAAGAAGTATGAATCCTCCCCATGTATGTCAGCAATTATATATGGACCTAGTCATAAGGGATCAAACTTTCCATGTTTTCCTTTATCTTCCAATCTTGCATTCCACAACAAAACCATTACTCCAATTTAAAATTTTCTCTCATCTACCCTTTTGTCATAGAGATGCTTCACTTGAAGCTGTAACTTCTCATTCATTTTATGAGCCTCTTATCGAGTCTCATCCATTTGGTTCAACTCCTGCATCCTATGTTCAATTTCATTAAACACATCATCATTGTATTCTTGAACAAACCTATACATCTTTAGTAGGTTATTTTGTGGTATGCATGCCTTTGCTCCATAGAATAATTTAATGGTGAATATCCATTTGCCTTTTTGACAGTTTTTCTATCAGCCCATAATGCCAAATGCAACTTTGAATCCTAGGCCTTCTTATTTTTCTCAATCACCCGCTTGATAATTTTCATCAAGATTTTGTTGTTGGAATCAACTTGTCCATTCCCTTGGAAATGATAAGGAGAAGAATATGAGGCATTTATTCCATACTTATTGCAGAAATCAACAAACTCCTTGGACCTGAAACACATTGCATTATCTGAAACAATTTTCTCAGGGACCACAAACCTGCTCAAGATGTTATTCATTATAAATTCAATGACCATGTTACTTGTAGCCTTTCTGGTTAGGATTGCCTCAACCCATTTGGTAAATTATTCCATTGCCACTGGTATTCATGCATGTGTGCCACTAGATTTTTTAGATATCTCTCCTATGAAATCAATTCCCCACTACTAGAAAGGAGCTTGAGTAGATACTGGTCTCAATGGAAGATTCCCAGAGAATTTTAGCTTCCCAGCAAACCTCTAACAGGCATCACATTTCTTAAAATATCTATGGGAATCTTTGAATACAGTAGGCCACCAAAAACCAACTCTCAATATTTTATGAGCAGTTGTCTTGGCCATGTAGTGACCACCACAAGCTCCTTTATGCATTTCCAACAATAAATCCTCAACCTGATCACCATCCACACACCTAAGTATGACACCCTAGGGACTCCTCCACCAAAGCTCACCATCAGTAATGACATACTTGATTTCTTGTAATTTCAGAGTCCTCTTATCATTGAGTGGCATGCCTTTAGGACACTACATTGTTTGTAGATACTCAACAATTATCCTATACAAACCACAAGTCTGCATATCATAGATGGGTGCCACATTCACTTGCTCCATTTAATTTATTTGATTGGCCTCTAAGTTGGATACAGCCATTAGCTTAGCCAAACTTTGACCACTCACAAGCTTTGTAATCTAGACGTCAATATTAAATTCTTGGATTCTATTAATTCGCCTGCATTGTCTCCCTGTAACTTCCTGTTGAGTGAAAATATATTTAACTACAGTTGTTGGAACATAAGCAACAACAGTTGCTCCAATCAAGTAAGGCCTAATTTTTTTGACAACTTTAACCAAGGCATATGCTTGTTTCTCTGTTACATCATACTTTAACTTTGCAGCTCGCAATGACTTACTGAAATAGGCAATTGGTTGTTCAAAGACATCATCATTCTTTTGCAACATAACCCCTGCTATAGTGTGAAAAGAAGAAAATGAAAACAATTGGAAATTATTTGAATAATCGGGAGATTTAAGAACATGATCCTCCTTGATAGAATCCTTGATAGCGTGAAAAGATTTGGAGGGCTCCCCTGTCCACATCACCTTTTCTCCATTCTTTAACATCTTGGAAATAGGGTGGACTATTTCAAAAAATATTGTCACAAATCATCTTACAAAATTGATTTGGCTGAAGAACGATTGTATACCTTTCACATTCCTTGGCTATGCAATCTTTTCAATAGCTGCTACTCTCTCCAGATGGATTCAAACTCCTTCCTTTGACATAATGTGTCCAAGAAGCTTTCCCTCCTTTACCCCAAAAACACATTTCTTGGGATTCAATGGTATCTCATATTCAATAGCCCTAAGAAAAATATTTTCTAAGTGAGAACAATGGTCCTCTTCCTTTTAACTATGACCAGTGAGATCATCTTGAGAAATTGCAAGAAAAAGATCAATAAATTCAGTAAAGGCTATGTCCATAGCCCTTTGGAAGGTTGCACCTACATTCATTAAACTAAACAACATTCTCACATAGAAATATGTTCCCTAGGGGTAGTAAATGCAGTCTTGAATTGATCAAAGTCCCTTACCATCACCTGGTTGTAGCCAGAGAACCCATCCATCATAGAGAGAAACTCACACCCTGTAACTTTTCGTAACATAGCTTCCATGTTGGGAAATGGGTAATTGTCTTTTAGGGAAGCAACATTTAGGTTCCTAAAGTCAACACATAATTAGATGTCACCATTATTTTTCCTTACAAGCACAAGACTTGAAACCCAAGATGAATGCCTAATGGGCTTAATGATTCCAAGATCTCTCAACTTGGCAAGCTCCTCTTGCATCTTAGGTTGTAGAGTTGGGTTGATCGGCCTCTATTTTTTCCTAAATGGATTCATGTCTAGCTTCAATGGGATTTCATGCTAGAATAGATCCTCCCTATATTTCTTGAGGTCATCATATGACCAAGCAAAAACATGTCTATACTTTCTAAGTAAAGAAATTATTAAATTTCTAACATGAGGCTTCATCCTCTTGCCAATGTAGACCTTTTTAGGAGAGTTTTTAGTTCCTAAATTTGTCTCCTCTAAATCCTCCTTGTGAGAAGGTGGCTGCTTAGAACTTGACCTATCAGGGCCATCAAAAATTTGTTCAAGCGCAACCAAATCCCTCTAAATAGTGTTTTTTTTCAACAGGATTACATCATTCCCAAAGAGAGTCTCTTTCCCATTAATTTCCACCATAGATGAGCCAAAATCAATTTCTTGGCTCTCATATTGGTTGACACAATGTATAAATCTTAGAATGTCATTATCATCATCAAATACCTATTAGTTATAAATATTGTCAGGCACTGTAGGCCTTGTTTGCATCTCTATCTATGAACTGACATCAAAATTCACATCATCTAGCTTAATAGCTATATTGAATAACAAGTCAGCCCTGACATTTTGCCCCCTTTCTACCCAATCTATGCCAAAAGCATCAAAAGTCTCAATAGTGTCCTAAACTGCATTCCTATATTGCCTGAGTCTCTTATCCTTAGCTGCAAAACAAGATGTAATCTGGGAGACAACTAATTCAGAGTTCACTAGCACCCTTAATGACATAATACCATGTTTTGAAGCCAACTTTAAACCAAGTAAAATGGCCTCATACTCAACAACATTGTTAGTACAGGCAAATTGCGGGAGGAATGAGTACTTGAAAGTTTTACCTTGAGGGGAAGTGAAGATAATTCCTACACCTCAGCCTTCTTTGGAGAATGCTCCACTGAAATACATTGTCCACATGTCCTCCTTTGATGATATATTTAGCACTTCCTTGTCAATGGGTGCAAGCGAGACTTCTTCTTCTGACATGTCCTCTTGAACTCGGAGGTTCTCCAAGTCTATTTCAACAAATTTTACCCTGACAGGCTCTTGTGGTTCTTCCACATTCTCAATCATGTGAGGGAATCTTTTCTCCCTGATAATCTTAACATCCTTTTGATAAATCGATAAGGTGGCAAAAGATAAGTCACATTGCATGCTTCCACCCATTGAAGCACTCCAATGCCTTGATAACAACATGCCATAGGTGGGTAGGATATCCACCACTGTAATAGTCATATGCAACTCCTTGTCTAGGAATTCCACCAACTTGTATGGAACACTATTTATAATCCCTGTGATAGGCACTTCTCTGGAATCAATTGCATATCATTTACCATAAGTATTGTCAACCTTTAAACCCATTGCATGCATTATTTTTATGGGCATCACATTATTGGATGCCCCAGAGTCAATCATATAGTTTCTTAACAACTTCCCATCAATGATCAAACTTGGGAAGAAAGGATATACATGGTTGGGATCAGCTGTGATAGTAGTTCCCAAATAAATTTGAGGGTTTTCAGCATTCGCCTCTTTAATAACGCACTTCTTCTCTTGATCCTTACTTGAATCTTATTGATCATGCATAACTTTACCCTTTCTATTGGTGAGGATGCTATTTATAAGTGCAACAATCTTATCTTTATGTTCCTCTATCCACATCATCTCTAGAAAAGGGACAGTGACTTTGACTTGGGATAGCACTTGAAACATATCCACATATGTATATTTTTGTAATTCAGGGAAAACCATGGCCTTAGATGTTACTTTATCATCTCCTTTTGGAAAATTATTAGGTTTATATTATAGATCCTTGACCTTGGTATTTTGGGAGGCAACCTCACCATTTGTCTTGGCTTTGTCCACTTTCTTTGCCTAGATCCTAGCCTCCTTGATCTCCTTGGGTTTTGGAGCTACCTTCTTTGCATCAAATTTGACAGCCATGCCCACTATATCCCTATCTTTGATAAACAAACTACAGGGCTTACCTGAGTCACCAGGGACAATTATGTTTCTCAACTGTATATTTTTCTTTTCCCTAGCAACCAAAGCAACTATGTATTTCTCAATATCCTCATTAGAAGGTATTCTTAAAATAGTATTATCTATTTCAAGCTCATTCACAAAACAATCATCACCATCTTCTTCATTCACAAATACATGTTGATGATGCACATCATTTTGTAACCTCTGCATGTCAACATCTCCCCCACATGGATCATCATCTAAAGAATAATCATCACAAGGAAAATAAAATGGAACCAATAATACATTAGTCGTTGTATCCTAATCATTAGGAGATTGAAATTCTCCCTGGTCATCTTTAGACTCTTCTACTGCTTGTGCGACTACACATTGTTGTGATGAATGAGGCATCCCACATGTCTCACACCATGGTATATCATCTATCATATTTTTGGAATGCTTCTGCAAGGGATCAGGTGGGATCTGAGTGTTCCTTTGATTTCCTTGTACCGGCTTCCCATTGTTCTAGTTAGTATGACATGGATAATCCTATAGCCTAGGAGGTCGCTCATTCCTTTGGAAATGAGGTTTATCATTTCTAGCTTGCTTCTGTAACATTCTAAGAACCTGATCTATCTTGTCATCAAAGGCCACAAGCTTACTAGCCTTGTCAATCTCTTTTCTTGTATTTTTGGAAGCTTCAGAATCTTCCCTTATTCCCACTTTTCTAGAACCCCTTATATTGTTCTCAATATTAACTGCCATCTTGTAGGCTTCTCTCAAAAATTGAGGGTTCTTGTCTCTAAGTAAATAACACATTTTGGAATCATAAGCATTATAATACACCACTAGACAAGCACTTTAATTTGGTCTCAGGTAACGAGGGACCCTGAGCATGGCCTTCTGAAACCTCACATTGAACTTAGTAGCCATTTCATTATGCCCCTTGGTGATGTTAAAATAATTCAATCTAAATCATGGATCAGTTTGATCCCCATACTACTCTTTGAACAATCTATAGAAGGATTCTTTAGATTCAATACTTGAATTAGGCAACCCTCTGTACAAATCTTGGGAATCTTGTGTCAAGGACCGCATAAAGTACTTCATTGCCAGATCATCATCCCACAACTCAAAATATTCAAAAATAATATGAAAAGATTTTAGGTGGTTTTCACCACTAAAAACATTGTTACCAGTGAACTTAGGAAGATGCTTTCATCCATTATCAGGGACCAGATTTGGATACCCCCTAATATTGTCAAAATAGGATTGTCTATATCTATCAGTCTAGGGTGGCCCCCTAGCATGTCTATCTTTGTGGGTATCCCTTTGTTCATTATCCTCCTTACCATCTGAATGATGTCCCCTCTTGTCCTTTCCACTTCCACTATTATTTCCCTTCTTATTACTACTTCCTCCCTCATCCTCTGAGTAGGAGCTATTATTCTTATGGCCACCTCCACCTCCACCACCTTGATCACCACCACCACCTCCTTTTGGAGTCTGTTTTTCATAATTCTTATTTTGTGACCCTTTTTCATTTCTCTTGAGCCTGATGCTTCACTAGTGGGTTTAGAAATTTTAAGGAAAGCTATATTTCTTCCTACCTCTACATTTGAAGCTTCTATCTTTTCTTTCCTTAATTTATCCTGCAATTGATCATTTCTCAATTGTAATCACAATATCTTAGGATTTGGGGGTAGATCTAACGACCCGGGGTCAGATTTAACTCCCTTATCAGTAGAAGTGTTGGTTTCAGTATGAGCATTAGTGTTGATTTTGGGGTTGAAGGAGTTGTAAGAAGTATTCTTAAACTGTTCCATGGGGCTTTTCCCATGATCTTCAAAGGATTTTTTCTTGGGTATAGTAGGTGGATAAGAGGTTTTAGTAGTTTGGATAAAAGAGGTATATGTGGTTGTAGCAGAGGTCCCCATGGAAATTGTTACTTCAGGAATCTCATGGGCCCTTTCAGTAATTTCCTTAGCCACATTTTCCTCAAAGGCCTTTTGCTTATCAACATCTTGTCTCATCCTTTCTACCTTTTTCTTTTAGGCACTCCTCTCAAGCTGCTTGGCCCAGACTCTCTTTTCTTTTCCTCTCCCTATTATCCTTTGCTTCTTGCAGCCTCTTCTCCTCTTCAATCCAAGCTTGCATGTCCTTATCAATCTCAACTTAATTTTCAAGGATATCTCCTGCCTCACTCGGGACAAGAGTGTAGTAAGGTTGATCTACCTGATCTTCATCTTGAGGAATAGGCACTTCCTCATTAGGAGATGCTCCTCTTGGTTTAATGTTTTTTCCATTGAAAACAAACATAGAACCAAGCATCATAGCCTCTAAAAACTATTTGTCTTGTTCCCAAAAACCCCACCTATCTTCTTCTCTAAATATATTATAATTAGTATCAAGGTATTTCTCAATAGGAAAGCTTCTATGATCCACATTTGAGACAACCATTTCTGATGAATTTTCACTGATAGCAGCACTATTTACTTCATCATTTAAAGTTGGAGATGAGATAGTAGGGGATGCAACTAACTTACCTAGTGTGTTGTTTACTTTCACCCACTGCTTATCTTTTCCAGGTTTGAGTTCAGCAGCTCCAGGTTCTTCTTTGAATAACTCCTAGTCTTCTTCATGGCTCTTGGTGCATGAGGATCCTTCTTGAAACGTTGCCTTTGAGAATTTGTATTTATACCGATGTTCAAGATATTAGAGTCGCCACCCAAAATTTTGGGAACTACGAAGTGATTTAACTTCACTTTTGCACTTGTGACCTTTGACAAGATCCTAAACATAGCCCAACAAACTGACACAAAATAGACTAGGAAATGACTCATGTACTAGATATGACAAATATAACACAAATTTCAATCAATTATTCTCTCATAATGAAGAATACAATAATATTTGACTCTAACTGCACTAGATCTGCACTAGAGACTTCAAATTTGATAGGTCCCCAGTAGAGTCACCAATCTATTAGTGTTTTTTATAACCCAAGCTGATTCCTCAAAACTTCTATGAATTTTCAATATTCAATAATGAAAGCATAAAAAATGATCGGCCAACTTAACAAGAGAAAGAAATAATGCATATTCTCTTACACTTCGGGCTCTCTAAGACCCGGGAGGGTGATCCCACAATGTGTTCCTTACAAATAATTAAACAATCTCAAATACACATTGCATAATAACAAACAAATTCCCCATCAAAACTGAGTAGATGAAATCCTTCAAGAAATTGGAAATTCCTTCAAATATCTAATGCCAAATAGTAGGGAATCACAAATAGAATAAAGATAAGTCGATATGAAGGTTATTTAAATAAATGTTCTAAAATAAAATATCACAAATATGAGAAATACAACCACTACTTCAATATCAATGCCATATCCTAAAGCACAAAGTCAAATGAGAAAGAACTGAACTACAAGGAAAATTTCATCTTAAAGAATTGTGATCTATATGAATTGGATTACAATTCACGTATTTGTACCAGAAATCTATTACTACTTATGAATCCAACTGCCAACCTGCAAGAACTTACACAATAACTAAAGCATTTAATTGATCCTTTGGACCAGAGCCACCATTAAAGTATAATTCATAGTAAAGAACAATGAAAATCAATGAAACCAATATTTGACCAATATTTCATTAATAATTCATGCAAGGTATTACAACTGGAGAGAAAATAGACTCAAGAGATTTTCATATTCAACACAAACATACCTAAGAACCCCATATTTGAAAAAATTCGTCTATTTGATTCTAAACCTTAAAACATGGAATCAATGTTCATACTCTTTGTATTACAAATTCTACTCTCTCAAATCTCGGATTCAACAAAAGACCCAGTACATTGGCCCAATATTTCCTTTTATAGTATAAAGGAGAAAAACAAGCTTCAAATCAAAATGTACAAATGTCAACATTTGATTGGATCGTAATCCCCCTATATACTTATATTTTCATTTTTCAATTTGAGGGAATACACATAAGACAAAAGTAATAATCAATTGTTGTGGAGAAGAAAACCCACCTTCCAAAAGGTAACTCGTTCACATCAAAGACATCTTTAACCATTGTAGCACTCTATTCCACCTTAGCAACCATCTGCGTCAACAACTTGCACCTACAACAGAGAGAAGTATATGTATATTCAAATGTAAATTTTGAGGCCAAACCTCTATTATACTTGACCAAGTCACACTTCTCGACCATAGTGCTCATATTCCAAACTCATCACTGAATACCATTTTCCATAATTCAAATTCTTCCTAAGATAAACAATTAAAAGCAATAACCTAATTCATTTTATCTCTATATGGTGCATATTTCACCATCACTAAAGTAGCCTCCTTATCAAAATCTTCTACGAAACTAATAACAAAAGATAGTTTCTCAAGTGTATTCTTTAACATGCAAATATCAACATTCTTGCATATTTCATCTGTCTGAGTTATCATGATGTTATTCATTTGGTCCTTCCAAACATACAAGGGCTTCACTTCATCATGATTATGCTTGATCTCTGGTAATGGGGTTAGGTATACTTCATCATACTTGGCATTTAATTCTTTGATCCTCAATTCCATAGGAGCAACATATCCTTGGAACTTTTGCTCCACAATTTCCTTAACAAATTGATAAGTTGGCATAACCATGGGATACTTATCCTTCTGATGCCTTGCTCCCACTGCCATGAACTTTAATTGATCAGCCTTGGGAATCCATCTATCTAGTAGTGGGGTGGCCAACTCTTTATCCCTTGGGAACATTTTGATTGCTTGTAACATCGAACAATAGCTTGCATGGACATTTTTAAATTTTCCATGGACTTTCTTGTTCAAGTGTCTCAATACAATATCTACAATTATTGAATTTATTTTCAATGTTGATTCCTAGACCTATTACAAGATCTCTTTATACTCCTCAACCTGTCAAGTTAATTTTTCCTTTGAGATTCCTCCACTTGGGTTATTATCCCCTTCAATTGTGATGGGCACCTATCCCATATTTTATGGAATGATTGCTAAGGACTGTCCTTGTAAAGAAGGTTGAGGTTGTTCGACTGGTGGGTTAGAAATAGTACGGCTAGAGCTAGCTCATCCTTGAGACTTCAATTTCTCCATTTTCTGCTTCAGTAATTCCAACTCTATTTCTAGATCTGCAACCTTTTGTTGACTCCTATTATATTCAATAATGAGGTAAAAATGCTGGCCCCACAGAGTATCTCGATCCTTGCTTAAATCCTCAATAATTTCCATGGTAAATTGGGCAACATTTATTGCCATATCTATTGCCTCCAATGCTGGGGTATCAAGAACTCTTCTCCCAACCAAGTTACCATTGAAATCAGTTGGCTCTGCAACTATAGGATTTCTAGATCTAGTAGACAATGACCAAATTTCCAAGGCATCTGACTCTTCATTGAAAGCTGAACCCTTAAGGGTGAGTGTAGCTTCCTCTTCAGTTTGGAGAAGTGGCCTATTGGCCCTTCTTATTGTATCAAAAACAACATCTACTATATCCCATTCTTGGAGCAATAGTACTCCACTCTTCTGGACCAATGCCCTACCTTGCTCTAGTGTTATTTCTTTGAATTTCTGCCTCACTTGCAGCATAACATTGTATTGAATGACCTTCTCTCGAGGCTCTAGATATATAATTTTTTATTCAACTACCTTCTCAGCATACAGTGGAACATGTGCCCTCCATACAAAATCTATAAATGCATTTGTCTCGATAAAGGAGTCATCCCTCATGAATTCTCTATAGGCCTCCATTGTGATATCATCAGTATTATTTATTCCCCTTATTTCAACTTTCCCACGCCTCAAAGCAACTGCTCTAGAACTTGATGGAATAACTTGTGGAAAAGATGGAACTCCTTGTTGGATATCATCAGGGGTTACCATGATCTCTTCATCATCTTCGTCGGGATAATCAACCACCTCTGTCTCTTCAATTTTTTGTCTCTTTGGTGATGGTGGTTGTGTTGGAGAAGAGGGCCTCGAAGGGGAATCTAGATCAACAAAATTAGGCAATAATTTCCCTGAAGATGATCACACTACTTTCTTGTGAGACATTACTCTAGACCTTTCTGAAGTAGTAGGAGTGGGCCTAGTTTTTTCTTCAACTGTTGTTCCCTTCTTTCTATAATATACCCTAACCTTTCTTGGAGGCTGATAGGTAGGTATTTCCTCTAGTTTTACTTTGGGATATTCTTCAATAGCCTATGAATTTCCTTTGTCATCCACTACTCTTTCTATTTTCAAGACTCCTACCATGATCTCAAACTTTTCAATAGCATACATAGCCCTATTCAACTCACCACTGATATTTGGCATGAGAATTTATGCAGGTTTCTCTTCTTGCTTCTTCTTCATCATCTTAGTAAAAGCTATATATTTTTCTTTTCTTTCCTCTTGCATCTTCAAATTAAAAAAAATCGTGATAATATCCTCAGGAAAATAGAAATTGTGAGCAAATATTTTAGTCTTGTGCTTTGCCTTCATTTGAGAAATGAAACCCTCAAGATCATGGTTCCTAGGGCATACATTTTTTAACCCATAAAGCTTAAGCAATTTCCACAAGTATTTCCATTCTCATTTTTCCATGACAAAATCAGCAAATTTTGTATACTCAGGAAAGAAGGATCCCTTATTATGCTCTATTGGCAAGTGTGTATTCTGAGCACATCCCAACTATCTCATGATTTCTAAGAACCCAATTCTTAGAAGAACATCCCTAGGAAAATAATATGTGTTAACATTAGTGTCATACACCCTAAAAATAGTTGAATAATAATAAGGGATAATGTCTCCCCAATTATGTGTCAAATTTAACTCAGGTCTCCTTTCCATTGACCTCAAGAAATCATGAATTTCCTTTGGAATCCTATGTGGATTATAGACTAGGGATCTTCTCAATTTGGACGCGAAAACATTATGGAATGCCACATAATCAAAATTATGATCATGCCTATCAAGAACTCTAGTCCAGTATTTGACATGCATGTCAATATAACCTTCCTTCTTTTTTAATTTTATATTCTTCCTAAAAATTGCCTCGCCTTTGTACAAAAACATGTGCATCAATAGAAAATTCAATCTGAAACCAACTAGGTTTTTTCCCTTTTTAAGAGCCACCAGACACCCATGCATTTTGTTTGTGAGATAAGTAGAAAAATCATATACCACATTAAAACCTGGATGCTGAATATTTACAGCCATGTACATGAGGTCGATAGGAAAGGTATTCTTTATACTAATACCAAGAACTTGAGACAAAGAAAAAAATGTCTTCCTGAAATAATTGTAAAACTAGTTTATAGGAAAAGGCTCTGGCTCATTTTTTCCAATCAGTATCTTCTTCTTATTCTTTCCAGTTCTTGTGGTTGCCAAATGACGTAGTAACAAAGAAGTCCTAAATAATCCTTTAGTATTTATGTATTCTTCTCTGACTTCCTAAAGGTCAATGGTGACCATATCTCTATTCCATTCATGCAGATAAAAAATCTTTGTAATCTCCTCCATGGTTATTTTTACCATTTGTATGGCAACATATGTCATGACAACTTTGGTTATAGGTTCATACCCTGCTGCAACATCCTTTAACAAATCTACATCTAGATATACATTTGGGACCACCAACGTGCCTAGATCCAACCTCTAATGGTTACATAGAGGAGCACACAAATTCCTATTCCCAAATCAATTTGAGAACAATTGCCATCCTGTATATGGTACCTCAACATCTTGAATTTCACATTGTTTATCTATTAATCCTTTCAGAAGTAGGGGGCCATAAAAAAAATCCTTTCCCTCAAGTTTTTTGTTAGTAGAGGGTTGTAGCAAATCTATGACATCCTCAGAAAAGGACCTAGTAGAGGTTTCGGAACTAGAGCTTCGGGCTTTGGGTGTCATTTGCACAAGATGAATTATAATTTGAGCTAGGTTTTTGAAATATTAGAAAGTTAATAGGATTTAGCCTATGCCTTATAGCCTTGAAACATAATACTTTCACAATTCAAAAATCTTTAGAAATTAATTAGACAAGCTTTAAACCACTTTTAAAGCAAATGAACCAGTACAAAATTTTAAAATGAAGCAAAACACAATTGATACTTGTCCTCAAGAAATCACAAGATTTTTGAAAACATAGAACATGGTGTATACATTACTGATAGTTTAGCTTGTAGAGAATTTGAATGGCAGTGGTGGTGGACTTACATGAAAATAGCTCGCCTCACTTGGTACTTGGAAATTCTTCTTCAGTGTGGAATTATTCACGAAAATAGCAATTTAGTGAACTTTTAGCGTTAAATTTTAGTGGTGTAATCCGAAATCCACCATTACTATTCACTCGCACAAGATAAAATGGCTATTCTTCAACACTAACTCATTTTAAATAACAACTATTGATTTGAATCCACACAGGCAAGAAAGAGTGACTCAGATCGAGTCAATGTGGTTTGAAAATGCCACATTCGCCCACCAAATCCTAGGCAAATGAAAATTCAACTATGGGAAACCATCTCACCATGAGAGGGTCCCACTTTGATCATATCATACTCGGCATTGACATCCACGTGTTATTTTACACACCTCGCAGCATTATTAGAACTGGTGTTTTGATTGCATGAGGTCAATGAGGAATGTCTACGATACATTGTTAAAGGACAACCATCGATTTCAACATCCTTCATCGGTAGGTGAAAAAGGACTAGGCCCCACGATCATAGGTGATAGAGGGAAGCATCTTGCACACCTCGCAACATTGTTGTGACATCATTAGAAAACCTTGTGAGGCCATCGGGGAACGGTTAGGATTCAACCATTCCATCTGACAATTAGAAAACTTGTGCATGCCACAATTGTTATTCATAAAAAGGGGACTGACTAGGTGGATGGGGAAATAACCCTTGAGGTAGGAAAATTTGACATTAGTATAAAGTTATAACATTTATCAACCTGACATTTAAGTGAAAATTAATCACTGTCCTAATGAATAAAAATCGTGAGGCCAGGTTAAAAGGGGTTGGTAGACAAATGACTAAAAGGGCTCAGACCATAACTTATGCAATTGGTAACCTATAACAACAATTCAATGCATGATTAGAACATCCAAAGCAATCAAAAGACCAAAAGCCAAAGTTTTATTGCTAAAATCCAAAACCCCAAGATAGACTAGTGGTGCCAAGCACCAAGGAAACAAGAATGAGCATAATCATGGGAATGTTTAAGAGCTCCACCATATAGTTTAAGATGAAGTAACCTCATCTGGTAGAATATTTGTTGATAATGTAAATATTTCTACACATTTCTATTGACACCTCCAATAGGGCTGACATTGCTTTGCACATTTTGATGAGGAAATTGGTATTGAAAGTGTCTTGTATATTGATCATATTGATGATCTTGTAGTTCACTAGTCTTTAACTAGGAGAGATAGGATAAGCTTATATTTGATTTAAGCCTTGTGGTGTAAAAATGTCCTATTATATCTGATGTGCACTACTTCTATTTCCAAGATTATCAATTGTCTCATGATGCACTTGTGGGGTAAAAGGACCACTCGTATTCATATGTCCATCCTGATTAGAGACTGATATATACTATGATATTTTTGAGGTAATTTTGGCTCTCAATTGTAATAGTCTTTGACCTAATTCTTTATTTTACTTTATCGACTCAATCCTTTCCACTTTTTCCAACATTTGTTTAACCCTTTCCCTCAGCTAAGTTAATTATCTTGTTTTATCAAAAAATTTATAGGATAGAGAAGAATTATAATACATACTTCAACAAGAAATTTCCAACACCCTTTAATCTTTAATTTTTGACTAAAAATGTTGTCCCAAGATGTCTATGCATTCTTCATCAAGTTCTTAACAGAGTTTCCACCTCTTTTGAAAAGAGTAATGATTCTATCTTCTGGGTTGCTTCCACCAGCAACATTATACTTTTTTAATTCTTGGCGCATTGATAAGATGGTCTCTGACTAGAATTTCTCAGGTTCCTCCCTAGTAGAATCCCCTACTTAGTTATATGGATGTGTAATTGTATAATGCAAAAACTCTTGTGACTCTATGATGAAATGGTCTAGACCTAGGGTTTACAAGGCTCTCCTTAGTAGAGTCGCCAATCTATTGGTTTCCAAAATTGAAAATTGCAAATCCTAAGAGTATGCTAGACTCTATAGTCAGGTTTAACAATGTTTTGGCCAATGAACATAGTCAACCAATATTTTTTAGAACTCCCTACAGTTCAGGATCTACTAGAACTAGGTGGGTGTACCTTGATAATTAAGTAGATTATGAACCTCAAATTTTATGTAAACTCGCTAAGTTTGATTATATACTCCATACTGGCATGTAAGTGTGATATAGACAGAAAAATAACAAATAATCCTACTCCTAATGATTGAAATTAAAGTATATAAATTAGTTTTTGTAAAGTATTATTTAATAATTAAGGTGTCTCAGTACCTTCTATTGGGTAATGGAGTCAAGATTTATATGATATGTGTATCCTTCTTCTGGCTTAACTTGAATTGTTTGGCACTTTTAGATGTGCATACCTTATATAAATGTGCAAGGTTGTTAGTTATCAGGGTCTTCTTACTAATCCCAATGATATCTCCCCAAGTTACTATGACTATTTGAAAGGATTTTAACTCTTTCTTGAAGGAAACCATTTAAGATGACTTATTAAAAGAATTTTAATTTTTGAATGAAACCAACTAAAATGAATCACTTAAAAGGAGTTTAATTATTTATTTCACAAACTAATCAAAATGAATCACATAGATGAAACAAATGTGTCTTGATAAATCAGATATATCCTTGATATAGTGATATAAATAACAAGGACAAACCACTCTGGAGATAGCAAGATAACAACAATAAATTAATATTAACAAATAATTGAACACCAAAATTTTGGCCATCGAGTTAAATTTTCTTCTCCATTAATTAGTTCAAAATATTTTATAATATATCATTCCTTTTTCATGTGTTGTATTCTGTAATGGGTAGATGATGATCTATCTACTATCTAATGCAATTAATCTAACTGATTGTCTTTTCTTTTGAATTTATCTTACATATATACTTTGTATTCTCAAGGTTATGACCCTTCACACGTCTGTCCAGTGCAACTTTTCATTACATTAATTTTCTTCAACAAAAATATCTAATTTTAACCTTCATTATCTTCGCATGCCCATGAAAATTAATCTTGATTATTTAAGATTATTTTTCCAACAATTGCATTTCCACCCAAATTTGAAAAATACTTTGGATAAAAATAATTACCCACTCCATGATTTCCATATCCTCTTAATTATCTTGATGAAAATATTTCACTCCTCAGTGAAAATATTTTACAACTACATTTTGTGTTACTACCACACAAAATAATATCATGTTGTGATTCTTATTTAATAAATCTTTACTTTGCACATTTATTTTTAAATTTTATGCATGCACCCAATTTTTATTAAATCCAATGCTTGAGGATTTATTTTACCCTATTTTATGCTTCCATTGGTATTTCAAAGGGACTTATTATTCTGTTCCACTGATATTTATTTCTTCCCAAAATAATTTCTTAACTATAATTTCTTCTTGTTTTCGATATTTCGAAGGGACATAAAAAATTCTCACTTTGATATTGAGTATTCGTCTCGATATAGATTATTTCTCATTGGGACTCGAGAACAAGCAAGGGCTTGACAAGCGATGCCCAAGATGCATCAATTATATTTGGAATGTTATGAGCCTTAGCTGCAAATGCAAGCATGGTTGTTGACAAAGTAAGTAATGATCTATGCCTTGATGGAGGTAAATCACTAATCGGCTCAATTAAAATAAGCCTTAGAGACAAGGCAATTTGAGAAGATCGGATAATTGTGCAATGATTTGAGTTCTTCATTTTGTGAAAAGAGCAACATCAAGCTAGAAGTATGTGCCATTGCTTCAAATTTAGTAGGAATGTTATCAAATAATTTTTATTGAATCCAAAGTGTAGAAAGTAATTGAATTGTGTGATCACCAGAGAGCCTCATTACACCCATCTCATTCACCATTGAGCTACTTTAAATTTCTTTCATATCAAGAACATAAAGATTAATGCTATAAAACCTAGTGGGGAAAAAACATCTTGCCTTCATTTTTCTTCAATTCCATCTCTTGCAGAGAGTAATGAATTATAGTGGTGTATGTAAAATGTCTGGTAAGAAACCTTTATCCAACATTTCATCAAAAATTCTATCAACTCTCTCCAATTTCTCTTCTTTACATAGACCAAATACAAAGACATTCTATGTTACAAGATTAGGTGTGTAGTCACTCCTAGGCATCCCACTTAAGATCTTCTTGGCCTTCCCCTAGTCACACCTTTCAATGTTAGCATGCATCAAGTTAGTGTAAGCTATGATATTAGGGGTACAACCCTTTATCTTCATTTGGATCACATATTCCATAACCTTATTTGTATTACCTGATTTAAAATATCCATTAACTAATGATGTATAAGTAGTAGCATTAGGGTGAATTCCCATGAAAGGACTACCCCCTTTATTGCACTATTGAATGTCATGCTTAAAAATAATATCACTATCACTTATTTGATGATAGTTCTCTCTTTGTCCAAGCTACTACCTTCTTATTTTCTCCATATCATTGTTCAAAAAGATCCTTATCTCACCTCAAACCTATTAAGGGTCTGATTATGACTGTCTTTTGGACCTTTTTGTTGAAGTAAATGGAAATTAAAACATGTAATAAACATATCTCCTAATGTATCTTTGCTATATGTTTGACAATGAACATTTGGCCAATAAAAACCTTCTGTAAGTTTTCTTTTGTCATAAGAAAACCACTATAGTTCTTCCTTGGGCACATCTCATAGCTTCACGACATATCTTATGGATAGTTCAATACATGAAAATTCTTTAAATTGTATGAACCCAATTGTCCCTTTTGAAATGGTGATAATTCTTAGAAAGGGACTATCATTACTATCCTTTCATTTACATGAGCACTGTCAATTATTTTGTCATTTATTATGGCATTTTCATGGGGATTGTGAGTATCCTTTTCAATTCAAGGTGATTTTCATTCATTGAGATTCCCTTCATCACTATCATATGGATCTTAGCTAGAATTTTTCACGATCACATCCCATGCTTAAATCACTGTCATAAGCTATGAAAATTATGACTTGATAGTTAACCCCCATGAGTACTATCATTGGATCATTAAACTATAACTATCCTATCTTTGATGTAGGGTTGTCCTTATATTTTCCTTTTCTTTGATGGTGACTTATGATAGTCAATAACCATTGATTCATGTGACTACCCTTTTCCCCAAGACTCAACATTATAGGTGTGTATCCCATTATTTTCTCTCATCATTTTATTCATTTCTCAAATTATTAATATAAAGCTTTCTCAAATAGGATATGAATCTTGATACAATAGTCACTGGAATATTGTATATTTCTCTTTCCTTTTAATTTTCATGAGCATAGTTTATTGTGATTTATCTTTGAATTCATCTTGAAAACATATTCATTGTGTAGACCTTGTATCTCTGAAATGCATCATACACTTACATTATTGATCAAAATAGGTCAGATGGCCTCCAAAATAACCCTAGAAAAGTGATCAAACATTCTCCCAGAGCCATGAAAAAGCACTGCCATGTTGATTGATGATATGGGAACATGCTTTCCAAATAGATTTGCATGAAGTAATCAAGATTACAAAATATTAATGTTCAAATTAGCTCACCCAATATTTTTTGAAACTGCACCTATCAAGGACCATCTAGAACTCACCAACTCACCATCTTGAAAAAAATATCAAATCTTTTCTGAGGAAAAAACCATTTGGGGAATTAGTTTTGTAGACATGTAAAATTGACCTAACACCTATCACATAGTTAAAATGACATTTTTAAATCATCGACATCATTATCAAAGAATATCACTCTATTTCACATCAATTACATCTAAAACCCTAAATTCCTCTATAAATTAAGTAATACAAGATTATTTAATTAATTTACCTTTTCATCATTTTTGACTAATTAAATAAATTCCATTTATTTAATAAGGTCCTAAAACTATATTTCTGCTCTGAATTTTATAAAATGACATTATTTAATCAATTCATGTTTCACCAGTTTTGATCAATTAACTAAATTACATTTATTTAATAAAATCCTAATCTCACTTTACTTCATCTTGATTAGTTAAATAGCACCAATTATTTAATTACGTCACTAAATCGATTTATCCCCCCAAGACGATTAAATCATTAAAATAATAATAATTTAAGTAGCCCACTTTCACTCCAAAATTTGAATAATTTAAATAAACTATTCAAAAAATTATCAAAAATCAAATCAAACTAATGCAACTTTGTTTACAAAATTCAAACTTGATTTGCACGTTCAACTCCAAAATGGAAAAATTAATTAAATAATTTAATTAATCATTCTCAACCACTTTTTTGATTAAGTAAATTACAATCCCTTGATTTCTCAATCTATTCTTGACTGGTCAGTCTAAAACCTGACTGATCAATCTAAATAGAGACTGATCAATATATTTCTCAATCACACTAATTGTATAATCTATTTGCACAAGTTATTCATGTATATTTCCTCTCAAAATCCTTCAACTGTCGATCTAGATTCAACATTATTTAATCTTGATCGTCCATTTAAAATCACAATTTCTATATAACAAACATCTTTCCTAAAAAAAAAGGGCTAAAGAATCAACTCATTTGCACAATGAAGTACTGCCAATATTCCCAAAACACCATTGATAGAGTTTCAACACATTTCTTCGATCAACCATTCATGCATCATTCTTCAAGATTTTGCACATGAACTATGGAGGCTTCACAGTGATATGAGCAATGACATCCTCATGAATATACTCCAATATGAGACATGGGTAATAATTTTGTTATTGAATTCAGTTGTTTATGCATTTCATTTTCATGTTCTTGAATTCAATATTCTTAATTGTGCATTTCGTAAGTGTAGGAATAGATCTTTGATTAATGGTCTTGATTATAGATTAGATTCTATTTCAAGTACATTTTCTCTTATTTATGTCTATGGTTTTCCCCCACACATTTTGGAACACCTGATGGGACCATGGTCCTAAATACTAACGGTTTTATGAGTTTAAATTGAAGCTGTAGGTTTCTGGAGTTCTTTTGAAAAAAATTCATGCACAGTTCCAAAAATTTTTGCACTTGCCTGTCAAATAATCTATGCAGTTGACTCTGAAATCCATGAACTTGACCATAGTTTCTATGCACTTACAATTTTCGAGTGCATCTAACTGATGATAGAGGGAACACTTGAAGTTTTTCTATGCTTTTCCTCTTTGAGAGAGGGCTCACTTATTGATTTTCCCACACTTTTTCTCTGTCAAACCTATGTCTCAGATCTACAAACTAAAAATTAATTTTCACACTAACGAATGCCTGATTTTGGATGTGTGACAGGTATTAATTATTCTGTGTGTAGGATCAATAAACCACTAACAAAGTTTCTATAGGGAAGATGAATGGTCAAAGGATTTTGATTTTTTGATGCTTATTAAAGTTAGGAATCTTTCATTTCAGTGGCTAAAAAGAACCATACAACAAAAACATTTATTTAACTTCTCTAAAAATAATCATTTCCATTTTTTTCTAAAATTTAGGAATCCTTCAATTTTAGTGCTTAAAATGAACCCTACAACAACACATTTTGTTTTAGTTCTCTAAAAATAATCATTTCTAGAGCTTTCTTAAAGTTTGGAATCCTTCAATTTTTGTGCTTAAAATGAACCCTACAAAAAAACATTTTGTTTAAGTTCTCTAAAATGAACTCTTTTCAAGCTTTCATAGTTAGAGGAATTTTCATTTGGTGCATAAAAAGAACAAACAAAAAAAGTCATTTGGTTCTGTAAAATATTTTTAAGCTTTCAAATTAAACATTTGGAGTGCTAATTTCTTTTCTATTCACCACTACGATTTATTTTTGTTGATGCACACTCGAATTCACTTTTTTGGCCAAATAAGACCAGGAACAATTTATAAACACTCAAATTTAGGCTTAAAAATGGACAAATCATTAATTTTGTCTTGCACATTTTCTATGATATTGAGTGATGTCTAGAACATTTCCATTGGATGCAATTAAAAAGAATCACTGATATCTTATTCACATATTTTTGGGGATAGCACCACTTGAGGTGCTTAAAAATAATCAAATTGCTATGAATTACATGTCGTGCATTCAGTATTTTGCAAGCTAAGATGGTTGTCTTCTCCCCTCACACCTTTTGGTGGTCTTGGGTGAGTGAAAACATCTTGATTTTCACACTTTGGTCATTTTAAATATTTTATCCTTAGAAAGAGGGCTTGCTTTGAGACACATCCCGTGTTGGATAACTCATTGCAAGGTATCAAAGCACATTTACTGGTGGGCTATATCAGAGGTTGAGAAATCATAAGAAAATAGCTTCAATACATGCTAACAACAAACTACACCTAATCCCATGCCTTAAGTGGAATGGGAATGGTTAAAGAGCCTTAAGTGGCGAGTGGGTGAGTGTCAATTACCATGTTGATAGTTTGGGTCATTAATAACCTTTGTTATTAGTGGCTATCCAAGTCCAAGCTAGAGCGTATTTTAAAGTAGTGCATTGGAATAACACCATTCCAAGAAGTTACTTACCATGTTTAGTTTTTAGTTGAGGCAATAAAACAAATAGGGAAGGAACTCTTTTGCTTGGTGTGTCAAGATGTGACCAATTCCTTGACATAGCCTATTTGTCCATTCCATCTTCTCAAATTAATCATCTCTTAGGGGATGATTGGTAGGCCTATGGAGAAATACACACTAACTTCTCTACCTAGGGTTGTAAATGTTTGTTTATGTTAAAATTTCCAAAAAACATTCAAAATGGACTTGACATAAAACTCTACGCTTGATCTAAAAATAACACATTAAAACAAACACTAAACATGATGGTTGGATCAAAAACCCTTTGACTTAGTGTATACTTTTAAAAGAGTCCCTATTTTTGCCCTCCTTGAAAGGAGTTCCTTAAAGGTTTCTGAATATTTAGGCTTTAATTTCAAGCTACATTAGATCAAAGTAAATGTCTGAAACTATGGCTTGGGTATCATGATTTCACAAATTGAAGCCATAGACATGAAGGTCAGACAAAGTCCATGCCTTTTGAGTTATTCAAAAATTGTTGTATCACTCGCCATACTCTAAAAAATAGAGAAATTCAGGAAAAAAACCAACTTGAACTTGCAAAAAATCTAGAGAAAGATTACTCAAATTGGAAACAAAACACATAGAGACCACCTTTGCACAAGATTCTAGTGTAGTTGCCCCATTTTATACCACATTTTCTAAATATTCATTGTGTTTGATCTCTATCTTGGAAAATCCATTGATGAAAATCAGTTGCATTTGACAAAAAATGTGCACTTGAAGTGGAACTCGCACACTTGCTTCTCAAGAACTAGTGCACTTACCAAGAATTTGGTTTCCATTTCCAATATAAAATCACCTTTTCCTAAGCAATCATTGCATATGATAGAAACACACAGAAGCCACACTTGCCATTCCCACTTGTGCTTGCTTCTCAAAAACCCACATACTTGACACCTTCTAGACCACAGTTGATAAATTTGGCTGCTCTTGCTCACAGTTTGGTACCTTTCCTTAGAAACCAACACTATTTCTCTATCATATTGATTATTAGAAAAACAAACCGAAGTTTCTTATAGAATCCTTGTTAGAACAAAAAAAATGGAAAAGTAGATAAGTCATATAGTCCTTCATCCACTATTCACATTCCATCCTACTTTTGGAAATAGAATGAAAACACACAAACCTATATTATTCCCTCACTTTCACTTCTAGGATATTAACAATTACTTGGAATTCACAAATAGTTCAAGTAAGCTTTCCCGCAACATATCCTCTAGGAGAAGTGAGATATCAATCTAGGCCCCTTATCATTTTGAGTTCCAAAGATAATGACACACCCAAACAACAGTCAAACCTTAGGGTCTTGAGCTTCATAACAAGCCATATCAAAACATCCAGTAAATTCATTATATGACCATTTGGTGACTAGCTGCTCTGGTTCAACAACCGAATGTTGTAGCACCAATCCTCTAACCTAGTCTCACACACATTAAAGGTGAAAAAATTGATATTATTAGTAGTTTAAGAACCTTCATATTTGAGAAGAATGAAACACCCAACTAGTGGAGAAACAAAAAAAAAATCTTAGACAAAGACAAAGATAAATCAGACCTAGTAGCCAAAAGGCCCGTGTTACCACCCCCTCCATGGGAATAGATATACACCCCTCATGATCTATGGTAAGAGAAAAATAATTAAGTAGAAATCCATACTCTATCTTTCAAAGAACCACCTACCCTAAAGTTTGCCAAAGGGTACATCTTGAGGAGATATCACACCCATTCAAATTGACTAGAACATTTCTATTTTTGATTTTCCATGGGCCAACCACTCATAGATCTAATGCACTAAACTAGAGAAAAAAGGAAGTTTCATTTTCCATGAAAATAGAAAATCCAAAACAAAAAGCATCCTTTTTCCATAGCTAGGAGTCACAAAAATGTTCAGAAAAGCTTGGTAGTTGTTTATGCCAGCTAAAAGATCACAACATAATAAGAACATGGAAGTGAACAAGAAGAAAGCTGACATCACACCAACAAACACCATGAATGATGAAGGTGGTCCATGGGTCTATAGACCAAATGACTTTGAAACACCCCAAAAAAGACCCATGTATAGAGATAAATTTAGTGAGGAAGAGCTAAACCATAAATGACAAGAAGTGATAGAAAAAAACAACCAAGACCCATAAATAGTGATCGTAGAGGAAGTGGATACTAAGGAGGAAATAAATGATGAGGAACTATTCAAACATTCCGACAACCCCAAGGTGCTCAAACTAGTGGAAAAATTGTTGAGAAAGGACCCAAATTCGTACTTCTTCAAGTTAGCACATAGTGGTGCCAAGCTACCAATAGATTTTAATATTGAGACCCTCAAGGATCCTAATCCTATTCCCTTAGGGGATAACTCAATTTTAAGATGGATAACCGAGCCCCCAGAGAGGCCAAACATGCCACCCGTATTCACACAAAATAGTGGTCAAACCAAGGAAAACCCTTTTTATAGAATACCAACACAGATAAAACAAGCAATAGTTTCACAATAGTACCAAGGAGGTCCATCTCATTATGTACCACAAAAAAAAATCCAACCCTTGGACAATATGTACCTCAAATTTGTTTGAAGTAAACCCTTCCCAAAACATGTAGTACCACCAACAAGGTGGACCATAGGGTCCCCTTCTGAATCAGTACCACCAATAAGGTGGACCATAGTGTCCCCTTCCAAATCAGTACCACCACCAAGGTGGATCACAAGGTCCCTTTCCAAATTAGTACCACCAAAAAGGTGGAACATAGGGTCCCCTTCTATATTAGTCCTAGCAATAAGGTGTGCCACAAGGTACCCTTCTTCAGTCATCCCATCAACGAGGTGTCCCGCTAATGGATCAATAGGGTAACCTTCAGTATAGTCTGTCCCAACAGCAAGGTGTCTTTGTAATGCATCAACACTTGGGTAACCTTCAGTATAGTCCATCTTAACAACAAGGTGTCCCACTAATGCATCAATAGGGTAACCTTTAGTATAGTCCATATGACCAACAAAGTGTGCCACAAGGAACCCTTCTTTAGTCATCCCATCAATAAGATAACCCGTCAATGCACCATCAGGGAAATGTTCAACATAGTTCATACCAATAAAAAAGTGTACCATAGGGAACCCTTCCCAATTCATCCTACCAAAAAGGTGTCCTGTTAATGCATCGACATGGTATCCTTTAGTATAATTCATCCGAGTAACAAGGAGTAAATTATTCTTACACATAGCAAGTACCTAACCCAATCTATGTTCAAAATAGCTACCAAGGTATGATATCCCCATTATATCCAACTTATGGCCAAAACATGGTAGGACAACAAGACTATTACATGCAAGACTTACAAAAAAAGGTACCGAAAATAGAGATAGAACTACAATTAGAGG
The DNA here is from genome assembly GCA_007115665.2 of Sequoiadendron giganteum. Taxonomy (NCBI): domain Eukaryota; kingdom Viridiplantae; phylum Streptophyta; class Pinopsida; order Cupressales; family Cupressaceae; genus Sequoiadendron; species Sequoiadendron giganteum. Next base: position 487,976,475 of record CM021100.1, on the reverse strand, counting down.
TGATGAGTCATAAAATATTAGAAATGCAAGTAGGGAAAACAAAGAAGACCTAAACCCTTTAATAAATATTTCCATCCCCATTCGATCATGCCATCACTGCACTACCTTTTCCAAAAAACTTTGAGATACCCAAGTTTGACAAATACAAAGGAAGAGGAGATCTAGTAGAGCATGTACAAGACTTCTCAGTACCATGTATGGATTTACAAAATAATAATTCTTACCTCATGAGTATCTTTCCATGGAGCCTTAAAACTCATGCTACAAAGTGTTTTTCCCATCTATCACCAAGAATTAAAACTTTCAACGAACTATCTAGCAAGTTCATAAGCCACTTCTCATTCAACATAGAGAAAGATGTCACCATCACAAGTTTATCCACAATCAAATAGATTCAAGGAGAGTCCTTTACCTCTTAATTACAATGATGGAAACAAGGCTAGTTGATGCAAATGGCCCATTCTAGATAAGGAATTGGTATATATCTTCATCTCAAATGTCTTACCTGAGATCAACTACCAACTCACTATGTTATGTCCTACAAAATTTGAAGAAACTATTGAGAAAGGATTACATATTGAGAGAGCCCTCGTGGCAAGGGGAGTCCTTAAATTGAACAACTCAAAAGATGATCCCTCTAGTTTAAACAATAAACCTAAGATATTGGAAAAGAACAATAACGTTACAAATGATGGAGTAGTTGACACTAGAGCACTATGGCAGGCAAAAAACATACCTCAAAATAGCCTATAAGTGGCATAAATGAGCTATGTTCCAAATGGAACAAAAAAAAACCAACTTGCCTATCCCAAGAACAATCAGGTAGTCAACCAACAAAAAAAACAAGGAGGGAAACAAAGACAATACAATCAACCCAAGAGTCATTTCATAGTATTAGGATTCACTTGAAATTGTCATGCACAAAATACTACATCAAAACCTCATCAAGGTGAATGATCACCTAAACTATGAGGAACCTAGCTTGAAGACACCATGGTATAATGAGAAAAAATTGTGCAAATTCCATAAGATCAAAGGACACACGACAAACAATTTCATGAGACTTAAAAAACTGAAGCAAGACTTGATAGAAAAAGGAGAAGTGGATGTTGAACATCATCTCGGAAATAAGGACCTTCAAATAACACCAACCCAATCCCAAACCACACTAAAAGGAATGAAAAAGGAAAGGACCAAGATTATCATCATGCTAACTATACCTATGGTGACAGAGTTTAAGGAACCCTCTCACAAGTTGATGATAATAGGGAAAATGTAGTGACTATACATGGTGGAGACAACAACTACAATGTGACTACCCATCGTTGGAGAGTTACAATATAAGGAGCCCCACCCAAACTCAAAACAAAGGCATCTAATGACTACAACATTGTAGACCAGCTAAAGAAGGCTCCTACCTTAATTGCAATCCTAGAGTTGTTAAAAAATTTCACCTGTACATAGGGAAATACATGAAAAAACATTAGAAGCATCTTTCCCCAATGACCTTGATCTCCAAATCAGTTCTAAGCCATGGTTGGAAAAATCATGACCAAAAATCATTTAGTCTTTTCTGAGAAAGATATTCCCTAAAGGACATTCCACAACCAGGCCTTATACATAGAGGTTGGTTTCCACAAGAATATGGTCAAGTGGGTATTGATAGATAATGGCACAAGTCTAAACATATGTGCCTTGAAATTCATCAAACAATTGGGGTATTTTGATGACATGATAGATAAAGCAAGGAGTATCACCATAAGGGCCTATGATGACATTGAAAGGAATTCAAAAGGAACAATCAGGCTACTAGTACAAATATGACCGACCACCATGGAAACCACATATCAAATACTTTACCTTGAATTACCATATAACCTCCTCTTGGGATGCCCTTGGATCAACACATTACAAGCAGTCCCTTCAACCTTCCACCAATGCCTAAAGTTCCCCCATGAAGGAAAAGAGGTAACCTTATATGTTGATCCTGAGCCCTTCCATTTTTTTGCAAAGTTGGAAGAAAAGTATAATAAGATCCAACGCATACCTAGTAACAACATAGCCTTCCACTCATTCTCATATGTTGACCCTTCCATGCTTCCATAGACCTCTTTGAAGACCACATCAAGTGAGCAATCAAAAATGGAAACCAAGGTAAAAGTACTTGACACACGTAATGGGAATTACCACTTTAACTAGGTATTTTGTATTGGTATGCTCCCACCAACACCTAAAATCTATGGAGGTCCAAAAGAGATCAAGCCTACTCAGATCGTGAAAATGATAGCCAAACCTATAATTTTCACCAAGTTGGGAGATATCAAAGAGAAATATATCTTCAAAGAGGACTTCTCATCAATGATTTACAAAGAGGACCAAAAAGAGCTAGAATAGACACAAACCCTTCTAGTGGACCCTAGCAGTAAAGGCTACCAACTAGTTAAACAAATGGGATACAATGGAACATGCAGCCTTAGGCTACACAAACAAGGTAGGTGGGAACCCATCATAGTGGAATAGAAAAAGAAAAATATGGGGATAATTTATAAGCCAAAAGATGTGGTTACTCCAAAAAATAGATGAACCTCTTTTAAGAAACGAGAAACTTCTGCTAGCATTAAGGCACTGGATATCTACAAAATCATGGACAATGATTTACCCATAGAAAAATGATTTGACAACTTTAGGACTGATAGGTTTCCTCTCAAGTTTATTAAACCCATTCCTAATGTCCATTATTATTCTGGGACTGACTCTAAAGAATATGAATGGGAATCTCCTTCCTTTATTAATGGATATGGTTCCCCCACTTCTAGTAATGATGACCTAGACACCTAATGGAAAAATTATGCCAGAGCCATACTAACCATTTCATCCACCTTCGTAAGCTTTGCAGACAATGATTATAGCCTCTCACTCTGCTACCCACAACTGATAGATTGGGATCAACAACAACATACACATGCTTTCGATCGCTTCCAGAATGACGAAGCAATTGTTGAGTTCATGGGACTTTAAACATAAATACCAGTAGGAGATCAAAAAGTAGGGTTCATCATGGAACTTGAATAGGATGGATACTTTGGTGGAGAGATTGAACCTTCTAGTCACAAAAATTAAAATCAAAATATAAAAAATCAAAATGAGGTCCCCTAGAGAAAACCATAGTGTGGCTCTATCAGATCCAAAAAAGAAGAAAATAAAGGATGCATCTGAAGGTGAAAACCTCCTAGAGGCACCCGAGGATGCAACATTCAATCTCCCCATATCTGAATACCAAGAAAGATCGACGCGCTTGGTAGAAGAAGAGTCCATAAATTTTTGCACAAGAGAAGACCCAAAGATAACATAAAACACGACATCACTTGACCCTGAAGAGAAAGAAGATTTCATAGCATTCATCAATGACATAAAGGTAAATTTTTTGTAGACCTATGCTGACATGCTTGGACTAGATCCAAAATTTGTGGTACATCATTTAGCTATAGTCCCTGGAGAAAATCCTATCAAGAAAAAACTTAGAAAAATGCATCCTCATATAGCATTACAGGTAAAGGTAGAGCTAAAGAAACTACTAGATGTGGGTTTTATTAGACCCATTGATTATCCACAATGGATACCAGATCTAGTACCAGTGTCAAAGCCTACTAGGGGCATCAAGATCTACATAGATTTTAGAGACCTGAACAAGGCCTATCTAAAGGATGAATTTCCATTGCCAAGTATCGACATGATCATGGATCTCACAATAGGGTATGAGATGCTATCCTTAATGGATGGTTTCTTTGGATATAACCAAATAAAAATATCTCAAAATGATCAACACAAAACAACATTTACTTATGCTTAGGGGAACTTTTGTTTGAATGTAATTCCCTTTGGTCTAAATAATGTAGGAGAAACATATCAAAGAGAAATGAGAACCATATTCCATGATATGCTACACATCATCATGGAAGATTATGTTGATGATATTCTAGAATAATCCATCAAAAGGGAGGATCACTTTTCAAATCTTGCGAGGGTGTTTCATCTGCTTGAACAATTTAATCTGAGACTCGACCCTAAGAAGTGTGTGTTCAGAGTAACATCCATGAAGTTGTTAGGGTGGATAGTGTCAATAAGGGGGATTGAAGTGGATCCTACAAAGTAAAAGCTATACTAGAGATGCCTCCTGTTGGTGTTTTAATTTTCTAGCTAGGCTTTGAAACTCTCTAAGAGGTAGCCAACCTCTATGTTTAAGAATTCTCAAAGTTTAGTGGCCAACTGATAGGAAATGGGATTAGAACACATTTCCCCTGCACTTCAGGCTCTGTAAGACCTAGGGGGGTGACCCTTTAGCAATACCTAAAGATTTAGACACAGAAGTAACAAGATATTGTTTAATAGATAATGCTCTCACATAATTATGCTGAGAAACATAAAATATCACTCAACATTGGCAAGACATTGATTGAATTTCAAGGACTAGCATGGAGAACATGACAAACACAACTCAGCAAAATAGATTTGAAATGGTTTTTGATTTAAAGATTTGGGACCAAATTGAAAACAATAGAAGCATGAAGATTGACCAGTGCCAAAAGAAAGGTCTATGGAGTCATATAACCAACACCTCATCTTATAGTGTTAAGCATGTTTTGAAGAGCCTTGAAAATGTTATCACATTATGATAACCAGACCACTAAAGATTTATTTGATAACTCTTCTTATAAATCCACCTGAAACATAACACTCCTATCACATTTGTTAAAGCAATTACACTATCCCCTGAATAATAAGCAATAATAAATGCAACTTGTTCTTTATTAAAACAATTACATTATTCATAGAATAGAAGGCAACAACAAATATAACTCAAATGTAAAAATTGTGCATGAAAAGAATCAAACAATTTTATTATTGAATCCAAAAAGGCATTACAGTTCAGCCATGGAGACAATTACCAACTGAAATAAACATAGAAACATAATTCAAAACACAGACACCTCAGATATAATGATTTAATTACAATTCATCCTAGCCTTACAATTCTACCCAAAGCTTCTGCCTGACTTGCAGAGCTTTCAAAAAATTGGAACCCTTTTCAATGAGAAGCAAAAAGAAGATATAGAAGAAGAGAAGTAAACATGAACAACCCTAAATTTGATCTACTGAAGACAACTAGCAACTTCATCCATCGTTAAAAACCCAAGATGCAAAGCATCTCTCCTCTCTCATTTCTATAACAAACTTTACCTCTCAAAACTGTTTTTGCTCATCATTACTTTGAAACATAAAATTTGCCCATATGGAGAATTTCATCATTCACTAAGCTGCTGGAGAATACCTCTTTCATGAAAATTTTGTTTCAGCTCTTTACTTTGTTGCACATTAAGTTTTCACTTTCCAACCAATATAAAGTATTCAACTTTATAATGGAGCCATTAATTTAAATTCCACTGTGCACTTTAATATTAATATTTCAATTGAAAAATCTAGCAACATATTACTTTCCCCCAACAAATAAAACTTTAGTGAATATTTTATTCACTTTCTCAGATTATTCCCTTGTGCACTTTTTAATATTTATCTTTTATTCTCTAGCATAGAATGTTTGCCCACAAAGTGAATATTAAATTCATTGGCCAATAAAAGTTTACCCGTGCACACTTCTCATTTTATTGCCCAACAATAAAATATTTCAACCCTCATCTTTAATTAAAATATTTGCCTTTACAAATTACCTCGTGCATTTTACTTCATGTGTCATTGGGCTCCTTTAAATATTTCACTTGAAATAAAAGGCCCCTTGCCTCTGCTTTCACTTTTTCTCATATTTAAAATGTTAGACTTGTAAATGTGAAAAATTTATAGCTCTTTTCACGTGCCCTTTATTTCACTTTACATTTTAAATAAATTGCCCATTTTTAAATATGAAAACACTTTGATATTTTAAAATTTTACCTTTTACCTCTTCTCGGGCGCACCATTTACTTGGTTTTATTCTCCCGAAACATTTCCCATGCGAGCAACATTTTAATTTTAAATGTTTTACTCCATTTTACCTTTAAATATTTATCTCTATATAGTGAAGGCTTCTTTTATTTCACTCTAATATTTTCCCATCCATTAAAAAAAAAGAAATCTCGGGGCCACCTCCTTTATCTCGCACACCTCGCAAGAATTTGGCTGACTTCATCCTTCCTCCTATGGGGTTAGCAAGATTCATCCACGTAGCTTGCCTTTTACTTGTTTGTTGATTGTGTTTTATGTGCCCTAGCTCCATTCATGTTTTCCTGTTCATACTTATGACAAATTTTCTGCCATTGCTCCTCCTTTGCTACACTATTTTGTTCCTGTGAACATTTCCTCATTCCATTAACATTCCCAAATAAAAATTGCAAGGGCGCCATTTGATTGCTGTCCTGTTTTTGCAAATGTTGGGATGTTCTATGCTTGCTGAAAGCACTCAAAGTATTCCTTAGATATTAAAAACAATGTTAGGGGTGTTTTTACAAAGTGCAGGCCATTCTTTGCAATTCTGGAGCCATTTTTGTCCATTTCCAAGATGAAAAACGTGGTTATGATGTTAGAAAATTTGCTGTCACGTTTTTGCCTTTTTTGATAACTATAAAAGACTCAAAACATCATTAATATGATTCTTGTGCATGAGAAATGCCCCAGGAAACATTTTGAACAGCAAACAACAAATAATTTCCAGTCCACAACACTTAAAATACACCCAATCACAAAAAAAACATGGTTTCAAAACATTATTTTCTGTTTCCATGTCTTTATTTTCAATAGCTTCACACTGAGCTCCATCTTCATCCTTGACATTTCAATCGTTTTTTCTCAACTGCAAAATTGCAGCTGTTGTATTAACAGAACCAGTGGTCTCTGATTGCTCACTTCAATCAGTACCTATCATTAGGCTTTGTTCTTGCAAATTATATATATGACCTTGTTCTTTGAATGTAAAATTTCATTTAGTTGTCCCATAAAACCATAAATCCCTATAATCATGTCTCCATATAGAGTTTTATTGAGCCACTCCTTTGCCTCTATGCCATATCCCATGGTAATTTAGATGAAACACCATCTAAATCATGCTACTTAACATTGTTATTAGTTCTGCTCATATTCTTCAATCATGCTTATGCTGAGCATGATTTCTTGGCTTCAAGTTTTAACTCATCATTAAGCTTTGTTCATGCATATTGCACAATAGATGACCTTCTTAATCACTACAAATGGATTGGTATCCACATTTGTAATATTGTAATATTTGCAACATCATAATAGTGTGAAGCATGTCGAGCCCCATGTGGCCCGACTAAAAGAAATATCATTTTCAAACAACTTTTACCCTGAAATGACTTGTCACTGCATTTTGAATGCATGTGAAGTGAAAACATGAACTGGGTCTTCATCAAAATTTGTTTTCTAACACTTTTGGAAAATGGTGAAAACTAGTCAAATTGCCTCAGGAATCATCTGGGAAACTAGTCAAATGACCCCTTGGAGTCACAAAAACATGCAAACATGTAGAAATTTGACTCGATAATACAATGCAACAAAGGACTCAAAGGAAAAAGTTATCAACTTTCGAAGTTGCTTACTTGAACTTCCTGCAACAAACAGATGTTTCGAACCAATTGAAACTAACCCAATGGTCATTTAGCAAAATAGCAAATCAACTCCTAGGAGGCTGTCACTAGAAACATAAAGAAAATTTAGGTACCTTGAGTATGTGTGCCAAAAATTATTTACTTCAACCATCTCCCATCAAAAGATATTGATGCTCAAATTTGGTTTCTTAGAAAGGTTGTCAAGAATGCAGATGCAAAACTGAATAAATTGCATTTTGTTTTGATCTAGTAAAAATAGAAAATTAGCTCATGAGACTTTGAAATATGACATGCAAGCTCATCTTGGTATGGGGAATACATAACAATATTCATTCTCTTATGATAGTCAACTGGTTGCAAAATGCAAGCTCAAACGAGATGCAACTTTGCAAAATTGAACGTTTGCAAACAACATAAAAGTGTCAAAACCCTCCAGCTTCGCTTTTCGAGACCCTGACAAAACTCATCGTGGGAAGCTGAAAATTGACATGTCCATTCATATATTTCAATTGAATATTTCTAGCAAGGGTTTTTCATGAAAATCATCTGGCTCTGAATTACGACCCTCCAAAGTAGGTCACTTAGACTGATTCATCAAGTGCACTTTTGAAAGTGCAAAGGCAATTTTTTTGAAATGGGAATCTCAAATTTGCAAAACTTAAGAGTGCCATCACCTCCACCCAAAATCACTAAAACAAATAAGGAGTTTCTAGGGAAATCTGCAATCCATTAGGTGATTTATCACACAATTGGTAGAGAAATGTCACCCTTTCACTCATCTTCTACACAAGGATATCACTTTCAAGTGGGATGGGAGATGTGACCAAGCATTCCAACAAGTCAGAGAGTACCTTCTTACTCCTCTTGTACTCATGCCACCCATCCCAAACAAGGAAATTTTTCTCTATGTATCTACCATGCAAGTAGCATTGGGAGCTCTCCTAGCCCGACTAGATGATAACAACAAAGAAATAGCAGTCTAATACATTGGCTAAACATTAGTGGAATACGAGTTGAACTACTTGGCTATAGAAAGAGAATGTCTCACAATCATATTTGCAACACAAAAGCTAAGGCACTATATCTTAAATAGGTAGGGAGAGTTGATTTCCAAAGTAGACCTACTAAAATACCTACTAGCAAAAGAAGACCTAATAGGCCAGATTGCCAAATGGGTAATGATTCTGAGTGAATTTGATATAGAGTATGTGGATAGAAGACTAGCGGATCGAAGCACCTATAGATGATCACAAAACACTCATAGTGGACCTCAGATGAGATTATCTTGAAGACATAATAGATAGCCCATTGGATTCTATACTTTGACGGGTCCCATAATCAACATGGCTCCGAAGTAGGTGTTTACCCAAGGCATATAGGATCAATTTTCCATGCATGAACAATATCTTAGAATATGAAGCTCTTATCACAAGGCTCAAAATGGCTATTAAATGGGGACTAAAAGAGTTACAAGTCTTTAGGGACTCTTAGCTAGTGAACAGATAGGTGAATGATGAGTACCAAACAAAAGACGACAAGATAATGCCATATAAAAGGATGGTGGATAGCTTCAAGGAATATTTTTTGATGATAACCTTTCAAAAAATTCCTCAGATCAACAATAGAGTTGTCGATGCAATAAAAACAATAGGCTCATTGCTTGATATTCCATAGAATGTTCCAAAGTATATGTTCCTCATCGAACAACTGCTTGTACCTGCATTCAGCATCTGAAAATTAGAATTGGTATGTGTTGTTGTTTCTAACTCCCCATGGTACCAAGACTCCTTTAACTAAATCCAACACAATATCATACCACCTAGCCTAACAACCACTCAAAAGAAAACATTCACCCATAGAACTTCCCACTTTACAATCCTAGGAGATACCCTATACCGTCGTAGTCTAGATGGTATGTTACTCTGGTGTCTTAATGTAGAAGTAAAAATGGCCCTGCAAGAGGTACACAAAGGTATTTGTGGGTCCCACTCTAGCGTACCTAACCTAGTCCAAAAGCTCCTCAAAATGAGGTACTATTGGCCGTCCATGGAGCAAGATTGTATTCAGTATTCCCAGATGTTTTGCCAATGCTAGCAACATAGTTACCTAGTTCATGCACTAGCACAAGAGTTTATACCAATTACAACACCATGCCCTTTCTCATAATGGGGATTAGACCTAGTAGGAAAGATTTTTCTAGCTTCATCTAATGGGTACAACTTCATTATCACTGCAACGGATTACCTCACTAAATGGATCAAGGAAATTCCATTGACCTACATCACTAGAAAGCTGATATTAAAATTTATTTTGAACTATCGGATTTGTAGGTATGGAATTCCACAAACAATCAAAATGGACAATGGAACCCCATTCAAGAATTAAGATGTCTAGGAACTCTATTCCAAATGTTCTATCCAACATAGATTCTCCATGCCCTACTATCCTCAAGGAAACGATCAAGATGAGGAATCTAACAAAACCATATTGAAAATATTTGAAAAGATTGTTGATGAAGCCAATCGGGATTGGCATTTATAGCTAAACCCAACCCTATGGGCTTAACGAACTAGAATCCAAACACCTATATTTTCCACACCATTTCCCTTGGTCTATGGATCAGAGTTCATCTTACCTATCGAGGTTGAAATGCCCTGATTACGAATCTCATTAAAAGGCATGATCAACATTATATAATATCAGGTATCCAAGTTAAATGACTTTGAGCTCATAGATGAAAGATGTTTGAGTCCATTAAACCATCTTCAAGTTTATTAGAATTGGCTCAAATGAAGCTATGATAAAAAAATGAAAGATAGAAACTTTCAAGTTGGAAACTTGGTCATCAAGGAGAATCAAAAGGTACAACTAAATTAGGATGACAAAGGAAAATTTGAACCCAACTAGTTAGGCCCATTTATCATTACATCAAGCTATGGTTCTGGGGCATATCGGCTGGCTACTTCTAAAGGAGAACCTTTAGATGAACCACTGAACAACAACCACTTGAAGAAGTTATACACATGGAGCACATCAAAATACCCTAGGCAAAAGGGTAAAAATGAAAAAATATGATAAAACTTTTTTTTTTTTTTAAATATAGAAAAAGAAAGAAGAATAGTAAAGAGAAATAAAAATGTTCTTTGAGTGAAAGCCGCTTTGTGGTGCTCATAGAATAGGTACCATAGTGAAAACCTATCAAACATGTGCTATGTTTGAATAAGACTCATATCATTATCTCTTGGTACTATTCATAGCATTCACCAATTCACCTCATAATAGAACATATGTCCAACTAGGGTCTGATACTGATTTAGGAAGGTCGTCTTATCTCAAACTAGTGGAAAATTCCCCAAGCTAGTCATGGATTAGATCTTTATGCATCCTATCATGGTCGAAAACAACAAAATAAAAAACATCTAAAAAACTACAAAAATCAAAAACATCCAAAAAACAACAAAAATCATAAACATTTGAAATACATCAAAAATAGAAAACCATTGATGGATTATTCCTTCACTTAAACAATCTAAGCTATCAACATTTACTTGAACCCCACAGCTAGTTCAAGTAGATTTCCTGCAACAAATCCTCTAGACATAGAAGTGGAATATCAATAAAGGTTATCAATGTTGTTTAGAACCCAAAAAGAAAATTATTCTTTGATTGAAACGATCAAAATACATGGTCTATGCATGTACAAGGTAGGAAAGGCTTAAAAAGCCCCTAAGGCCCTAGGTCAGTCCCCTTAGGTTTCTATCATGCTTTATTTCAACTTAGTCAAAAAATACAAAATCCAAAAACATTCACAAAAAAAAAAAGGTCAAAAATATCCAAACCAAGTGAACTACGAGCCTCTTTGTGTACTAAATAGGAAAGGATTATCTTTGATGAGCCCTTGAGGCCCTAGGTTACTCCCCTGAAAACAACAAAAACAACATCATAAAATTAAAATTTTCAAAATTTCCTATCTCCACCATCACAATTCGCAATAAAGTTTCATCCATAATAAACATATCATCACCTTCAGCCTTTGATAAAACAAACAAAGAAAGAAAACATCAAAAGCTAGAACTTTCAAGCAAACAATCACAAAGCTCTGACTATAAATAGATGAAAACAAGGCCAAACTATCAACTACCTATTGTTTGACAACATACCAACAACATCCTAAGATATTCCTTAACAGATATGTTCCTACTATAGACATGGTCAACACCAGATAATAGCCCCAACCCAAACAGATATGGCAAGTGATACTGCAACTTTGTTTTTATCTTTTTCTAGTCCTATCTTTTGGATTTTTTTTAATTGAATCATTACTAGGATGTCTCAAGGATGTCCATAAGGATTTAGAGAAGAATTAATGGGGGAAATTGAGCATCATTTCAATTTGTTGTTTGTAAGATGTTTTTGTAACACTATCGAGGAGAATACTTGCTTTATTGAGTGTATGGAAGTTCTTTTACGACTGTTCGTGTAGCCATTGAATGTTAGGTATTTTGTACCTCTCTATGTAACTAGTCCAAAGAGTTTTTAACAAAACCCAACCATATACTTTAAACAAAGTTTCTAAATGTCTGCTATGAACAAAAATTCTCTTTGTTTGTAGAGTCAAATTCCATGCAATGGATACAAAGTCACCCTAGTCATTAATATCCTGGTGCATCATATCTATTTTCTACATCAAACAATATTGTTCAAATTGTGAAGTCTCCAAGAAAAGCGAAAGCAATACTCATCAGTACTAACAACATCAAATTTCTATCCATCGTCAAAAATTTCTTCTCACTAACATCCATCCTACATTACAATATCATTAGTACCATATCCATCTTGCATCCACAATATCATCAATACATATCATAATGATAATAAAACAATAAAAACATCATGTATCATTAATAAAATGCATATAAATGACATACATCCATCATTATCAACATCATATATTGATCATCCATAATAAATAATATATGATCCATCCATTCACACCATATGCATACATCAAAAAAGTACAAAAAACACATATAACCATACATCATCATACAACATCATCCATGATCATCACATAATCACATAAATGAGAAGAATAAAAGAAGGAATATCTCATATATATCATCATAAAACAAAGGAAAATTTCATAGTACATCATTATGATGAAAACAAGTGTTATAGGATAATAGAACATAATACATATATATGAGGCCTCAACTAGGCTGATGAATATATATATATATATATATATATATATATATATATATATATATATATATATATATATATATATAATATCATGTCTGCAATTTATCTTTGAGAAAAAACATCATAAAGATCAAGTAGAAAACTACCCAACTGAAAAGGGAGGACTCTATAGACCAGGCTGCAAATCACCCTTTGGATCTAGCTATCTCACTGAACACTCCTCAGCACCACCACCTAAAACACTAGGCTCTCTAGATCATGGATGTCGAGTAGCCCTAGGAAGAAAAACATCATACAAGGTCTGATAGTATGTCAATGTCTGTAACAAATGATCTCGCTCAACTCATAAACTGTAACACTCTACCCTTACACTGTCCCTCTTAGTAGTAACACTCTATAACTATGTCTCAACAACGAGATGATGAAAAATATTTGTGTCTTTCTCTACTATGAGTCTCTCTCGTTCTATTGTAATTGTTACAATCTATGCCTCAATAGCCTATCATTTCAATATATCTATGTCTCTAGCATCAGTCATCTGAGCTAACTATATAACTCCATCCCTAGGTGGTGGAGGCAGACCTCGAACTTGTCCATGAGACTGGGGAATCTAATCACCCTAACCACTGTATGCTCCATCTTGTCGGGATCAACCAAGCTGCTTGGTTAGAACCTCAATAGGTTGTTGCTGCCCACGCCAACCTATAATTCCTAATCTACCTAATGCAAGACCACCCCTAGGATCTTTGAACCTCAAAGACACATGTCCTACTCACCAATAATCAAAATCAGGAGTAGTACCCAAATCTTCTAAACCAACCAACCAACCCTATCCAACTAGGGAAAGTACTCTAAATGCAACAACAACATCATCTCTGTCTACTTAATGACCCCATACACAAACCTCTCTAGTGGTCCGATTGAACTGAGCCACATATGTATCAAGAAACTAGCCATGCCTGTCTCCAAATTGATGACATATTGGGTTAGGTAGGTATCACTCTAAAAGAGAGTTCAAGTGAACAATCAACCATCTAGTCTATTGATAGTAGACTAGCTGCTCTGGATCCTCCAGCCATGCCTCATAGTCCATATACGGTCTCAAGAAAACACTTGGCATGTCATCGAACACACGATGTCCCTAGGTGAGGTGTAGTGTAAGAAATATCCATAATGATATGAGTACAAATCTCCAGTAGTACGATCCTATATCCCATTTAATCAAGCAACTACAATGTTCTCTAAGGCCCATATGTGCAAAAGAGAGACACTTGTGGAAATAGATTTCCCACCCCGATATGCAACCTCATGTATATCTCTGTAGAGATGAGCAAGAAGACACGAAACCCATGCATATCTGATACCAGGATCAAGCATACCCTCAATAAAAATACCCCATCCAACAAGGAACTGATGACTTATCCTATCAGGAACAACTAGCCCTAAAATTAGATCACAAAGAATAAGGGAAACATGGTTTGCACTACCAACAAACTTAGATAAATCAATCTTGCACTGGCAGACCTCCAAGTGTCTCACACCCAGCACACACCACATGACATGCGTACCTCATGAAATATGGTATCTCACAAGCTCACCATGGATAGGAATACGGAGAATCCTCCACACATCCTCAAGTGTTTAATAGTGGCCTCTCCTATAGGTGAATGGAATGAGGAATTCTTTAAATGCCACTACTCCACGAGTGCGGTCATTATCATTGTGTGAGATTAGATGGGAGGCATATAAAAAATATGACATAGCCCGACTGCATCTGGGAAATCTCGCTCCAAAACATCAAAATAGGCAATCAGTTCAAATAGATCCTCAGGTCATCTCTCTCTTGGCTACAGTGGTTTAAGGACTACCTACAATCATTTTAACCCACAATGTTAGGGTTTCAAACTAAACATACAAAATGAAAAAAAAACAACAAAAAATGATACTTAGGGATAAAAGCAGGCAAAAGTGAAAAATTTCTAGCAAAAGCAAGAAAACATTAGTAAAAGTGATAAAACAAAACAAGTGAAAGGAGAATTTTCAAGTGCGAGCATTCAAAAGTGAAGAAATTTTGCAAGTGTGCACAAACTGACTGAGAGCATTCAAAAGAAAAAAATTAGAGCAAGTGTGAGTTGTAAAGGAGAAAACTTAAGTGAAAAGTGAAGAAAATGATGCAAAAGCATTGAAAACATGAAATTTTTTCGTTTGACTACAAGAACTTTGTACATGAATTATGAGAACATGACAAAATGAAAATGAGAAACAAGAGGGTACATATTGGGGCACTGATACCTATGGGTCGTCCAAACTCTCAAACCAAGTTTGAACGGTGTGAGACTCCCTTAATCCTAGGCATTGCTCCTCAAAAACTGACAAAATGGGAAATCCAAAGACAAGAATTCGCTATAGGATCAAAATGCAAATGAAGTAATTACAATCCTAATTACCTATTTTAACCCTCAAAAACCCTAAATTTTACCTAGAAAACCCTAATTTTTACTTAAGGAACCTTCCTACATTCAAATTAGCACATCTCGAGAACATTGAAACAAGCAACAGGGGACCTATAGACCTAATTTTTCATCCTCACCACAATTTAACTGGAATGGAATAGTGTCGTGAGCCTAACCTCAAAATCAAAATTTTTGGCCAACCTCTCGAGGGGGCAGCACATAGTCCTACCATCATTCGGCTGACTGCTAGGGCATAGTGGGGCATAAAATTCTTTAGAAATCTTGTTCTTAACATAGAATCTTTGAAACAAAGCAACCGGTACTTTATCTCAATGAGGCGAAAAATGTACACATGTAAAATTGACCTAACACCTATCACACACTTAAAATGACATTTTTACATCAATGGCATCATTATCATCAAATATCATTGCATTTCACATCAATTACATCCAGAACCCTAAATTCCTCTATTAATTAAATAATACAACTTTATATAATTAATTCACTTTGTCATCATGTTTTACTAATTAAATAAATTCCATTTTTTTAATAAGGTCCTAAAACCCTATTTTTGTTATTAATTGAATAAAACAACATTATTTAATTAATTCGTGTTTCACCAATTTTGACCAATTAAATAAATTATATTTATTTAATAAAGTCCTAATCTCATATTATTTCATCTTCATTAGTTAAATAACACCAATTATTTAATTACGTCACTAAATCACTTTATTCCCCTAAGTTGATTAAATTATTAAAATCATAATAATTTAGTCAACCCATTTTCCCTCCAAAATTTGAATAATTTAAATAAACTATTCAATACATTATCAAAAATCAAATCAAACTAATGCAACTTTGTTTGCAAAAGTCAAACTTGATTTGTGCATTCAACTCCAAAATGAATGAATTAATTAAAGCAATTAATTGATCATTCTCAACCACTTTTCCAATTGACTAAATTATGATCCCCTGATTTCTCAATTTAAACCCTGACTGATCAATCTAAATCCTGACTGATCAATCTATTTATCAATCACACTAATCATGCAATCTATTTGCACAAATTATTCATGTCTATTTCCTCTAAACATCCTTCAATCGTTGATTTGGATTAAACATTGTTTAATCTTGATCATCCATTTCAAATCACAATTTCTATGTAATAAACCTCTTTCCTCAAAAAAAAGGATCGAAGAATCAACTCATTTGCACAACGAAGTATTGCCAATATTCCCAAAAAACCATTGATAGAGCCTCAACACATTTCCTCGATCAACCATTTATGCATCATTCTTCCAGCTTTTGCACATGAACTATGGAGGCTTCGTAGTGATAAGAGAAACCACATCCTCGCGAATATACTCCAATATGAGATGGGTAACATTTTTTTTATTGAATTAAGTTGTTTATGCATTTAGTTTTCATGTTCTTGAATTTAATATTCTTAATTGTGCAGTTTGTAAGTGTAGGAATAGATCTTAGATTAGTGTTCTTGATTATAGATTAGATTCTATTTCAAGTAAGTTTATCTTATTTATGTCTATGGTTTTCCTCCTAACACAAGTTCATTTAAGTCAAATGAACATGTGCAGAAGGAATTTTCACTAATCCAATTCATTCACAAAATATTTAAAATCAAAGATGACCCATCTAAAACTTTTTTGGAATTGCAGACATCAAAAATTTGAAAATTCCATTTGCTTTTGACTTTGAAAAAATATCAAATGAGATAATGGGGCCTTGAAAATGGACATGGAAGAACATTAACGTGGGGAAAATTGGAAGCACCAATTGCTTCATCAAAAAAATAATCCAACTCATAGATATTGGCCTTCAAAGTTGACCTTCTTGGCAAGTTTAATAATGTGTAGACATCAAACTCTTCTAGAACCCTCCAACTTGGTGCTTCAAAACCCCATAAAATCAGGTCATAGGAAGCTAAAATAAAAGACACACTTACATATGGTAGATGAATATTCTTGCAAAGTGTTTTGACATGAAAGTGAGTAGGTTTCAAGTTACGATCCTCTAAAGCAGGCTACTGGGGCAGATTACAAGTGCATTTATGAGTGTTGTAATCAATTTTCTCATTATGGGAACCTCAAATTTTGCCAAAATTTAAAGGTTAAAGATATCAAGTTTCCAAAATCCATAATGTTCTTTGCATTGATTTTTGAACTTGATTGTGTGAGAATGTTTACATCAACGTTTCAAGTCACACTCCATGATCCATCCCCTTTAGTGTTGCTCTCATCCTGATGATGGATCACAGACTATGATCCATAATTTTGATGCAAAAATTCTCACATAATCAAAACTAGAAATCATTGGAAAGAAAATTTAAAGGTTCCAATAGGATGGTTTTCCCCCATTCTTAAGATGTTTCCTTATCTGCAATCCCTTTGTAACTATTTTCTTGATGTTAGTTGGAGTAGAGTGGCGAACTTTAAGTCTAGTTAGGCCTTAGGTCCGGTGGAGGTGATGCACTAGAAGGAACCTCATGAATGGTCGGTAGGTGGCTCGAAGGAGGATCGCTAGGAGATTGCTATTATTTTGGCTGGGAGGATGTGTAATTCCCTTAAGGGGAGGGGTAACTTGGCATGCAGTTGGGATCTAAAGGGAAAATTTTTAGTTGCCTCAAGTTACCTGGAGTTGGATATGAAAGTGTATAGGAAGGTTGAGGTTCCCTAGTGGAAGAAGGTTTGGAATTAATTTTCTTGCCCTAAGTGTAACTTCTTTGTTTGGTAGGCCATTCGAAATAGATTCCTTACCTAGGATAATTTGAGGAAGAGAGGTTTCTAGGGACCCTCTATTTGTGTGCTCAGTCATAACAATGAGGAATGCTCTTGTCACCTCTTTTTCTAGTGTCCTTAGTCCAGGGCACTTTGGAACTATTGGTGGGGGGTTTGGAGTCATGAATGTGTTCATGTGACTTCCTTGGTGGAGTTTTGGGGGTCAGTATGGGTAGGTCTCCAGCTTAGACTTCCTTTCTCCAAATCATTTGGAATATTAGCCCTACTTTCATTATTTGGCACATTTGTCTTGAAAGAAATAAGAGGATTTTTCAGGATGTGAGGTTGGGAGTGGCTCAGCTTTGGGAAAAGGTTTGCAATAGGATCCAAGAGATGGCTTCAGAAAAATGTGATCTTTCGGTTGATGTGGATCCAAATGATATGTCTATCATTAGGAATCTAAATCTAGTGGACAATGGTTTGGGCCTCTCAGTTGTTAGAAGGCCTCAACAAGCTAGGCATAAGGTTCATAGACAGGGTCAATATTGGTGAGGATAGTGAGGGTAGTGTTGTGTTTTTTTCCCACCTATAAGGGGTTTCATACTAACAACTTTTATGGAGACTTTTTCTATTCTATAGGAAATGGAATGACCTTGTTCCCTTGGCTGGAAATGGGTGGTATGTGAATCTAACTCATAGATTCTGGTGGATATGTTGAGGGAGCAAAGGGTTGATGGTTCTTATTGGTAACTTTCTTTGGTGATTAAGTAGATATTGGAGCTTTATAGATCCTTGGATTATATTTCTTTTAGTCATATTCCTCAGGAGTGGAATTAGGTGGTAGATTGTTTGGCAAAGTAGGCCTCAAAGTTTTTGATGGGGTGTAATGTTAATGATCCAAATATTCTACCTCTTGAGTGTGTTCTTGTTTTAGATAAGTTAATTGTGGAAGAAAATAATGGGTAGTTGGTTTCATTAGAGGATCCCTTGGGGTGAATCCTTTTTCTTTTGGGTGTTTCAGTGGCCTTTTACTTTGTACTCTCTCTTTTGATTCAATAAATTTTGACCAAGAGGACTAAGAGATGCAAGAAAGATGTGTTTCAGGATCCTTCCGCTACTTCTACCATCCCTACTAGCATCTTCCCACTTGAAACGTCCTTTTTTCACCTCAAATCCCTTCCAATTTCACTCCCTCTATTATAATAGAGTTTCCCTCCACTATAATCATTTCATCATCTAGATTAGAGACATCTTCGTCCACCATTTCTTTTAGTCTCATAATATCCTCACCATTTCTATCCTCTTCATATCCTCCACTCTCTTCTACTTCATTTTAATTCTAATTTTTCTCTCACCCACCCATGCCAGTTACCATTCTTATTCCTATCTCCTTAATATATAATTTCCTCAATAATTCCATCCATTTTCACTCATCTTCCTACCTCTATTTCTAAACCATCCTCTTCATTTCTTATCTTACTCAAAAAATTTCCCAATAAATTGAAACTAGTATACTTTTTGAAGTTAATAAGGCAATGGTGTCTCAATCACATCTTTATTTGAATACCCCTCCTCCTCATGTAAATATAGAGCTTCCACACTTGGAGTGCATTAATAAATTATACAAGGAGATGGAGGCACAAGAGTAATGTTAATGATGGAACCCTCTTACGATGCAATGGGATAAATTAATTAAAGAAGTTAAAGGCTAACAAAGTATGGTGTTTTATAAGTGGCTCATGAATAGGAAAAAACATCACAGACTAGTAAAATCCATTATTTACTAGGTGAATTTCATATGTAGAAAATGGAAACAATACAGGCTAGTAAAATCCATTATTTACTAGTTGAGTTTCATGAGTAGAAAATAGAAACAATATGCTAATAAATTTTTTTGTTTACTAGGTGAGTTTCATGAATAGAGAAGAGAAACAACATGGGCTAGTAAATTTATTGTTTACTAGCTGATTTTCATGTCAACAATATTATAAATTATAGGCCAAGAAAAACACATTATTCATTGGGTGACTCTAATAAAGTGCTACAAATATTATCCAGAGGTATTATTATACCAAAAATAACTTCATGGTGTGTGAACGAAGTGAAGCATATAGAAAAATATATGCCCCCACATTAAAGTAATTAATAATGTCAATTGGGAGTGATTGTCTTTAAGGTAGAAAGATAAATACATGAAAAATGGCATGAGAGCTTTGTATAAGCCATATGTCACATGATATGTTCACAAAATCTATGTTGTGAGAAAGGGTTTCCCCTAGGACAAGAAAACCATGGCAATGCCATATATAAAAAGAGTTATCATACAATAGAACATAATGGATCCAAAGAAATGGGATTAGTATGAACATATGATATATATAAAACTAAATATTTTGAATTGACATCATTCCCAAAAAGTAGTGGAAGTATGAGTACAAAGGAAGAAGAGATCATGAAAAAAAAATGGGACAACAAGGAATATACCTAAATGTCTTGATTATTTATATCATCCCCAAAAAGCATAAAAATTGCATTTATGATAAATAAAAGAATGAAGATACATAAAGAGGAATGCCACAAAAAATTCAATCCATTTATATCCTTGTGCCAACAAGAGCATCATGGATCATACAAAGAGAAATAATAATAAAATCCAAGAAGCACATTATGGGGATAACAATACATGTAGGCATAACACAAAGATAAAGGGAAATATGCTAGAGGGGTTGTAGGGAGTATATTAAAAGAAGACTTTATTTGTTTGACACATTATGGATCATTCACTAGAGAAGGATCATCACACATGACCTCGCAATCTAAGTTCATTGATTCCATAAAAAATAAGAATAATTATGAATAATTTTCTAATGGTTCAATCATATCATCTGAATCAACAATAGAATACACCACAATGGGTGATATGGTAGTAGTAGTAGTGTGGTTACAAGAACTATCAATCATAGCAAAAGAATAATTTTTGAGAGTAGGAATGGAAGAATCCCATAGAATCGATGATGGCAAAGGTGATGAAAGCTTAAGCTTTTGTATTGCCTAGGAAAGTTAGGGCCTAGATTCATGCATAAGTGATAAGGGTGAAGTGAATTTAGGGGATGTTGAACATGGGTGAGTGAGAAAAACTTCATTAAGATCTAACTTCATAGGAGGAGAATTATTAGGAAAAGTCTCACCTCATATATCCAATTGGAAAGCCATATAACGATGACTACATTCTTTCACATTTTAGTTTTGTTGTGTATGATTTAGAGCCTATGTAGGTGAACCTGGGTGTTTCCCAATCCTTTATCTGAGGAGGAATGGAAGGAGCCACCAAAGGTTGGGAGATAATAGGAGAAGGAGGTTTTTGTACATTGGATTAATTTAGCCTAGACTCCAAAGATATGGGAGGAATAAAACAAATCCCCAAAGTGCGAGGAGGTCTAGATTGTTTTGGGTGTTTTCCTTGTGCTCTTGGATAGAATGGTGAAGGTGGAACCTCAACATAGAAAGAAAAAACTTGGGGTTAGGGGAGGATAAATAGCTTGGGCTATGATTTTTTCACTACCTATGGAATAAGAGGAACTACGAACATAGCCACAAGAGATCGAGAGGCATCAAGCGTAACATCCAAAATGACATATGAGGGGTACTAATAGAGAACTAAGAAATTTCACTAGCTTTAAATTTTTTATAAGAGAGAAAAGAACACCATCACAGGGCCAAACTAATTTAGTTGGGTTTGGCCAAAAGTAATCAAGTGAAAATTTCCCATGAAGAGATAAGGGTTTGAGCCCACTATGATGTACATTGTTCACTTGTCATTCAGATGGAAACTTTAGACATTTATGGATGACACAAGATATTGCACTCATGGAAGTAAGCCATGGGTGACCCAAATTTACATGAATTTGGTCTAATGTAGGAATTATGGTAAAAGGTACATCCAATTTTACTTGTCCAACTTTGACATGAAGGGTCAAGGAACGAATGGTAGCATGAGTGCAACCATCATATGATCTAAATAGGACTTTTGATTTCTATTACTTGTCTTGGTAATAGTCATGCACATATATGAACTCTTTTGTAACTATATCCACAAAATATAGGATCTATGAGTACTCCCTATGTTCGTAAATGTCATTAATTCTAGTATTAATGTAAAGATGACCATTAGGTGCATGAATAGAGACATCGATGTGGGTGAAGGTAATATTAGGAAGTATTTTAGATTTTATTTGGTGAGATTAAGAATACATCATGGAAAATATGTTATCTAATGGTTTAATTTTATAATCAAAGGTTATGGAAGTGGGAAATGTAACAATAGATGACTCTACAAGGTTAGTTTAATGGATAGATAACATGTTGGTATAGATTTGCATTTTTTGATTTGGAGGTGCTATGGATTTATTCCCTTTTTCCTTCACCCTGACCACTTAAATAATATTATATTTAATGAGGTCATGCACTTTGTGCTTAAGACGCATGCATCACTTGATATCATGCCTAGGTGTTCGCTTGGTAGTGTCTACAAGGTGAATAAGAGGAAGTTGAATTAATTTATTATTAAGAATTTGTATCATAATAGAATGGAGGGATTCAAAAAGTTCTGAGAATTGTAGATTCATTGGTTTAAATTGAGAGGGCTTCATAGTAGTTAGGGTTGCAACCACAAGATGTGCTTGATATTGTTTGAAGAAGAATTAGTTTTGATTAATTTTATGTTTTGTTTCCTAAATGATTGATAATTTGGAGTGGTAACCTCATGCTGACCTATGAGAGCTGGTGAGGAAGAACTCTCATATTAGCTAATTGACAGTTGGTAATCATCAATATTTACAAAAAGATGTGTAAATGAAGGATATCGCATCTATAGATACCTAAAATTATCCTGAACATATCACACATCCTGATATTTCCTTCTAACAGCATTTTCCCCATTTTCATCGATTTCCTCCATTTAATTAAATAATTTCTAATTATTTGATTAAATTCATCGTTTTCCTCTATTAATTGAATAATTGACATTATTTGGTTAATTCCTCATTTTTCATCATTTCTTACTAATTTGTCCTCTGATTAAATAATTTTGAATTATTTAATTAAATCTAATTTTCTACCTTCCACCATGATTAAATAATTTTATTATTTAATTAAATCTAATATTTCCTGTATCCGACATAATTAAATAATTTTTAATTATTTAATTAAAAACTTAATTTCTTCTCATCCAGGAAACTAAATAATTTTCTTAATTATTTAATTCCCTAATTTCCTCCAACTTGCACAAAGAATATTCCCGTTTCAAAATATATTTTCTCTCCAAAATATCTATATGGCATATTCCCTCCAAAAGAATATTCTACAATTCAAGTTCAAATTTGAATAGATATTTTCGCTTCAAAATATCTTCAACCAATTTTCCATGAAAATAGGGATATTTGGGATCTCATTCAATTTCATGCATTGATAATCTTTTATCTTCCTGATTTCCTCTCATCCTTCGAACTTGAGATTCTATCCTAACCGTTGATCAGATATTTTCAAATCTATAAACACACCTTCCACTTCATCAAAATCATTCTTAATCTTCATCAGCTTGAGTAATTGATTGTTTTGAGCTAATTGTCAGTCCTAATTCATCATTCTTGAGCTTTGCAACATGGTTAAATGCTTAATAGAGAAATCCACATCCATTTGGAGCATAATCCCTTAATGAGATTGAAGGTTTGCACATTCTTGTAGATTCGATTTCTTTGAATTGTATGTGTTCATGCTTTTGTTTGAATCCTTTTGTTGTTGCTAACCAATTTCATTGAGTATGGGATAATATGATCTTTGTTTAATTGGTTTTTAGTGTTTATTACATTGATTTCCTGATTTATACTTGTTACATCTAACCCATATTTTCCCCTATGATATTTTGACACACTCGATGGGACCCACATCCCAAAATTATCAATTTTTATGTTTTGTAGACTTAAAGGTCATATTGATGTCTTTATCATAGAGTGACACATTTATCTTCTACACAACAATGCCTTTGCAACATCATATCACATTTAAAAATCACAACACCATGTTTGCATTTCCTACCACATATGTTTTATAACTTTATTCTCTATTTTCTATGTAGTTTTCCAATAGTGATGCTTTTGACCATGAATTGACATGTTTGAAGTATCTTTCTTCTTCCTTCATCTATTACAGAGATGCCTCTATCATACGGTGTCATTATTGTTATTTTGTATCACTTTTTCTTGACAAACTTTTCTCTATTCTCTATGTAGGTTTTATATAATGGAATTTTTAACTGGTCTTTGTTGCCTCTATTAGATCTTGCAACATCTATTCTCAGTCACAACAACACTTTTTCCAGGTATCTTGTCATGTTTGTTTCATTTAGGGTTTAATTTTTTTTGTTGATTTCTAACCCTAATGTTGGCTTGTCCTTTTGATATAACATCTTTGTAGCTTGTGGCGTAATGTTGGGAAAAGAACATTTGATAAAATAATAAAATGTGTTTTTTAGGGTTTTTATTCACACTTCAATTTGGTTCAAATAAAATTAATTTCACATTTTATTTGGTATTTAAATTGAGCCACATCTTTGAATTTTGGTTCACTTAAAAATAACTCTATGACATGTTTGGTAGGTTAGTGTGTATGTATTATCTTTCCATGTACCTAGTGTGATCTTAGAAATTAGAAATACCACTAACTTACAATATGTTCTGTACATCTTGAGGATTAACATTTTGCATATTTTCTCCCCTTGTGACTCTTAAGTACAATCTCGGGGATCATAAATGACATTAAATCCATTTATTTCAAAGTAGGAGACTTTCTTGGGGGTTTCATTAGCCCATGCTTTAATCTCAAGCATGTTTCTCAGTCAGCTATATAAAGGGGAGAAAAGAATTTGTATCGCAAGGAGTGGATCACATCCTTCAAGACAAGCATCATGACCCTCAATCCACCAAGACATGTATCTAGGTGATGAGAAGAAAGGAGAGCCCTCTTGACTTTGATATAATGGGAGATCTCTTTGTTCACAATAGACCCCCACTACGAACCTTGTTAATGTAGAAGCCTAAGATCCATTCAACTGCGACTTGTTTGTAATGCAGGGTAAAAGTATCAATTCCCGAAGTTACCATGTACTCCCTTAAGAAGGAATAGAAATATTTGGGTTGGTTATTTATAACCTCTTAGGGAGAGTTATCTTGCTTTTGTAAAGAAAGGTGTTTCTATCCAATCTTGTGGAGTATTTATCACTTAACTGTGAGGTGAGCCTACTACAATTTTACACATCTACTTGTTTAACAGAGTCATTCTTTTTTTTAATTGTATTCAATATGTTCTCTATAGCTTAGGAAATCAGAATTAAGATTATTCAACACAATGAATAAACTTGAAATTCCTAATCTAATGATAGAGAACAAAGAAGTGCATGAAAGAAAGAAATAAAGATCGATTTCACCATAATATTCATGCCTCCATTGAATGACCTTCATCATACTTATCCATTTTTCTTTGAAGCTCCAAGTGCCCTCAATATTGAAGATGCTACTAAAGCCTATGACTAGTGACTAGCAAAATATCAAAGATTAACTATTATCTCAACAACACAATCACCTATGAATCCAAGATTTTTTATGAATGGAAAAATGATGATCGAGATTGAAAAGACATTAATTAGATAAATGGCCAAAATTATACGAGATGAGATGAGATAAGATTGAAAGTGAAAGAGAAAGAGGAAACTAACTGATTTTTTGAGAAAATCAATTAGTTCAAAAAGGAAAGTGAATTTAATTAAACAATGGTAGAATTATTTAATTATAGAAGAAAAAGTCAACTCGTTTTCTAAATTAAACAGTAATTTAATTCAAAATAAGTGAGAGGGAAAGTCCATTTCGAAAGTCATTTAAATAAATATTAATTTTGTAATTACAGAGAAAGAAAGATAATTGAATAATTAAAAAAATAAAAACTAATTATTTAATTATAGTGGAGAAAGTGGAGATAATTAAATAAATTAGATTTATTTAATTATAAGGGATGGGAACCTTAGTGACAAAATTAAATAATTTTTAATTGATCAGAGGCTGAGGTGAAATGATCGAAATATTTAATTAAATAATTAAAATTACTTAATTCATAGAAGGGTGATGACATTAGAAAATAAATTATAGGTGTCTACATTTTCCCCTCTTTGATACAATGTAGTTTATTGCATTTTGTCAAAGAAAAGATATTCCCTAGTGTAAGGAAGAATGACGAGGAGGTAGATGGTATGTCCCCTCAAGAGGATAGGCGAGTTCAAAGAACATGAGTGTGCTCTTGAAATGGATGAGAAGACTAGAAGATGAAGGACAAAAGGATAGATAAAAATAGATAAGGATGATGAAGATGCAAACTAGAAGAAATGTTAGAGTCAAAAAGATGATTGTTAGCACATAAAAGAAGGATGTTAGCATAGAAGACCTAGATGTTGAGATAGTGCTAGTTGAGATAATTTACAGATATATATTTTTCTACACAAGGCTTTTGCATTTAATCATCATTGGGTAGTAAAATATGAAAAATGGAGAAAAACCACCATGGTATGACATAGAACAAGGTTTGCAAGGTCATCCATATGTAAAACAAAAATTAACAAACAAGGAATGCCCTAACTCATACTAAGGGAAAGGTTGCCCCCGTCTTTTTGTCAAGACAAACTGCAAACATCAATCAAATAAAAGACAGTTCATGAGACATCCTCGCTCCTCTAAATCATTCGTGGAACATCCTGTTGGTTCCCAAATCAATAGATTCACTAAATCCTATAAGCAAGCCACGTTTTATACTCATATCTAGTGTAGGATTTGGCCAACAAATGGGAAATGAGATTGGAACACATTTCCCCTACACTTCAAGCTTTGTAGGACCTAAGGAGGTGACCCTTTTAGCAACACCTTAAATAATCACACTCGCACTCAATAGGGTATTGCTCAACAGATAATTCTCTCACAAGAATACACCAAGAAACATGAAATATCACTCAACATTGACTAAGATATTAGGAAATCTTCATTAACTAGCATGGAGAACATGGTAAATAACAATATCCTATAAAATAGGGAAAACAAGACTAAATTGTTTGTTCCTAAAATATGGTGATTCCTTCCAGGTCTTACAAACAAATAAATCCACTAATTCGGTGCCTTATCCATAAAAAAGTCAAGATGAAATAATCCCCTAATAGAAACATAAACACTAATTCAGTGGCCTCTGAAATATCATTTCCTTACATAAATACATTCACTTAAGGACATATTATCAATCTACTTCCAAATCCTCACATAATAACAATGACCTCAATGTTTAACTAGAAGCCAAATTTAATTTATTCCTTGAATAAAATCTATCAGCTATACATTCATCACAAAAACTATGTAATAAAAATCTCAACAATGTTTGATTATATTGATTGAAAAATCATTGTATTACATAAAGGAAACATTGACAATATGACATTCTTCATCTTAAATTGCAGATTGAATCTGCCTTCCATTATCAGTAAAAAAGATTGCATCACTTAAATCTGAAACTTAAAGAAAAAACTAAAACCTAGCAGAGTCACTTTGTACAAAATCACACTACACATAAACTGGAGAGAAAACAATAATTCTTAGAATCCTTTTTCAGCTGGAGGAAACTGACAATAAGAAGGAGAAGAAGAAAACCTAAAACTTAATCTTCATGTGACACCTCAATCCTTCATCCTCCTTTGATCTGTAACTGCCTCTAGCTCATGAAGAATCTTCAATCTACTTTATGATTCTCGCCTCTTGCACTTGCTTGCCCTCTAACAGAAAATATTCCTCATCATGATGACCTTCTTCATTATGTCATGTAGATGAAAAATATCTATTTGTAGAAGAATAGAAACCCTCCATGAAAATATTTCACACTTCTCCATTTGTTGTAGAAAAAAAGCTTTACCTGTGTATTTACTTTCACCCTCATCTGTAGCTAAATTTTTTTTATTTTCATTGTAGAAAAAAATTGGGGCTGAAAATCCCCATTTACCCGTGTATTCACCTTCATACTTTAATCTCACTTTCCATTTTAATTTATTTTTACTTCCCAACAATTAAAACTTTATTTTAATTATGGGGGCTTTAAACATTTCCATCATTTGTTGTAGAATATCTCTTTCACTGGGAACTTCACCTTTTAATAGATTCATCAAATAATAATATTTGACACTCCACAAGTCCCATCGGGTACTTCACAAACACAACACACATCATGAATAGAATGAGAGAAATGAGAAATATAATAGTGATGCACGATGAAGATAATGCAGAATTTTTTTTGTGAAGGACAAAATTTATTTAATCAAGCAAATAAAAAACTACACATTCCTTTACCTTTTATTTACCTTAATACCTTAATTATTTTTGAGCAATTTAAAATTTGTTTCACGTGGTGGAGGCTTCTAATTTTTTTTTCACTCAGGCGGTGAAAAAATTTGTTCCATGCATTTCCTGACCACCATCGCACATCTCCAATTTGGTGTGAGAAATGAAAATCAAATCAATGATGGGCGATACATGTTCTGTAGATTCTCGATGAACCTTGGAGGCTTTAATTGATTTTTATCTATTGCAAAAACCATTTACTTGAGCATTTACCATTTATTTACTTCATCGCCAAGAAGAAATCATGAAATAATGCCAAGAATAGTTCTCTAGGCTCACAACTCCTTTTACTCAAACATTTTCAGACAAGCATTGTGTATCGCGAATGCAAAAAGAAAATGAAAACACAAATGAGCAATATGCGATGGAGAGAACGCAACATCGCTCCATCACAAATTTGATGAAAGATCTTTGAAATCCATGATGGGTGATGAGAGAACACAACATCGCATCATCATGGATTTGATGAGGAAAAGAGACCACAAACCAGTGATGGGCGATGAGTTTTTTCGTGAAACTCGAAAGCCATGAAAGCCATATTTCAGCCGATCAGAAGCAAGAATTAAACCTTCTTTGATCAAAAACATTTAAAATACTTTTTATATTTTCCCCAAATGCCCTTTTTACAAATGTACAATATTTTAAATATTCACAATATTTTAAATATTCACAATATTTTAAATATTCACAATATTTTAAATATTAAAATTTGAAACTTTAGAAAAATTGTGAATTCTAATTATGCTTATGGCCCATTTAGAAAAAAAATTACTATGGGAAAAAAAAAACATATGAAGCCGAGATGTTTTGCATGTGGCCATAATAAATTATTTATAGAAAACCCATTTCATCAGATTTTTCCCAACCCTTCAAATTCAGGTACCTCCTTTGTAAACTAGCCCCAAGACGTGTTTGTCACACCCAAAATGCATTAAAATAACACATCACGTGACCTCCGTTTTTTTATGAAAATAGAGATGTAGATGTTTTAGACCAAAAAAGGAAATGGGTTGTCCTTAGAATTTTAAAATTTGAAACTTTTTGGAACACCCTTTTTGGCCCTATCACATTCAACACAACATTAATTAACCCATCAAAACTCATCCTAGGAGCCCGAAACTAAGAAAGAATGTAGAAATTTGACTGAAGAGTCTAGTACAATAAATGACTTGGAAAAATTAATCCTGAGGTGCAAGATATTAAAATCCAAAGTGGCTTAGTCAGACTTTTCTGCAACTACACCTATTAGAAACCAACTCGAGCACACCAAGTTACCTCCTTAAAAAAATACCAAATCAACCCCTTGAAGCTATCATTGGAAACACTAGATCATTTAAGTCCATTTATCATGTGTGCAAGATGGTTCTACTTCAATCCAAATTCATCACAAGATTTTAAGGGTCAAATTTGACCTCCTTCAAACATTTAGATGTCAACATATGACAAACTGCCTTTGCTTTTAAGCTGGTAAAAATATCAAATCTGATCATGAGACTCTGAAACTGGACCAAGGAGCATATGAATGTGAGGGGAATCCAGGAAATCAATCCATTTTTCATGACTTTCATGCAACTGTGAAATATGAGTCTAAACAGGAGGCCACTTCACAGGATTGAGAATATGCCAACAACAAAATAGTCCCAGAACCCTCCAACTTTTCTTTTCAAAACTCATCACAAGAAGCTGAAATATAACATACATGCTCACATATGTCAAATGAGTATGCCCACCAGAGGATTTGACATTAAAATCAATTGGATTTGAATTATGACCCTCCAAAGTAGGTCACTGGGGCAGATTTTCAAGGTCCATTTTTTAGTGTGAAAATCAACATTTTTCATCATGGGTACTTCAAATATTAAAATTTTGAAGGTGCCATTACTGGCTCCAACTTGGGATGCATGCCCCTTGTGGCCATGTTGAGATTCCAAATCTCTAGGGAGAGCAGACCGAGTGCTATAACCATTGGGCAACGAAGTATTTATTCAATTTTTCAAACTTCATTCAGTGGCCCCAAGTCACCAAATGGGAAAAGGGAAATCAATTCTTACCCCTATCAAACACCAATCTTCTAAAGGAGCTTATCCACTTTAATCCATACCTACCTTTATCAAACCACAACAATACAACTGAATTCATTCCTACAAACACAACTATTACGCTATCTTTGTATTCAACTTTACTATCACATGACAACCAAATGACTTAGGCCACATCACTTCCACCCATTTCATCTTTTGATTTTGTGGAAAGTGAAAAAAAATGAGGATGATAATCAAGACTACATGAAGACATATTCCTATCATACTTACTAACCCCCTCATAATGATCAAGGTGAGAAAAGATATCATGCCTTAGAAATAGTGTGCAATCCTCCTATGTGTCAAGCAAAGAATGCTCACACATTTGTAACTCATTCAACTGAATTGCATCATGGTCAAGTGTATCATCATACCAACAACATAACTCAATCATATTACCATATGTCTCAATTTCCTAAAAACAAGATTCACCAGCACTCATAATACCTTCATCCACATTCAAATTATAGCATTCAAACAATGCATCAACATCCCAAATAGTGTTTCTCGCTTCAAGTTCATAAACAAGATCATCTGCATTCTTCATATTATTACACAGGAAAACTTAAAATGTACGCTTAGATGACTTTGATTTTACTTCTCCAAAAAATTCCTCATAGTGAGTGTTAAAGACACATTAATTATTGCAGGGAGTATCATATTCAAGATTACCTTTTGCCGCACCAACATGAAAATATGCAGCATACTACTCATGAAGAGAACTATGAGTTGCAGATCCATAAAATAATCCTCATACACATCCATGTGATTGAAATAATCACATTCTTCAAGTGTGAACTCATCATAAAGAGCTTCATTAGTTGTACTAACATTTTTCCTTTCATTTTCAATTTCATATACAACTACATCAATGCTAATATCATGCTAACACTCACGGATAACTTCAAAGTCAACAAAATAAGTAGAAGGTAAAGAATCAAACGAAATAGGAGTTCCTAGGTTATCATTATCAACATATGCATATTCCTTCTAATCAACTACTTGAGATGATTCATCCAATGAACCTCTTGCATACATATCTCCTTCTTTGTTCATATTGCGACAACAATTAGCAGGGCTACCTTCTTCACTGTCAAACTGAAAACCATCAATTATTTCTTCATTCCAGCCTCTCACAAATGATTTCTCCGACTTAAAATCGTTGCATACTATTTCATTTTCATCTAATACACTGATATTCTCAAAAGTATTCCTGAAATCATCAAACTCCTTTGCCTCATCATTATGAAAATTTTCATCAATTCTACACACACTTGTAGGATTTGCATGACCAAGTGTACCATGGCAATGTTCATTGCATACTTCTTCGAAAAGAATTCCCAATTCATATCCATCATGCTCTTGTCCAAGAGAACTTGGATTTCCATTGTGTTTATTTTTAGAAAAGAGGATATCCAATTCATGCTAATTTTCAGCATCTAACCTTTCCATACAAGGCTCAGAAAATATTATACCCTCAGTACAATGTGAAATGAGATGATCATTCAAGGAGCACTCGATAATATCATAAGATTTTTCAACATCACCATGCATTTGTGATGTCTCAAAAATATTGTCATCATCATTATTAAAGCACTTCTCACTTAAATAAATCAATTCTACTGCTTCCTCTTGAAATAAATCACAGTTACTAGGGCTGAAAATAGAATTGTAATCATCTTGATCACACTGACAAGAATGCTTTTCAGCTAGTTGAAAATTTCCATCTACAACACCATTTTTCTCATCATGAAGACATAAAAATTTAGAATCAGTATGATCTTCAACTATAAATTCAAATTCCATAGAAGATAAAATACTTTAAGTATCATCAACATCATTGCAACCTTCTTTTGATATAGAAAATTGGCTCTGTATTTTTGTATTTTCAGAGCAAATAGAAGAAACCTCACACGTTCCACCTATTTCATCATGACCATTATGGCTGCAATATTCTTTTGGGTACACTTCTTTTCTAGGTTGTTCCAAAACAACTTCCTAATCACCAAACAATGCATCATTCTTATCTTCTACTATACCATCTAGATCTATTTGATTAAGTCTTCAAAAAGTACCATCACATAATTGAGTTGGGAGAATATTTCCATATTTATCATCATTTCCTCAATTACTGAAATCCTTTGATATAAAAATTTAAGGCTATGAGGCTTCCAATCAAAAGGCATGGTACTCAGACCTAACCCATAGTTCTCACTGAATAAATCAGTACAAAATGAGTCATCGAGTCTTTCTAGTTCTAGTATATCAAGCAAAAATTTCATGAATCTATCATGAAAATCATAGATGGATTCATCCTACAATCTTTCTATATCACATAATGCATCAATAGGTGACATAATTTAAACCTCATTTTCAGATTTCTCTTCATATTCTTCTTGGGTATGTAGATTTCTTCTTTAGAAAAGCAGTCATCATTCACTTCACCAAACTCATCCATGAACATTTTCTCAAGGTCTTGCCATGAACATATCATGGAATGCATAAGTAAACTAGAAATCCAATATTCAACATTGTCTTCTAAAGTTCTTATGAAAAACTTCATGACAACATCTTCTTCTAGTATTTGAAAGTCTTCCATTACATCAAGAAAACCTTGTACATGTTTTGATGCTGACTCTTCAAGACCTCCTCTGAACTTAGGAAAACATTCATTAACTATTTTTGGGACAGAAGGTGGGTAACCCTAGATTTTACTAAAATCCAGAGGATCATATATTTCACTAGTGAACACCTTCCTTTGAGGACATGAATGCATTCTAGGCATGATATTATAGCTTATAGAGGGAGAAATAGGACAACCATACATATTTGTAAATGAAAATTTTCCCTCCGCAACTATTTTCTTCAATATCCTTTTTAGAATATCCTACTTTCTCATTTCCCTTTTCCACTAGTATCTTGAAATACATGATAAGGGATAGTATCAACTAAAACATTCATTGAAAACCTTCATATAGAAATATTACAATAGAAGAATACTTGAGAATTGTTGCAACTAATAATTCTAATGATTTAAAATATTATGTAGAGTCACCACCTTTTTACAAGAGGAAAATATCTTCAAGCAACAGGAAGCTTCTTTCAAGATCTATGTATTTTCGAGTTCTCTCCACCAGTAGAGCACCAAAATTCAAGAATACATCAAAAAAATTGCAGAAATCTCCTTCAAGTATGTAGGTCCTTGGACCATTCTGACCCAAAACTATAGATCACCAAACTAATTGACTCTTTTCAACTAATAACCCTATGGAGTCACCAATTTGTTGGTGACTCAGATGGGAAAATAAGAGTCCAAAATTTTTAACCTCTGGTTACAAATAATATTTCAATATTGTAATGACTCTTTGAAAAGACCATCTACAACCAAAGATTTTGATTTCATCCCCAATGGAGTTGCCAATCTATTGGTTCCCAAATAAAAAAATTCACTAAATTCTAGAAGTAAGCCACATTTCATACTTAGGTCTAGTGTAGGATTTGGCCAATGAATAGGAAATGAGGTTGGAACACATTTCCCCTACACTTCAAGCTCTATAGGGCCTAGGGGGTTGACCCTTCTAGCAACACCTTAAAGATTAACACTCACACTCAATAGGGTATTGCTCAATAGATAATGCTCTCACAAGAATATGCCAAGAAACATGATATATCACTCAACATTGGCTAAGATACTGGGAAACCTTCATTAAATAGCATGGAGAACATGGTAAATACCAATATCCTATAAAATAGGAAAAATAAGACTGAATTGTTTGTTATTAAAATATGGCGATTCCTTCCAGGTTTTGCAAACAAAGAAACCCACTAAGTGAGTGCCTTATCCATAATATATTCAAGATGAAATAATCCCCTGATAATAACATAAACACTAATTCAATGGCCTTTGGAATATCAGTACCCTACAATAATACAACCACTTAAGGACATATTATCAATCTACTTCTGAATCCTCACATAATAACAATCTCTCAATGCTTGACTAGAAGCCAAATTTAATTTTTTCGTTGAATAAAAATATCAGCTAAACATTCATCACAACAAATATGTAATGAAAATCTCAACAATATTTGATTATATTGATTGAAAAAACACTATATTACATAAAGGAGATATTGATAATATGACATTCTTCACCTTAAACTACAGATTGAATCTACATGCCATTATCAGTAAGAAATATTACATCACTTAAATCTGAAACTTAAAGAATAAACTAAAACCTAGTAGAGTCACTTTGTACAAAAATCACACTATACAAAAACTGGAGAGCAAACAATAATTCTTAAAATCCTCTTTTAGCTGGACAAAACTGAGAATAAGAAGAAGAAGAAATCCTAAGACTTTATAGTCATGTGACACCTGAATCCTTCATCATCCTTTGATCTCTAACTACCTCCAGCTCATGAAGAATCTTCAATCTTCTTTCTGATTCTCACCTCTTGCACTTGCTTGCCCTCTAACAGAAAATATTCCTCATCATGATGACCTTCTTCATTATGCCCTATAGATGAAAATATTTGTTTGTAGAAGAATAGAAACCCTCCGTAACAATATTTCACAGTTATCCATCTGCTGTAGAAAAAACTGTTTACCTATGTATTTAATTCCACCCTCATCTGTAGCTGAAAACATTTTATTTTCATGGTAAAATACACCTGGGGCTGAAAATCCCAATTTACTTGTGTATTCACATTCATACTTTAATCTCACTTTCAATTTTAATTTACTTTTACTTCACAACAATTAAAAAATTATTTTAATTATGAGGGATTTAAGCTTTTCCATCATTTTTTGTAGAAGATTTATTTCATCGGGCACTTCACCTTTTAATAGATTCATTGTATAATAATATTTGACAATCCACGGGTCCCACCAGGTACTTCACACAAACATATCACGCATCGCAAATAGAATGAGAGAAATGAGAAATATTATAGCAATGCACGATGAAGATAATACAACAAAGTTTTTGTGAAGCATAAAATTTATTTAATTGGGAAAATACAAAATTACTCATGCCTTTACCTTTTATTTACCTTCATACCTTAATTATTTCCCAGCAATTTAAAATTTCTTTCAAATGATGGAGGATTTTAATTTTATTTCACTCAGGGAGTGAAAAACTTTATTCCCTTGCATTTCCTTACCACCATCACACATCTCCAATTTGGTGTGAGAAATGAAAATAAAATCAGTGATGGGTGATACATGTTTTCAGCTTCTTGATGAACCTTGGAGGCTTTAATTAATTTTTATCGGCTACATAAACCATTTACTTGAGCATTTACCATTTATTTACTTCACCATCAAGAAGAGCTCATGAAATAATGATAGGCTTAATTCTCTAGGCCCACCATTACTTTTACTCAAACATTGTTGGACAAGCATCGTATATCATGAATGTAAAAAGAAAATGAAGACACAAATGAGCGATACACGATGAAGAGAACACAACATCACTCTATAGTGGATTTGATGAGAGAAAGAGCTTTGAAATCCATGATGTGCGATGAGAGAACACAACATCGTCTCATTGCGGATTTGATGAGGAAAAGAGACCACAAACCATCCATGGGTGATGAGTTTTGTTGCGAAGCTTGAAATTCATGAAAGCATTGTTGGAGTTGAGAAGATACAACTTCATAGGAGCCCAAAGATCTTTGCAAGTAAATAACCTGTTACAAGGAAAAGCAAAGAGAAGCAACAAAGAAAAGGCTCAAGAATGTGGAGCAATGTATTCACCCAAAATGTAAAATGAATAATCATACAAAAGATAGTTTTCAACCATATATAGATGAAAACCTTGAAAAGGAAAACCCTAGGCTTGCACAATAATAATTAATAAAGTAATTAATTATTATGCACCTAATGTTAGCTTAAGTGAACTTTACGTAATTAAACAAATATTATTTAATTAATAAAGTAAATACCCAATTACTCTAACACCCCCCCTTAAGCTAGACTTAGGGAGAAGCTAAACCCTAGAAGAAGCTACTGAAAGCAAAAGCAATGGGTCCTGACAACAAGGCTAGATCAGGTACCCATGTACAAATCAATGCAAACTAAATGAAACGGGGAAAAGGAGAAAAACCGAGTGGGAACAAAACTCCTCCCCAAAATAGAATGCAAGGAAGGAATGCAATGCACTAATGAAAGAAGGATAGGAGGTGGATAACATGATACCCCCCATAGACAACTTCTATCATATAAGTACATGTACAATGGTCTCCATCGAAGAGATAGAAAGAGAGAAGGAGGCCCCCCCACAATGAAGGAACTCATGTCACAATGCTAGATGCCTGATGTAGAATCCAAAAGGAGATCCTGAAGCGGAAAATGATATTCCTCCCCTTGGGAAGAAATAGATCCAAAGGACGATGTTGAAGAAACCCTGTGAAGAATGATGAACCAATCTATCTCAAGATGTGTGCCATGATAGGATGTTGAAGAATCTCACTGTCTGAACGGAAACAAATGATGCCAAATCCAAATTGATGTGGAGAATACTGAAATCCAACCTTTGAATGCATGGATAATGGTGGGCGAACAATGATAACCTGACTGTCAAGGTAGAGGAGATGAATGTCCTCAAAATAATCCTCCAAATCTGTAATATAGGACTCCACAAACAAGAAAGATATGTCTGCAATATAAGAGTCCAAAGTAGCTATGTCTGGAAGATGTATGATTTCCTGTTGCACTGAATCAAGAACAACAAGAGATGCTGATGAAGTCTCAGTCTGAAGAGTAGGAACTGTGAGACAAACCTCTAATCCATCGAAACATGTAAGGGTGTCTAAATACTCAAGATCCTCTAAAGTATCATGATCAAATGGTGTATTCTCTCTCCAAGCAATGGGTAAGAGACAATCTGAAGCAGGATCCTCTGGGAATGGAGATAGAATAGGGTCTCCATAGATCTCCCAAAGACATGTCCAAAGTGGGTGAGGACAATCAATGTCCGATATAACCAACACAGTGTCATGATCAACACTAGACAATATAAGTCCTACTATGTGATTTCTAATAATATCCCATGCTAATTTTCCCTCTAAAGGTGTTGGTTCAGGTATGAGATCATACAAATAAGGAAAAATATTAAGCCACCTACAATGTGTAAGTATACCCTTTGCCCATGACTCATAATTACCCCATTCTAGAAGAACAACTGAAGGGTGAGTAGAAAAACCCATGATAACTCTTCAAATGAAAAATTCAGAGACTAATGATCTCAACAATGAAAAAGCATATCAACATAACCCATCCAACTTCAAACAAAGCCCATGTAGGAGCTAGGATGACCAAGTAATTGAGAAAAGTGTAAAAAAACACAAAGCTGAATACAAAATACCTGGTAAATATGCTGATAAAATAGACTATATATCTGGAAATATCATTCTAATACCTTTCCAATACCTATTCATTTGCACAAAACAGAGTTCGGACGCAAAAGATACACCCCTTGGAGTGAGAAAACCAAGTTCTGACTTTGACTGGCAAAAAAGGCTGCAAAACTACAAAATAAGGAAAAAATACAAGTACCACTGGAATTTCGCTAAAACTAGCTTTCCAACAATATCTCATTTTCGAAAATTCGAGAAAAAATGCCCATTTTACGCCCGATTTAGCGCAAGCTGCTCCAATGTGCTAAAAATAAATTTCACAACCCTCAAGGGCTAAAGAAAATCGGCCCCTGGCCATATGGACGACTAGGGGGATGGCAACTAGGTCTTGGGTGTGCGGTCCCTGGTTCCTCATAAGACCTGGCAACAGGTGTTATAAGCCTGCGGCGGCTGGAGGGGCCGATAGTGGTCAGCGAGCCTACTGGGTCAGCGCAGCAGGTGGAGCGCGGAGGCAGGCGAGCTGGCGGTGTCGGCAAGGAGCAGGCAATGTTAGCAGGGCGAGCTCAGTGGAGCCGAGTGCAACAGAGACCGGCGGCGGAGCAGCTCGGTGGCCAAGCGGTGGCCAAAAGGGGCGAAGTGGTGGGGAGCTGCAGACAAAGCGGCCAAACCAAGCACAGACTGGGCGCCGACGAAATTTGCAACTAGCCGCCGAAAATTAAAATAAAAACCTTAGGTTTTTATTTTTTTTGCGAATTTTTTTCAGGGGGTCGTATGGCGAAACCTTAAAAAAAAATTTGCAACCCTAGTTGACTGTGATCAAAATTGATGATTTGACAGTCGATTTAGGGGTTTTTGGGCACTATGAATCCAATGGCACTGTTTGTTTGGGCCCAAAGTGAACCTAAAATTCAGAGTATGCTGAATCCACAAGAAGAAACCTTAGAACCCTTGATTTGCTTCCAATGCAAAAATCTCAAAACAAGAACAAGCAGCTACAAATCTGAAGCTCTGATACCATGTTGGAGTTGAGAAGATACAACTTCATAAGAGCCCAAAGATCTTTGCAAGCAAATAACCTGTTACAAGGAGAAGCAAAGAGAAGCAACAAAGAAAATGGTTAAGAATGTGGAGCAATTTATTCACCCAAAATGTAAAATGAATAATCATACAAAAGATAGTTTTCAACCATATATAGATGAAAACCCTAAAAAGGAAAACCCTAGGCTTGCACAATAATAATTAATAAAGTAATTAATTGTTATGCACCTAATGTTAGCTTAAGTGAAAAGAGGTAAAAGGGAACTTTACGTAATTAAACAAATATTGTTTAATTAATAAAGTAAATACCCAATTACTCTAACAAGCGTATTTTAGCTAATCAAAAGCAAGAATTAAACTTGCTTTGCTAAAAAACATTTGAAATACATTTTATATTTTCCCCAAAATGCCCCTTTTACAAATGTATAATATTTAAAATATTCACAATATTTTAAATATTAACATTTGAAACTTCAAAAAAATTGTGAAGTCTACTTACAGTTTGGCCCATTTAGAGAAAATTTACTACAGGAAAACTGGAACACCTAGAGCCAATTTTTTTTGCGTATGACTATAATCAATTATTTATAGAAAACCTATTTCCTCATATTTTTCACAACCCTAAAAATTCAGGTACCTCTTTTGTAAACTAGCCTCAAGTCATGTTTGCCACACCTGAAACGCATTAAAATAACACATCATATCACCTCCGTTTTTGATGAAAATGGAGCCGTAGATGCTTTAGACAAAAAAAAGAAATGGGTTTTCCTTAGAGTTTGAAAACTTGAAACATTTTTGAAACACCATTTTTGGCTTTGTCGCACACAAAACATCATTAATTAAGCCATCAAAACTCATCCTGGGAACCTAAAACTGAGCAATCATATAGAAATTTGAACCTGGAATCCAACACAATAAATTGTTTGGAAAAATTCATCCTGAGGTGCAAGATATTAAAATCCAAAGTGGCTCAATCAGACTTTTCTACAACTGCACCTATCAGATACCAACTCTAGCACACCAATTTACCTCCTTGAAAAATACCAAATCAACTCCTAGGAAGCTACCACTGGAAAAACTATATCATTTAAGTTCATTTAGCATGTGTGCAATAGGGTTTTATTTCGATCCACATTTATCACAAGATTTTAAGGGTCAAATTTGACCTCCTTGAAACATTTAGATGTCAACATATGCCAAACTTCCTTTGCTTTTAACCTGGTAAAAATATCAAATCTGATCATGAGACTCTAAAATTGGACTAGGGATCATTTCAATGTGAGGGGAATGCAAGAAATCAATCCATTTATGATGATCATCCAATAGTGAAATATGAGTCTAAACAGGAGGCCAGTTGGCAAGATTGAGAATATACAAACAAAACAATCCCAAAACCCTCCAGCTTTTCTTTTCAAAAATCTATCAAAACTCATCACATGAAGCTGAAATCTAAAATACATGCTCACATATGTCAAATGAGTACTCCCACCAAAGTATTTGACATGAAAATCAACTGGCTCTAAATTATGACCCTCCAAAGTAGGTCACTGGGGTAGATTTTCGTGGTCCATTTTTGAGTCTGCAAATCAACTTTTTTCATCATGGTCACTTCAAATATTAAAATTTTGAAGGTGCCGTTAGTGGCTCCGACTAGGGATGCATTCCCCTTGTGGGCATGGTGAGATTCCAAATCTCTAGGGAGAGAAGACTGAGTGCTAGAACCATTAGGTAGCAGAGTCTTTATTCAAATTTTCAAACCTCATTTAGTGGCACCAAGACACCAAATGGGAAAAGGGAAACCAATTCTTACCCCTGCCAAACACCAATTTGCTAAAGGAGTTGTTCCCCTTTAATCCATACCTACCTATGTCCAACCACAACAACACAAGTGAATTCATTCCTACAAACAAAAGTGTCATGCTATCTTTGTATTCATCTTTACTATCACATGGAAACCAAATGATATAGGCCACATCACTGCAACCCATTTCATCTTCTGATTTTGTAGCAAGTGGAAAAACATGAGGATCATAATCAAGACTACATGAAGACACAGTCTTATCGTACTTACTAACCCTCTCATAATGATCCAGGTCAGAAAATATATCATTCCTTAGAAACAATGTGCAATCCTTTTGTGTTTCAAGAAAATAATGCTCACACATTTGTAACTCCTTCAACTAAATTGCATCACGGTCAAGTGTATCATCATCCCAACAACATAGCTCAATCATATTACCATATGTCTCAATGTCTTGAAAACAAGATTCACCAACACTCATAATACCTTCATCCACATTCAAATCATAGCATTCAAACAATGCATCAACATCCCAAATAGTGTTTCTTGCTTCAGGTTCATAATCAACATCATCTGCATTCTTAATATTATTACACAACAAAACTTCAAATGTAGGCTCAGATGACTGACAGTTTACTTCACCAAAAAATTCCTCATAGTGAGTGTTTAAGACACATTCATTATTGCAAGGAGTATCATATTCAACATTACCACCTTCTTTATGCCAATATGAAAATCTAAATCATATTGTGCATGAAGAGAACTATTAGTTGCAGATACAGAAAAGAGATCCTCGTACACATCCATATGATTGACACAATCACATTCTTCAAGTGCAAACTCATGATAAAGAGCCTCATTAGTTTGACTAAAAACTTTCATTTCATTTTCAATTTCATATACAACTAAATCAAAGCTAGCATCATGCTGACACTCAGGGATAACTTCAAAGTCAACAAAAGAAGTAGAAGAAGGTAAAGGATCAAACCAAATAGGAGTTCCTAGTTTATTAGTATCAACATATG
The DNA here is from genome assembly GCA_007115665.2 of Sequoiadendron giganteum. Lineage (NCBI taxonomy): Eukaryota > Viridiplantae > Streptophyta > Pinopsida > Cupressales > Cupressaceae > Sequoiadendron > Sequoiadendron giganteum. The sequence goes on along the minus strand of CM021100.1, from coordinate 487,934,682 downwards.
CATATTCCTCGTAATCAACTACTTGAGATGATTCATCCAATGAACCTCTTGCATACATATCTCCTCCTTCTTTCATAACTGTTGCAAAAATTAACAGGGCTACCTTCTTCACTGTCAAACTAAAAACCATCAATGGTTTCTTCATTGTGGTTGCTCACAAATGATTTCTCTAACTGAAAATCATTGCATACTCTCTAATTTTCATTTGATAGACTGATATTCTCAAAAGTATTCCTTAAATCATCAAACTTCTTTGCCAAATCATTATAAAAATTATCATCAATGCTACACACACTTGTAGAATTTGCATGACCAAGTGTACCATGGAAACGCTGATTACACAATTCTTCTTCAAAAAGAATGCCCAATTCATATCCATCATGCTCTTGTCCAAGAGAACTTGGAGTTCCATTGTGTTTATTGTTAGGAAAGAGGATATCCAATTCACCCTGATTTTCAGCATCTAACCTTTCCATACAAGGCTTAGAAAATCTTATACCCATAGTACAATGTGAAATGAGATGATCATTAAAGGAGCATTCTAGAATATCATAAGTTTTTTCAACATCACCATGCATTTGTGATGTCTCAAGAATAATTTTTTCATCATTATTGAAGCACTTCTCACTTAAATAAATCAATTCTACTGCTTCTTCTTGAAAGAAATCACAATTACTAGAGTTCCAAATAGAATTGTAATCATCTTGATCACCCAGACAAGAAAACTTCTCAGGTAGTTGGAAACTTCCATCTACAACACCATTGTTCTCATCATGAAGACATGGAACTTCAGAATCAGCTTCATCTTCAACTATATATTCAAATTCCATAGAAGAGAAAATAATTTCAAGATCATCTGCATCATTGCAACCTTCTTTTGATAAAAAAAATTGGCTCTCTATTTATGTATTTCCAAAGAAAATAGAAGAAACCTCACACGTTCCACCTATTTCATCATGACCATTATGGTTTCAATCCTCTTCTACATACACTTCTTATGTATGTTGTTCAAAAACAACATCTTCATCACCAAACAATGCATCATTCTTGTCTTCTACTATACCATCTAGATCTATGTGATTAAGTCTTGAAAAATTACCATAACATAATTGATTCAGGAGAATACTTCCATATTTTATCTATCATTTCCCCAATTAGTGAAATCCATTGATATAAACATTTAAGGCTATGAGGCTTGCAATTAGCAGGCATTGTACACAGACTTGGCCCATAATTCACACAGAATAAATCAATGCAAAATTAGTCTTCAAGTCTTTCTAATTCTAGTATATCAAGCAAAAATTTCATGAATATTTTATGAAAATCGTAGATGGATTCATCCTCCAATCTTTCTATATCACACATTGCATCAATAGGTGACATAAGTTCAACCTCATTTTTAGATTTCTCTTCGTATTCTTCTTAGGTGTGCAGATTTATTTCTTCGGGTAGACAGTCATCATTCACTTCACCAAACTCGTGCATGAATAGTTTCTCAAGGTCTTGCTATGAACATATTGAATGCTTTGGTAAACTAGAAAACCAATATTCAACATTATCTTCTATATTTCTTACAAAAAACTTCATGACAACATTTTCTTCTAGTATTTGGTAGTCTTACATTACATCAAGAAAACCATTTACATGTTGTGATGCTGACTCTTCAAGACCTCGTCTAAACTTAGGAAAATATTCATTAATTTTTCTTGGGATAGAATGTGGGTAACCCTGGATTTTACTAAGATCTAGAGGGTCATATGTGTCACTAGTGAACACCTTCCTTTGAAGAAATGACTATGTTCTAGGCATGTGATATTATAGCTTGTAGAGAGAGAACTATGACAACCATACACATTTGCAAAAAAAATTGTTCCCTCTACAGCTATTTTCTTTAATATCCTCTTCAGAATATTTTACTTTCTCATTTCCCTTTTCCACTAGTATCTTAAAATAATTGATAAGGGATAGTATCAACTAGAACATTCATTGAAAACCTTCATACAAAAATATTACAATAGAAGAATACCTGAAAATTGTTGCAACCAACTCTTCTAATGATGTAAAATATTATGTAGAGTCCCCACCTCTTTGCAAGAGGAAAATATCTTCAAGCAGTGTAGAAAGCTTTTTCCAAGATCTATGTATTTTTTATTTATCTCCACTAGTAGAGCACCGGAATTCAAGAATACATAACAAAAATTGCAGAAATTTCCTTCAAGTATGTAGGTTGTTGGATCATTCTGACCCAAAACTATAGATCAACAAACTGATTGACTCTTTTCAACTAACTCCCCAACAGAGTCACCAATCTAGTGTGACTCAGATGGGAAAATAAGAGTCCAAAATTTTCAACCTCTCCTTACAAATAATATTTCAATATTTTAATGACTCTTTGAAAAGACCGTCTACTACCAAAACTTTTCAGTTCATCTCTAGTGGAGTCACCAATCTATTGGTTCCCAAATCAACAGATTCACTAAATCCTAGAAGTAAGCTATATTTCATACTTAGATCTAGTGTAGGATTTGGCCAACGACCAAGAAATGAGATTGGAACACATTTCCCCTACAGTTCAGGCTTTGAAGGACCTAGGACCCTTTTAGCAGCACCTTAAAGATTCACACTCACACTCAACAAGGTATTGCCCAATAGATAATGCTCTCACAAAAATATGCCAAGAAACATGAAATATCGCTCAACATTGGCTAAGATATTGGCCAACCTTCATTAACTAGCATGGAGAATATTGTAAATACCAATTACCTATAAAATAGGAAAAACAAGATTGAATTGTTTTTTATTAAAATATGGTGATTCCTTCTAGGTTTTGCAAACAAAGAAACCCACTAAGCTAGTGCCTTATCTATAACAGAGTCAAGATGAAATACTCCCCTGATAACAACATAAAAACTAATTCAATGGCCTCTGAAATATCACTGCCTTACAACAATACAACTACTTAAGGACATATTGTCAATCTACTTGCAAATCCTCATATAATAACAATGCTCTCAATGCTTAACTAGAACCCAAATTTAATTCAGCTAAACATTCATCACAACAAGTATGTAATGAAAATCTCAACAATCTTTGATTATATTAATTGAAAAATCATTGTATTACATAAAGGAGATATTGAAAATATGGCATTCTTCATCTTGAACTACAGATTGAATCTTCCTACAATTAGATCAATAAAACATGTTACATCAATTAAATCTGAAATTTAAAGAACAAACTAAAACCTAGCAAAGTCACTTTGTACAAAGATCACACTATATACAAACTAGAGAGAAAACAATAATTCTCGGAATCCTCTTTTAGTTCGAAAAAACTGAGAATAAGAAGGAGAAGAAGAAACCCTAAAACTTCAGCTTCATGTGACACCTGGATCCTTCATCCTCCTTTGATCTGTAACTACCTCCATCTCATGAAGAATCTTCAATCTACTTTTTGATTCTCACCTCTTGCACTTGCTTTCCCTCTAATAGATAATATTCCTCATCATGATGATTTTCTTCATTATGCCCTGTAGATGAAAATATATATTTGTAGAAGAATAGAAACCCTCCATGAAAATATTTCACACTTTTCCATTTGCTGTAGAAAAATATCTTTACCTATGTATTTACTTTCACCCTCATCTGTAGCTGAAATTTTTTTATTTTCATGGTAAAAATAGTTGGGGCTGAAAATCCCCATTTGCCCATGTATTTACCTTCATACTTTAATCTCACTTTCCATTTTAATTTACTTTTACTTCCCAACAATTAAAACTTTATTTAATTATGAGGGATTTAACCTTTTCCATCATTTTTTATAGAACATTTCTTTCATCGGGCACTTCACCTTTTAAAAGATTCATCAAATAATAATATTTGACACTCCACGGGTCCCTTCGGGTACTTCACACAAACATATCGCGCATCATGAATAGAATGGGAGAAATGAGAAATATAATAGCGATGCACAATGAAGATAATGCAACAAATTTTTCATGAAAGATAAAATTTATTTAATCAGGCAAATAAAAAAATGTCCCTTTACCTTTTATTTACCTTCATACCTCAATTATTTCCCAGCAATTTAAAATTTGTTTCACATGATGGAGGCTTTCAATTTTATTTCACTCACGCGGTGAAAAAATTTATTCCTGTACATTTCCTGACCACCATCGTACATGTCCAATTTGGTGTGAGAAATGAAAATGAAATCAGCGATGGGCAATACATGTTCTGCAACTTCTCGATGAACCTTGCAGGCTTTAATTCATTTTTATCGGGTGCAAAAACCATTTACTTGAGAATTTACCATTTATTTACTTCACCGTCACGAAGAACTCATGAAATAATGCCAGGATTAATTCTCTAGGCCCACCAGTCCTTTTACTCAAACATTTTCGGACTAGCATCATGTATCATGAATGCAAAAAGAAAATGAAAATACAAATGAGGGATGTGTGATGGAGAGAACACAACATCGCTCCATCGTGGATTTGATGAGAGAAAGAGCTTTTAAATCTGCAGTGGGCGATGAGAGAACATAGCATCGTGCCATCGTGGATTTGATGAGGAAAAGAGACCACAAACTAGTGATGGGCGATGAGTTTTGTGGTGAAACTTGAAAGCCGTGAAAACCTTATTTCAGCGAATCAGAAGCAAGAATTAAACTTGCTTTGATAAATAAAAATTTAAATACATTTTTTATTTGCGCCAAATGCCTCGTTTACAAATGTACAATATTTAAAATATTCGCAATATTTTAAATATTACCATTTGAAACTTTAGAAAAATTGTGAATTCTAATTACGTGTGTGGCCCATTTAGAGAAAATTTATTGAGAGCAAATAGGAACACTTGGAGCTGATATTTTTTATGTGTAGCCATATGAATTATTTGGAGAAAATCCATTTCCTCATATTTTTCCCATCCCTTAAAATTCAGGCACCTCCTCTGTAAACTGGCCTCGGGACGTGTTTGCCACACTCTAAATGCATTAAAACAACGCATCATATGTCCTCAATTTTTATGGAAATGGATTTATAGATATTTTTGACCAAAAAATGAAATGGGTTATCTTTAGAAGTTGAAACTTTGAAATTTTTCGGAACGCCATTGTTGGCCTTGTTGTAGTCAACACAACATTAATTAAGCCATGAAAACTCATTTCGGGAGCCTAAAACTGAGCAATCATGTAGAAATTTGACCCAAGAATCTAGTGCAATAAATGGATTGGAAAAATTCATCCTAAGATGCAAGATATTAAAATCCAAAGTGGCTCAGTTAGACTTTTCTACATCTACACCTATCAGAAACCAATTCGAGCACACCAAGTTACCTCCTTGAAAAAACACCAAATCAACTCTTGGGAAGCTACCACTGGAAATACTAGATTATTTAAGTCCATTGAGCATGTGTGTAATAGGGTTTTCCTTCAATCCACATTCATCACAAAATTTTAAGGCTCAAATTCGACCTCTTTGAAACATTCAGATGTCAACATATGACAAACTGTCTTTTCTTTTAACTTGGTAAAAATATCAAATCTAATCATGAGAGTTTTAAATTGGACCAATGAGAATATGAATGTGAGGGGAATTCAAGAAATCAATCCATTTTTCATGATGATCATGCAGTTGTGAAATATGAGTCTAAACAAGAGTCCACTCCACAGGATTGAGAATATGCAAACAACAAAATAGTCCCATAACCCTACAACTTTTCTTTTCAAAACTCTATAAAAAATCATCAAAAGAAGCTAAAATATAGAATATATTCACACATATGTCAAATGAGTATTCCCACCAAAGGATTTGACATGAAAATGAACTGGCTCTAAATTATGACCCTCTAAAGTAGGTCACTAGGGCAGATTTTCCAGGTCCATTTCTGAGTGTGCAAATCAACTTTTTTCATTATGAGCACTTCAAATATTAAAATTTTGAAGGTTCCATCACATCCTTGAGGCAGCTAGTAACATGACCAAATAAAATCCAAAAGATAAGACAAAATCGACCAACAAGAGCAATAGTCATTCAGATTATTTTCCAATAAGTGTTTGCTATTGTGTCAAGGGACAAAGTGAGTGACGGGTTGACTTGCTTGACAAGGCTTGGTTTCAGGAGAAGAAACATGTGGTATAACATGTCAAGTCCAGTTTTGATCATGAAACTACTTGTATAAGGAAAATAACAAAGTGTGACAATGACAAGGTCTGGTTTCAAGAAGGACACATCTTGTATAAGACCATTCGTTTTGATCAATTTGATTGGTTTAATTGATGTGACAAATGATTGATTTGACTTGGAGACATGCTGGCTTGCTTGTCTTGTTGATTTAAGATTTGTATTTGTATTTCAAATGATGATGTCAGGTTTGAGTTGATAGTGTCTGATTTATTTTGATTGACTTGACAAACCCTAAAGGATTGACCTAGGGGGCCTCGAGGGGTCATTGACAAATGGACTTGCCTACGTAGAAATCCACAAAGACCTCATAGTTCAACATGACCCTTGACTTTTTTTCAATGAAAAAGGAATGAATCATGATTTTATTTGAAAACACCTAAAGGACTGACCTAATGCCTCGAGGGCACATCGATAAATGGCCTTGGCTATGTCTAGTCGCAGAGGCAACATAGTTCGACAATGAAAAAGACTAACCCAACTAACTTTGACTCTATTTTTGGGACTTTTTGAAAGCTATCTAAATGATTTTGTGTTTTGACATGTTTTAATTTTTTTGGATTTTTGAGGTTTTATGATCTTTTTAGATTTTGTCATTTTATGACTATTTTGGATTCATGGGAATATTCAATTTTTTTGTTTGTTTTCGA
>CM021100.1:487909207-487927748 GCA_007115665.2 Sequoiadendron giganteum | reverse complement strand
AAACACTAGATCATTTAAGTCCATTTATCATGTGTGCAAGATGGTTCTACTTCAATCCAAATTCATCACAAGATTTTAAGGGTCAAATTTGACCTCCTTCAAACATTTAGATGTCAACATATGACAAACTGCCTTTGCTTTTAAGCTGGTAAAAATATCAAATCTGATCATGAGACTCTGAAACTGGACCAAGGAGCATATGAATGTGAGGGGAATCCAGGAAATCAATCCATTTTTCATGACTTTCATGCAACTGTGAAATATGAGTCTAAACAGGAGGCCACTTCACAGGATTGAGAATATGCCAACAACAAAATAGTCCCAGAACCCTCCAACTTTTCTTTTCAAAACTCATCACAAGAAGCTGAAATATAACATACATGCTCACATATGTCAAATGAGTATGCCCACCAGAGGATTTGACATTAAAATCAATTGGATTTGAATTATGACCCTCCAAAGTAGGTCACTGGGGCAGATTTTCAAGGTCCATTTTTTAGTGTGAAAATCAACATTTTTCATCATGGGTACTTCAAATATTAAAATTTTGAAGGTGCCATTACTGGCTCCAACTTGGGATGCATGCCCCTTGTGGCCATGTTGAGATTCCAAATCTCTAGGGAGAGCAGACCGAGTGCTATAACCATTGGGCAACGAAGTATTTATTCAATTTTTCAAACTTCATTCAGTGGCCCCAAGTCACCAAATGGGAAAAGGGAAATCAATTCTTACCCCTATCAAACACCAATCTTCTAAAGGAGCTTATCCACTTTAATCCATACCTACCTTTATCAAACCACAACAATACAACTGAATTCATTCCTACAAACACAACTATTACGCTATCTTTGTATTCAACTTTACTATCACATGACAACCAAATGACTTAGGCCACATCACTTCCACCCATTTCATCTTTTGATTTTGTGGAAAGTGAAAAAAAATGAGGATGATAATCAAGACTACATGAAGACATATTCCTATCATACTTACTAACCCCCTCATAATGATCAAGGTGAGAAAAGATATCATGCCTTAGAAATAGTGTGCAATCCTCCTATGTGTCAAGCAAAGAATGCTCACACATTTGTAACTCATTCAACTGAATTGCATCATGGTCAAGTGTATCATCATACCAACAACATAACTCAATCATATTACCATATGTCTCAATTTCCTAAAAACAAGATTCACCAGCACTCATAATACCTTCATCCACATTCAAATTATAGCATTCAAACAATGCATCAACATCCCAAATAGTGTTTCTCGCTTCAAGTTCATAAACAAGATCATCTGCATTCTTCATATTATTACACAGGAAAACTTAAAATGTACGCTTAGATGACTTTGATTTTACTTCTCCAAAAAATTCCTCATAGTGAGTGTTAAAGACACATTAATTATTGCAGGGAGTATCATATTCAAGATTACCTTTTGCCGCACCAACATGAAAATATGCAGCATACTACTCATGAAGAGAACTATGAGTTGCAGATCCATAAAATAATCCTCATACACATCCATGTGATTGAAATAATCACATTCTTCAAGTGTGAACTCATCATAAAGAGCTTCATTAGTTGTACTAACATTTTTCCTTTCATTTTCAATTTCATATACAACTACATCAATGCTAATATCATGCTAACACTCACGGATAACTTCAAAGTCAACAAAATAAGTAGAAGGTAAAGAATCAAACGAAATAGGAGTTCCTAGGTTATCATTATCAACATATGCATATTCCTTCTAATCAACTACTTGAGATGATTCATCCAATGAACCTCTTGCATACATATCTCCTTCTTTGTTCATATTGCGACAACAATTAGCAGGGCTACCTTCTTCACTGTCAAACTGAAAACCATCAATTATTTCTTCATTCCAGCCTCTCACAAATGATTTCTCCGACTTAAAATCGTTGCATACTATTTCATTTTCATCTAATACACTGATATTCTCAAAAGTATTCCTGAAATCATCAAACTCCTTTGCCTCATCATTATGAAAATTTTCATCAATTCTACACACACTTGTAGGATTTGCATGACCAAGTGTACCATGGCAATGTTCATTGCATACTTCTTCGAAAAGAATTCCCAATTCATATCCATCATGCTCTTGTCCAAGAGAACTTGGATTTCCATTGTGTTTATTTTTAGAAAAGAGGATATCCAATTCATGCTAATTTTCAGCATCTAACCTTTCCATACAAGGCTCAGAAAATATTATACCCTCAGTACAATGTGAAATGAGATGATCATTCAAGGAGCACTCGATAATATCATAAGATTTTTCAACATCACCATGCATTTGTGATGTCTCAAAAATATTGTCATCATCATTATTAAAGCACTTCTCACTTAAATAAATCAATTCTACTGCTTCCTCTTGAAATAAATCACAGTTACTAGGGCTGAAAATAGAATTGTAATCATCTTGATCACACTGACAAGAATGCTTTTCAGCTAGTTGAAAATTTCCATCTACAACACCATTTTTCTCATCATGAAGACATAAAAATTTAGAATCAGTATGATCTTCAACTATAAATTCAAATTCCATAGAAGATAAAATACTTTAAGTATCATCAACATCATTGCAACCTTCTTTTGATATAGAAAATTGGCTCTGTATTTTTGTATTTTCAGAGCAAATAGAAGAAACCTCACACGTTCCACCTATTTCATCATGACCATTATGGCTGCAATATTCTTTTGGGTACACTTCTTTTCTAGGTTGTTCCAAAACAACTTCCTAATCACCAAACAATGCATCATTCTTATCTTCTACTATACCATCTAGATCTATTTGATTAAGTCTTCAAAAAGTACCATCACATAATTGAGTTGGGAGAATATTTCCATATTTATCATCATTTCCTCAATTACTGAAATCCTTTGATATAAAAATTTAAGGCTATGAGGCTTCCAATCAAAAGGCATGGTACTCAGACCTAACCCATAGTTCTCACTGAATAAATCAGTACAAAATGAGTCATCGAGTCTTTCTAGTTCTAGTATATCAAGCAAAAATTTCATGAATCTATCATGAAAATCATAGATGGATTCATCCTACAATCTTTCTATATCACATAATGCATCAATAGGTGACATAATTTAAACCTCATTTTCAGATTTCTCTTCATATTCTTCTTGGGTATGTAGATTTCTTCTTTAGAAAAGCAGTCATCATTCACTTCACCAAACTCATCCATGAACATTTTCTCAAGGTCTTGCCATGAACATATCATGGAATGCATAAGTAAACTAGAAATCCAATATTCAACATTGTCTTCTAAAGTTCTTATGAAAAACTTCATGACAACATCTTCTTCTAGTATTTGAAAGTCTTCCATTACATCAAGAAAACCTTGTACATGTTTTGATGCTGACTCTTCAAGACCTCCTCTGAACTTAGGAAAACATTCATTAACTATTTTTGGGACAGAAGGTGGGTAACCCTAGATTTTACTAAAATCCAGAGGATCATATATTTCACTAGTGAACACCTTCCTTTGAGGACATGAATGCATTCTAGGCATGATATTATAGCTTATAGAGGGAGAAATAGGACAACCATACATATTTGTAAATGAAAATTTTCCCTCCGCAACTATTTTCTTCAATATCCTTTTTAGAATATCCTACTTTCTCATTTCCCTTTTCCACTAGTATCTTGAAATACATGATAAGGGATAGTATCAACTAAAACATTCATTGAAAACCTTCATATAGAAATATTACAATAGAAGAATACTTGAGAATTGTTGCAACTAATAATTCTAATGATTTAAAATATTATGTAGAGTCACCACCTTTTTACAAGAGGAAAATATCTTCAAGCAACAGGAAGCTTCTTTCAAGATCTATGTATTTTCGAGTTCTCTCCACCAGTAGAGCACCAAAATTCAAGAATACATCAAAAAAATTGCAGAAATCTCCTTCAAGTATGTAGGTCCTTGGACCATTCTGACCCAAAACTATAGATCACCAAACTAATTGACTCTTTTCAACTAATAACCCTATGGAGTCACCAATTTGTTGGTGACTCAGATGGGAAAATAAGAGTCCAAAATTTTTAACCTCTGGTTACAAATAATATTTCAATATTGTAATGACTCTTTGAAAAGACCATCTACAACCAAAGATTTTGATTTCATCCCCAATGGAGTTGCCAATCTATTGGTTCCCAAATAAAAAAATTCACTAAATTCTAGAAGTAAGCCACATTTCATACTTAGGTCTAGTGTAGGATTTGGCCAATGAATAGGAAATGAGGTTGGAACACATTTCCCCTACACTTCAAGCTCTATAGGGCCTAGGGGGTTGACCCTTCTAGCAACACCTTAAAGATTAACACTCACACTCAATAGGGTATTGCTCAATAGATAATGCTCTCACAAGAATATGCCAAGAAACATGATATATCACTCAACATTGGCTAAGATACTGGGAAACCTTCATTAAATAGCATGGAGAACATGGTAAATACCAATATCCTATAAAATAGGAAAAATAAGACTGAATTGTTTGTTATTAAAATATGGCGATTCCTTCCAGGTTTTGCAAACAAAGAAACCCACTAAGTGAGTGCCTTATCCATAATATATTCAAGATGAAATAATCCCCTGATAATAACATAAACACTAATTCAATGGCCTTTGGAATATCAGTACCCTACAATAATACAACCACTTAAGGACATATTATCAATCTACTTCTGAATCCTCACATAATAACAATCTCTCAATGCTTGACTAGAAGCCAAATTTAATTTTTTCGTTGAATAAAAATATCAGCTAAACATTCATCACAACAAATATGTAATGAAAATCTCAACAATATTTGATTATATTGATTGAAAAAACACTATATTACATAAAGGAGATATTGATAATATGACATTCTTCACCTTAAACTACAGATTGAATCTACATGCCATTATCAGTAAGAAATATTACATCACTTAAATCTGAAACTTAAAGAATAAACTAAAACCTAGTAGAGTCACTTTGTACAAAAATCACACTATACAAAAACTGGAGAGCAAACAATAATTCTTAAAATCCTCTTTTAGCTGGACAAAACTGAGAATAAGAAGAAGAAGAAATCCTAAGACTTTATAGTCATGTGACACCTGAATCCTTCATCATCCTTTGATCTCTAACTACCTCCAGCTCATGAAGAATCTTCAATCTTCTTTCTGATTCTCACCTCTTGCACTTGCTTGCCCTCTAACAGAAAATATTCCTCATCATGATGACCTTCTTCATTATGCCCTATAGATGAAAATATTTGTTTGTAGAAGAATAGAAACCCTCCGTAACAATATTTCACAGTTATCCATCTGCTGTAGAAAAAACTGTTTACCTATGTATTTAATTCCACCCTCATCTGTAGCTGAAAACATTTTATTTTCATGGTAAAATACACCTGGGGCTGAAAATCCCAATTTACTTGTGTATTCACATTCATACTTTAATCTCACTTTCAATTTTAATTTACTTTTACTTCACAACAATTAAAAAATTATTTTAATTATGAGGGATTTAAGCTTTTCCATCATTTTTTGTAGAAGATTTATTTCATCGGGCACTTCACCTTTTAATAGATTCATTGTATAATAATATTTGACAATCCACGGGTCCCACCAGGTACTTCACACAAACATATCACGCATCGCAAATAGAATGAGAGAAATGAGAAATATTATAGCAATGCACGATGAAGATAATACAACAAAGTTTTTGTGAAGCATAAAATTTATTTAATTGGGAAAATACAAAATTACTCATGCCTTTACCTTTTATTTACCTTCATACCTTAATTATTTCCCAGCAATTTAAAATTTCTTTCAAATGATGGAGGATTTTAATTTTATTTCACTCAGGGAGTGAAAAACTTTATTCCCTTGCATTTCCTTACCACCATCACACATCTCCAATTTGGTGTGAGAAATGAAAATAAAATCAGTGATGGGTGATACATGTTTTCAGCTTCTTGATGAACCTTGGAGGCTTTAATTAATTTTTATCGGCTACATAAACCATTTACTTGAGCATTTACCATTTATTTACTTCACCATCAAGAAGAGCTCATGAAATAATGATAGGCTTAATTCTCTAGGCCCACCATTACTTTTACTCAAACATTGTTGGACAAGCATCGTATATCATGAATGTAAAAAGAAAATGAAGACACAAATGAGCGATACACGATGAAGAGAACACAACATCACTCTATAGTGGATTTGATGAGAGAAAGAGCTTTGAAATCCATGATGTGCGATGAGAGAACACAACATCGTCTCATTGCGGATTTGATGAGGAAAAGAGACCACAAACCATCCATGGGTGATGAGTTTTGTTGCGAAGCTTGAAATTCATGAAAGCATTGTTGGAGTTGAGAAGATACAACTTCATAGGAGCCCAAAGATCTTTGCAAGTAAATAACCTGTTACAAGGAAAAGCAAAGAGAAGCAACAAAGAAAAGGCTCAAGAATGTGGAGCAATGTATTCACCCAAAATGTAAAATGAATAATCATACAAAAGATAGTTTTCAACCATATATAGATGAAAACCTTGAAAAGGAAAACCCTAGGCTTGCACAATAATAATTAATAAAGTAATTAATTATTATGCACCTAATGTTAGCTTAAGTGAACTTTACGTAATTAAACAAATATTATTTAATTAATAAAGTAAATACCCAATTACTCTAACACCCCCCCTTAAGCTAGACTTAGGGAGAAGCTAAACCCTAGAAGAAGCTACTGAAAGCAAAAGCAATGGGTCCTGACAACAAGGCTAGATCAGGTACCCATGTACAAATCAATGCAAACTAAATGAAACGGGGAAAAGGAGAAAAACCGAGTGGGAACAAAACTCCTCCCCAAAATAGAATGCAAGGAAGGAATGCAATGCACTAATGAAAGAAGGATAGGAGGTGGATAACATGATACCCCCCATAGACAACTTCTATCATATAAGTACATGTACAATGGTCTCCATCGAAGAGATAGAAAGAGAGAAGGAGGCCCCCCCACAATGAAGGAACTCATGTCACAATGCTAGATGCCTGATGTAGAATCCAAAAGGAGATCCTGAAGCGGAAAATGATATTCCTCCCCTTGGGAAGAAATAGATCCAAAGGACGATGTTGAAGAAACCCTGTGAAGAATGATGAACCAATCTATCTCAAGATGTGTGCCATGATAGGATGTTGAAGAATCTCACTGTCTGAACGGAAACAAATGATGCCAAATCCAAATTGATGTGGAGAATACTGAAATCCAACCTTTGAATGCATGGATAATGGTGGGCGAACAATGATAACCTGACTGTCAAGGTAGAGGAGATGAATGTCCTCAAAATAATCCTCCAAATCTGTAATATAGGACTCCACAAACAAGAAAGATATGTCTGCAATATAAGAGTCCAAAGTAGCTATGTCTGGAAGATGTATGATTTCCTGTTGCACTGAATCAAGAACAACAAGAGATGCTGATGAAGTCTCAGTCTGAAGAGTAGGAACTGTGAGACAAACCTCTAATCCATCGAAACATGTAAGGGTGTCTAAATACTCAAGATCCTCTAAAGTATCATGATCAAATGGTGTATTCTCTCTCCAAGCAATGGGTAAGAGACAATCTGAAGCAGGATCCTCTGGGAATGGAGATAGAATAGGGTCTCCATAGATCTCCCAAAGACATGTCCAAAGTGGGTGAGGACAATCAATGTCCGATATAACCAACACAGTGTCATGATCAACACTAGACAATATAAGTCCTACTATGTGATTTCTAATAATATCCCATGCTAATTTTCCCTCTAAAGGTGTTGGTTCAGGTATGAGATCATACAAATAAGGAAAAATATTAAGCCACCTACAATGTGTAAGTATACCCTTTGCCCATGACTCATAATTACCCCATTCTAGAAGAACAACTGAAGGGTGAGTAGAAAAACCCATGATAACTCTTCAAATGAAAAATTCAGAGACTAATGATCTCAACAATGAAAAAGCATATCAACATAACCCATCCAACTTCAAACAAAGCCCATGTAGGAGCTAGGATGACCAAGTAATTGAGAAAAGTGTAAAAAAACACAAAGCTGAATACAAAATACCTGGTAAATATGCTGATAAAATAGACTATATATCTGGAAATATCATTCTAATACCTTTCCAATACCTATTCATTTGCACAAAACAGAGTTCGGACGCAAAAGATACACCCCTTGGAGTGAGAAAACCAAGTTCTGACTTTGACTGGCAAAAAAGGCTGCAAAACTACAAAATAAGGAAAAAATACAAGTACCACTGGAATTTCGCTAAAACTAGCTTTCCAACAATATCTCATTTTCGAAAATTCGAGAAAAAATGCCCATTTTACGCCCGATTTAGCGCAAGCTGCTCCAATGTGCTAAAAATAAATTTCACAACCCTCAAGGGCTAAAGAAAATCGGCCCCTGGCCATATGGACGACTAGGGGGATGGCAACTAGGTCTTGGGTGTGCGGTCCCTGGTTCCTCATAAGACCTGGCAACAGGTGTTATAAGCCTGCGGCGGCTGGAGGGGCCGATAGTGGTCAGCGAGCCTACTGGGTCAGCGCAGCAGGTGGAGCGCGGAGGCAGGCGAGCTGGCGGTGTCGGCAAGGAGCAGGCAATGTTAGCAGGGCGAGCTCAGTGGAGCCGAGTGCAACAGAGACCGGCGGCGGAGCAGCTCGGTGGCCAAGCGGTGGCCAAAAGGGGCGAAGTGGTGGGGAGCTGCAGACAAAGCGGCCAAACCAAGCACAGACTGGGCGCCGACGAAATTTGCAACTAGCCGCCGAAAATTAAAATAAAAACCTTAGGTTTTTATTTTTTTTGCGAATTTTTTTCAGGGGGTCGTATGGCGAAACCTTAAAAAAAAATTTGCAACCCTAGTTGACTGTGATCAAAATTGATGATTTGACAGTCGATTTAGGGGTTTTTGGGCACTATGAATCCAATGGCACTGTTTGTTTGGGCCCAAAGTGAACCTAAAATTCAGAGTATGCTGAATCCACAAGAAGAAACCTTAGAACCCTTGATTTGCTTCCAATGCAAAAATCTCAAAACAAGAACAAGCAGCTACAAATCTGAAGCTCTGATACCATGTTGGAGTTGAGAAGATACAACTTCATAAGAGCCCAAAGATCTTTGCAAGCAAATAACCTGTTACAAGGAGAAGCAAAGAGAAGCAACAAAGAAAATGGTTAAGAATGTGGAGCAATTTATTCACCCAAAATGTAAAATGAATAATCATACAAAAGATAGTTTTCAACCATATATAGATGAAAACCCTAAAAAGGAAAACCCTAGGCTTGCACAATAATAATTAATAAAGTAATTAATTGTTATGCACCTAATGTTAGCTTAAGTGAAAAGAGGTAAAAGGGAACTTTACGTAATTAAACAAATATTGTTTAATTAATAAAGTAAATACCCAATTACTCTAACAAGCGTATTTTAGCTAATCAAAAGCAAGAATTAAACTTGCTTTGCTAAAAAACATTTGAAATACATTTTATATTTTCCCCAAAATGCCCCTTTTACAAATGTATAATATTTAAAATATTCACAATATTTTAAATATTAACATTTGAAACTTCAAAAAAATTGTGAAGTCTACTTACAGTTTGGCCCATTTAGAGAAAATTTACTACAGGAAAACTGGAACACCTAGAGCCAATTTTTTTTGCGTATGACTATAATCAATTATTTATAGAAAACCTATTTCCTCATATTTTTCACAACCCTAAAAATTCAGGTACCTCTTTTGTAAACTAGCCTCAAGTCATGTTTGCCACACCTGAAACGCATTAAAATAACACATCATATCACCTCCGTTTTTGATGAAAATGGAGCCGTAGATGCTTTAGACAAAAAAAAGAAATGGGTTTTCCTTAGAGTTTGAAAACTTGAAACATTTTTGAAACACCATTTTTGGCTTTGTCGCACACAAAACATCATTAATTAAGCCATCAAAACTCATCCTGGGAACCTAAAACTGAGCAATCATATAGAAATTTGAACCTGGAATCCAACACAATAAATTGTTTGGAAAAATTCATCCTGAGGTGCAAGATATTAAAATCCAAAGTGGCTCAATCAGACTTTTCTACAACTGCACCTATCAGATACCAACTCTAGCACACCAATTTACCTCCTTGAAAAATACCAAATCAACTCCTAGGAAGCTACCACTGGAAAAACTATATCATTTAAGTTCATTTAGCATGTGTGCAATAGGGTTTTATTTCGATCCACATTTATCACAAGATTTTAAGGGTCAAATTTGACCTCCTTGAAACATTTAGATGTCAACATATGCCAAACTTCCTTTGCTTTTAACCTGGTAAAAATATCAAATCTGATCATGAGACTCTAAAATTGGACTAGGGATCATTTCAATGTGAGGGGAATGCAAGAAATCAATCCATTTATGATGATCATCCAATAGTGAAATATGAGTCTAAACAGGAGGCCAGTTGGCAAGATTGAGAATATACAAACAAAACAATCCCAAAACCCTCCAGCTTTTCTTTTCAAAAATCTATCAAAACTCATCACATGAAGCTGAAATCTAAAATACATGCTCACATATGTCAAATGAGTACTCCCACCAAAGTATTTGACATGAAAATCAACTGGCTCTAAATTATGACCCTCCAAAGTAGGTCACTGGGGTAGATTTTCGTGGTCCATTTTTGAGTCTGCAAATCAACTTTTTTCATCATGGTCACTTCAAATATTAAAATTTTGAAGGTGCCGTTAGTGGCTCCGACTAGGGATGCATTCCCCTTGTGGGCATGGTGAGATTCCAAATCTCTAGGGAGAGAAGACTGAGTGCTAGAACCATTAGGTAGCAGAGTCTTTATTCAAATTTTCAAACCTCATTTAGTGGCACCAAGACACCAAATGGGAAAAGGGAAACCAATTCTTACCCCTGCCAAACACCAATTTGCTAAAGGAGTTGTTCCCCTTTAATCCATACCTACCTATGTCCAACCACAACAACACAAGTGAATTCATTCCTACAAACAAAAGTGTCATGCTATCTTTGTATTCATCTTTACTATCACATGGAAACCAAATGATATAGGCCACATCACTGCAACCCATTTCATCTTCTGATTTTGTAGCAAGTGGAAAAACATGAGGATCATAATCAAGACTACATGAAGACACAGTCTTATCGTACTTACTAACCCTCTCATAATGATCCAGGTCAGAAAATATATCATTCCTTAGAAACAATGTGCAATCCTTTTGTGTTTCAAGAAAATAATGCTCACACATTTGTAACTCCTTCAACTAAATTGCATCACGGTCAAGTGTATCATCATCCCAACAACATAGCTCAATCATATTACCATATGTCTCAATGTCTTGAAAACAAGATTCACCAACACTCATAATACCTTCATCCACATTCAAATCATAGCATTCAAACAATGCATCAACATCCCAAATAGTGTTTCTTGCTTCAGGTTCATAATCAACATCATCTGCATTCTTAATATTATTACACAACAAAACTTCAAATGTAGGCTCAGATGACTGACAGTTTACTTCACCAAAAAATTCCTCATAGTGAGTGTTTAAGACACATTCATTATTGCAAGGAGTATCATATTCAACATTACCACCTTCTTTATGCCAATATGAAAATCTAAATCATATTGTGCATGAAGAGAACTATTAGTTGCAGATACAGAAAAGAGATCCTCGTACACATCCATATGATTGACACAATCACATTCTTCAAGTGCAAACTCATGATAAAGAGCCTCATTAGTTTGACTAAAAACTTTCATTTCATTTTCAATTTCATATACAACTAAATCAAAGCTAGCATCATGCTGACACTCAGGGATAACTTCAAAGTCAACAAAAGAAGTAGAAGAAGGTAAAGGATCAAACCAAATAGGAGTTCCTAGTTTATTAGTATCAACATATGCATATTCCTCGTAATCAACTACTTGAGATGATTCATCCAATGAACCTCTTGCATACATATCTCCTCCTTCTTTCATAACTGTTGCAAAAATTAACAGGGCTACCTTCTTCACTGTCAAACTAAAAACCATCAATGGTTTCTTCATTGTGGTTGCTCACAAATGATTTCTCTAACTGAAAATCATTGCATACTCTCTAATTTTCATTTGATAGACTGATATTCTCAAAAGTATTCCTTAAATCATCAAACTTCTTTGCCAAATCATTATAAAAATTATCATCAATGCTACACACACTTGTAGAATTTGCATGACCAAGTGTACCATGGAAACGCTGATTACACAATTCTTCTTCAAAAAGAATGCCCAATTCATATCCATCATGCTCTTGTCCAAGAGAACTTGGAGTTCCATTGTGTTTATTGTTAGGAAAGAGGATATCCAATTCACCCTGATTTTCAGCATCTAACCTTTCCATACAAGGCTTAGAAAATCTTATACCCATAGTACAATGTGAAATGAGATGATCATTAAAGGAGCATTCTAGAATATCATAAGTTTTTTCAACATCACCATGCATTTGTGATGTCTCAAGAATAATTTTTTCATCATTATTGAAGCACTTCTCACTTAAATAAATCAATTCTACTGCTTCTTCTTGAAAGAAATCACAATTACTAGAGTTCCAAATAGAATTGTAATCATCTTGATCACCCAGACAAGAAAACTTCTCAGGTAGTTGGAAACTTCCATCTACAACACCATTGTTCTCATCATGAAGACATGGAACTTCAGAATCAGCTTCATCTTCAACTATATATTCAAATTCCATAGAAGAGAAAATAATTTCAAGATCATCTGCATCATTGCAACCTTCTTTTGATAAAAAAAATTGGCTCTCTATTTATGTATTTCCAAAGAAAATAGAAGAAACCTCACACGTTCCACCTATTTCATCATGACCATTATGGTTTCAATCCTCTTCTACATACACTTCTTATGTATGTTGTTCAAAAACAACATCTTCATCACCAAACAATGCATCATTCTTGTCTTCTACTATACCATCTAGATCTATGTGATTAAGTCTTGAAAAATTACCATAACATAATTGATTCAGGAGAATACTTCCATATTTTATCTATCATTTCCCCAATTAGTGAAATCCATTGATATAAACATTTAAGGCTATGAGGCTTGCAATTAGCAGGCATTGTACACAGACTTGGCCCATAATTCACACAGAATAAATCAATGCAAAATTAGTCTTCAAGTCTTTCTAATTCTAGTATATCAAGCAAAAATTTCATGAATATTTTATGAAAATCGTAGATGGATTCATCCTCCAATCTTTCTATATCACACATTGCATCAATAGGTGACATAAGTTCAACCTCATTTTTAGATTTCTCTTCGTATTCTTCTTAGGTGTGCAGATTTATTTCTTCGGGTAGACAGTCATCATTCACTTCACCAAACTCGTGCATGAATAGTTTCTCAAGGTCTTGCTATGAACATATTGAATGCTTTGGTAAACTAGAAAACCAATATTCAACATTATCTTCTATATTTCTTACAAAAAACTTCATGACAACATTTTCTTCTAGTATTTGGTAGTCTTACATTACATCAAGAAAACCATTTACATGTTGTGATGCTGACTCTTCAAGACCTCGTCTAAACTTAGGAAAATATTCATTAATTTTTCTTGGGATAGAATGTGGGTAACCCTGGATTTTACTAAGATCTAGAGGGTCATATGTGTCACTAGTGAACACCTTCCTTTGAAGAAATGACTATGTTCTAGGCATGTGATATTATAGCTTGTAGAGAGAGAACTATGACAACCATACACATTTGCAAAAAAAATTGTTCCCTCTACAGCTATTTTCTTTAATATCCTCTTCAGAATATTTTACTTTCTCATTTCCCTTTTCCACTAGTATCTTAAAATAATTGATAAGGGATAGTATCAACTAGAACATTCATTGAAAACCTTCATACAAAAATATTACAATAGAAGAATACCTGAAAATTGTTGCAACCAACTCTTCTAATGATGTAAAATATTATGTAGAGTCCCCACCTCTTTGCAAGAGGAAAATATCTTCAAGCAGTGTAGAAAGCTTTTTCCAAGATCTATGTATTTTTTATTTATCTCCACTAGTAGAGCACCGGAATTCAAGAATACATAACAAAAATTGCAGAAATTTCCTTCAAGTATGTAGGTTGTTGGATCATTCTGACCCAAAACTATAGATCAACAAACTGATTGACTCTTTTCAACTAACTCCCCAACAGAGTCACCAATCTAGTGTGACTCAGATGGGAAAATAAGAGTCCAAAATTTTCAACCTCTCCTTACAAATAATATTTCAATATTTTAATGACTCTTTGAAAAGACCGTCTACTACCAAAACTTTTCAGTTCATCTCTAGTGGAGTCACCAATCTATTGGTTCCCAAATCAACAGATTCACTAAATCCTAGAAGTAAGCTATATTTCATACTTAGATCTAGTGTAGGATTTGGCCAACGACCAAGAAATGAGATTGGAACACATTTCCCCTACAGTTCAGGCTTTGAAGGACCTAGGACCCTTTTAGCAGCACCTTAAAGATTCACACTCACACTCAACAAGGTATTGCCCAATAGATAATGCTCTCACAAAAATATGCCAAGAAACATGAAATATCGCTCAACATTGGCTAAGATATTGGCCAACCTTCATTAACTAGCATGGAGAATATTGTAAATACCAATTACCTATAAAATAGGAAAAACAAGATTGAATTGTTTTTTATTAAAATATGGTGATTCCTTCTAGGTTTTGCAAACAAAGAAACCCACTAAGCTAGTGCCTTATCTATAACAGAGTCAAGATGAAATACTCCCCTGATAACAACATAAAAACTAATTCAATGGCCTCTGAAATATCACTGCCTTACAACAATACAACTACTTAAGGACATATTGTCAATCTACTTGCAAATCCTCATATAATAACAATGCTCTCAATGCTTAACTAGAACCCAAATTTAATTCAGCTAAACATTCATCACAACAAGTATGTAATGAAAATCTCAACAATCTTTGATTATATTAATTGAAAAATCATTGTATTACATAAAGGAGATATTGAAAATATGGCATTCTTCATCTTGAACTACAGATTGAATCTTCCTACAATTAGATCAATAAAACATGTTACATCAATTAAATCTGAAATTTAAAGAACAAACTAAAACCTAGCAAAGTCACTTTGTACAAAGATCACACTATATACAAACTAGAGAGAAAACAATAATTCTCGGAATCCTCTTTTAGTTCGAAAAAACTGAGAATAAGAAGGAGAAGAAGAAACCCTAAAACTTCAGCTTCATGTGACACCTGGATCCTTCATCCTCCTTTGATCTGTAACTACCTCCATCTCATGAAGAATCTTCAATCTACTTTTTGATTCTCACCTCTTGCACTTGCTTTCCCTCTAATAGATAATATTCCTCATCATGATGATTTTCTTCATTATGCCCTGTAGATGAAAATATATATTTGTAGAAGAATAGAAACCCTCCATGAAAATATTTCACACTTTTCCATTTGCTGTAGAAAAATATCTTTACCTATGTATTTACTTTCACCCTCATCTGTAGCTGAAATTTTTTTATTTTCATGGTAAAAATAGTTGGGGCTGAAAATCCCCATTTGCCCATGTATTTACCTTCATACTTTAATCTCACTTTCCATTTTAATTTACTTTTACTTCCCAACAATTAAAACTTTATTTAATTATGAGGGATTTAACCTTTTCCATCATTTTTTATAGAACATTTCTTTCATCGGGCACTTCACCTTTTAAAAGATTCATCAAATAATAATATTTGACACTCCACGGGTCCCTTCGGGTACTTCACACAAACATATCGCGCATCATGAATAGAATGGGAGAAATGAGAAATATAATAGCGATGCACAATGAAGATAATGCAACAAATTTTTCATGAAAGATAAAATTTATTTAATCAGGCAAATAAAAAAATGTCCCTTTACCTTTTATTTACCTTCATACCTCAATTATTTCCCAGCAATTTAAAATTTGTTTCACATGATGGAGGCTTTCAATTTTATTTCACTCACGCGGTGAAAAAATTTATTCCTGTACATTTCCTGACCACCATCGTACATGTCCAATTTGGTGTGAGAAATGAAAATGAAATCAGCGATGGGCAATACATGTTCTGCAACTTCTCGATGAACCTTGCAGGCTTTAATTCATTTTTATCGGGTGCAAAAACCATTTACTTGAGAATTTACCATTTATTTACTTCACCGTCACGAAGAACTCATGAAATAATGCCAGGATTAATTCTCTAGGCCCACCAGTCCTTTTACTCAAACATTTTCGGACTAGCATCATGTATCATGAATGCAAAAAGAAAATGAAAATACAAATGAGGGATGTGTGATGGAGAGAACACAACATCGCTCCATCGTGGATTTGATGAGAGAAAGAGCTTTTAAATCTGCAGTGGGCGATGAGAGAACATAGCATCGTGCCATCGTGGATTTGATGAGGAAAAGAGACCACAAACTAGTGATGGGCGATGAGTTTTGTGGTGAAACTTGAAAGCCGTGAAAACCTTATTTCAGCGAATCAGAAGCAAGAATTAAACTTGCTTTGATAAATAAAAATTTAAATACATTTTTTATTTGCGCCAAATGCCTCGTTTACAAATGTACAATATTTAAAATATTCGCAATATTTTAAATATTACCATTTGAAACTTTAGAAAAATTGTGAATTCTAATTACGTGTGTGGCCCATTTAGAGAAAATTTATTGAGAGCAAATAGGAACACTTGGAGCTGATATTTTTTATGTGTAGCCATATGAATTATTTGGAGAAAATCCATTTCCTCATATTTTTCCCATCCCTTAAAATTCAGGCACCTCCTCTGTAAACTGGCCTCGGGACGTGTTTGCCACACTCTAAATGCATTAAAACAACGCATCATATGTCCTCAATTTTTATGGAAATGGATTTATAGATATTTTTGACCAAAAAATGAAATGGGTTATCTTTAGAAGTTGAAACTTTGAAATTTTTCGGAACGCCATTGTTGGCCTTGTTGTAGTCAACACAACATTAATTAAGCCATGAAAACTCATTTCGGGAGCCTAAAACTGAGCAATCATGTAGAAATTTGACCCAAGAATCTAGTGCAATAAATGGATTGGAAAAATTCATCCTAAGATGCAAGATATTAAAATCCAAAGTGGCTCAGTTAGACTTTTCTACATCTACACCTATCAGAAACCAATTCGAGCACACCAAGTTACCTCCTTGAAAAAACACCAAATCAACTCTTGGGAAGCTACCACTGGAAATACTAGATTATTTAAGTCCATTGAGCATGTGTGTAATAGGGTTTTCCTTCAATCCACATTCATCACAAAATTTTAAGGCTCAAATTCGACCTCTTTGAAACATTCAGATGTCAACATATGACAAACTGTCTTTTCTTTTAACTTGGTAAAAATATCAAATCTAATCATGAGAGTTTTAAATTGGACCAATGAGAATATGAATGTGAGGGGAATTCAAGAAATCAATCCATTTTTCATGATGATCATGCAGTTGTGAAATATGAGTCTAAACAAGAGTCCACTCCACAGGATTGAGAATATGCAAACAACAAAATAGTCCCATAACCCTACAACTTTTCTTTTCAAAACTCTATAAAAAATCATCAAAAGAAGCTAAAATATAGAATATATTCACACATATGTCAAATGAGTATTCCCACCAAAGGATTTGACATGAAAATGAACTGGCTCTAAATTATGACCCTCTAAAGTAGGTCACTAGGGCAGATTTTCCAGGTCCATTTCTGAGTGTGCAAATCAACTTTTTTCATTATGAGCACTTCAAATATTAAAATTTTGAAGGTTCCATCACATCCTTGAGGCAGCTAGTAACATGACCAAATAAAATCCAAAAGATAAGACAAAATCGACCAACAAGAGCAATAGTCATTCAGATTATTTTCCAATAAGTGTTTGCTATTGTGTCAAGGGACAAAGTGAGTGACGGGTTGACTTGCTTGACAAGGCTTGGTTTCAGGAGAAGAAACATGTGGTATAACATGTCAAGTCCAGTTTTGATCATGAAACTACTTGTATAAGGAAAATAACAAAGTGTGACAATGACAAGGTCTGGTTTCAAGAAGGACACATCTTGTATAAGACCATTCGTTTTGATCAATTTGATTGGTTTAATTGATGTGACAAATGATTGATTTGACTTGGAGACATGCTGGCTTGCTTGTCTTGTTGATTTAAGATTTGTATTTGTATTTCAAATGATGATGTCAGGTTTGAGTTGATAGTGTCTGATTTATTTTGATTGACTTGACAAACCCTAAAGGATTGACCTAGGGGGCCTCGAGGGGTCATTGACAAATGGACTTGCCTACGTAGAAATCCACAAAGACCTCATAGTTCAACATGACCCTTGACTTTTTTTCAATGAAAAAGGAATGAATCATGATTTT